>JASTVC010000041.1:0-74859 GCA_031125765.1 Saccharomycopsis amapae
ACCACGACTAGTTCAACCGGCTCTGTTGAAGCACCAGCTAAGCTTTCCACGGTTTCAAAGCTTTGCATTCAGCTTGTTTCATTAGTATATTTCAACATGTATTTCATTGCAATGGTTTTCTTGATCTACGCTGCTTTCCCCTCTGATTATGGGTTAGTTTATGAAGGCGAAAGAATTTTTATCTCTATTTTCACATTGCGTATATTGTGATTGTTGTTGGGACTACTTATGTGATTAACCATACACGTAACAAGAATTAAAAATCAACTGAAAAGTCAGGACAATTCACGAAATTCTTGGCTTCCTGATTTGCGGGTAGTGTAATTATTTGAATCTATAACATAGTTCAAGGTTTGCAGGACAATGTTGCAATTTTCTTTCCGGTTTTAACGGGACTGATGGTTCAATTGGTTTCATTCTTGGTTGTTATTACTAGAGGAGGGTTATTGTGGTGGAAGGGCAGCTAGTAGGGCCAGAAATATCAAGTGGTGTGATTACTGAAAATTCTTTGCATCAATAGGTGACTGTTTTGCGTTTGTTTAAGTTTTTCTTCAATTATTTCTCATCTATAGTTTCTTTGTTGAGATATTATTTTTCGACTTCCTTCATTTACTATATGGAATTTTGATTTTCTTATTCAATGCTACCTTTGTTGTTATTTTTTCCATAATATAGTAGAGAATTAAATATGATTTCTATTTTTTCTATTCTCTGGAATGCTGTGGGGTCAAATATTGCTTTTATTGCAACTAAATAGTATTTCGTTATTACAAAAAATAGCATACTATGATATATTATCATGATTTTGCCTTCTCCAACTGAAGAATAAAGGCTTTTGGTACAAATTTATTATTATTCCTTTTAAATAACAACCGGAAACTTAATAAAAGGATTCACAAAGTGAGTATTTAAGAGCCTAGTAAAGAAGTATAGAGTATTCAAGCCCCATTCGCGACTCAGTCTTTAGATTTGGTGTATCCCGTAATGATTTTTGATTAAGCATGTATAAATACTGTGTATAGTGCATTGAGTGTGGTTACATAAAGACAGTCCACAAGGAATATATCAATGTGAAACTAATCATCTATAATAAATTCAGTACTTTATCGCATCAATGTTCATCGGCAGCTGTAGCAGCATGATTATAATCAGTCAAATAATACATCCGGGTGGCAAAAAAACGTGACCCAAATTAGAATCCTCCAGAAATTTTTTTTCTTATATTTAATTGGGGTTACGCTCTGCTTGCGATCTGCTACATTCTCCAAATAGTAACCACCAAGTAGTGACGAAATAATAATAATAAAAAATGCCTAGATCATCCGGTAGAAGACCAGCCGTTGCTGCTAGACCAGCCGCTAAATCCCCATCCACCACTTCCTCCAGACAAGCTTCCACTGCCGCCTATCCTCAACAACACGCCCAGCAAGCTCCTCCTCCAGCCGCCACAGCTGCCCCAGCCCAAACTCAACAACAACCAGGGATGTTTGCCCAAATGGCCACTACTGCTGCTGGTGTTGCCGTTGGTTCTGCTGTTGGTCATACCATTGGTGCCGGTATCACCTCAATGTTTGGTGGTTCCTCTTCTTCAGCTCCTGCCCCAGTTGATCAAGCCCAAGCTGCCCCAGCACAACAAGAGCAAGCTAAGGCTTGTGACATGGACGCCAGAAACTTCACCAGATGTTTAGACGACAACAGCGGCAACATGCAAATCTGTGACTGGTACTTGCAACAATTGAAGTCTTGTCAAGAAGCTGCACGCCAATACTAAACCATGATATAACTAGTTCGAACATATTCCAATTACAAACAGAATGAAAAACCTAAAACAAATATTAATAAAAAAAAAAACAAATGAAAAAATCGCGTATGAATAATTGATAAAAGATATATTTTTGGTCTTGTACATAAGTTTAATCATGAATGACAATAATGTTGATGAGAAAATTGAATATTTTCAAAGCTTTCGTAAGTGAATTGCCGATGGTGAATCATGGCATAAATAACGATCAAAGTAGGAATCAATAAATGCCATATTGATATATGACACAATAATAATGTACAACATGTGCTCCCATCTAACGGAATTTTATTATAACCGCACCGCAGCGAATTTTTTGTCGAAGAACAAAAATTCGTAGAATCAATATAACTTACACCTTCTTAGTCTCCACGTTGACGATAACTTCCTCGCTCTCTCTCTATCTCTCTTTTTCAGCTGTCTAGGCTAATCTTTTGGTTATCCGCTCCCATTTACATTCATTTTGTTCATTTCCTTCTTTTCATTTTTTTTCTCACATTTCCAGAAAGAATAGAAATCCAGTTTCATACATACAATGGATCCATTTCTTGTCTCATTAATAGTAAGTTACTATACAGTCATCTTCCAATATTAACTTCCTCTTACTAATCTTTTTACTCTAGAGTGGTGGTTGTGCCGGCACTGCCACAGATTTGGCATTCTTTCCAATAGACACAATAAAAACTCGTCTTCAGGCTAAAGGTGGATTCTTCGCCAATGGGGGATGGAAAGGCATTTATAAAGGTCTTGGAAGTGCCATTGTAGCTTCAGCACCATCAGCATCATTATTCTTCATCACTTATGATGGACTCAAGCGTAACTTGAAGCCATTTATCTCTCAATATACCAACCGTAATGAGGATCTTGCCAACATGTTAACCCATATGGCTGCTGCGTCTGCTGGGGAAGTCACTGCTTGTTCGGTCCGTGTTCCAGCAGAAGTCATCAAACAAAGGACCCAGGCATCACATTTCTCGTCATCCTGGCACTCGTTAAAACACATTATCACCAACCAATCAGGTGAAGGGGTCTTCAAAGGGTTATATCGTGGCTGGGGGGTTACAATTTTCAGAGAAATCCCATTCACGGTGATCCAGTTCCCGCTATATGAGTACATGAAGCTTCATTGGGCAAGAAGCGAGAATAAGCAAAGGTTGAGCTCATGGCAGAGCTCGATTTGTGGGTCGATTGCCGGTGGGTTTGCTGCGGCGGTCACCACTCCATTGGATGTCATCAAGACGAGAATCATGTTACACGAATCTAAAGTTAGTGTGATGGAAATCACCAAGAGTGTGATTCAAGATGATGGGCTCAAAGGTTTTTTCAGAGGTATTGGTCCAAGAACCATGTGGATCAGTGCAGGAGGAGCGATCTTCTTGGGGGTTTATGAGTTTGTGAGTGGGAGTTTGAATGGTCGATCTACAAAAAAATTGGAGTGATAGAAAGGTGCTTGT
Source organism: Saccharomycopsis amapae (assembly GCA_031125765.1). Taxonomy (NCBI): domain Eukaryota; kingdom Fungi; phylum Ascomycota; class Saccharomycetes; order Ascoideales; family Saccharomycopsidaceae; genus Saccharomycopsis; species Saccharomycopsis amapae. The sequence goes on from JASTVC010000041.1 coordinate 3,256, forward strand.
GAATAGTTGTCGGGTAGATTATTATTTAAATTGCAAATATTGATAGAATGATTATTTCATTTTTAATGAATTGTAAAAGGGTTATTCTTGCAATGACAACATATTTTCTAATAAGTATTGCTGGACAGAGTTTTTCCAATATTTTCCAACATTATATGTGCTCAGTGGCTCCACCGTAGTGCTAAATGTTATAGAATTATATCGTCGAGAATGTCCATTGAACGTTACCTGTCAGCATATGCACCAGCCTCTCACAACATTGGTATCTCGAGATACATACATAAAGCTAATAATTTTTGTTTTGCCATATAAATATATATATATAAAGAATCAAGGAAACATGAGTTTGGACTTAGTGTGATTCCTTTATTATAATTTGATAATCGGGCACATACCTAATCGCACCTCACGGAAAAACGCCTGGCAATTTTCCGGAGTGCCGCCGTTGACTAACACTTATCGTGAAAGGAAAGAGTACTACGTTATCTCTTGGGGTTCTCTTTTTTTTTTTTTTTTTTCTGGAGTATTCCCTAGTATAAGATGATCAAAGACAAACTATTGGCTAAGCTTGACAGAATAGACCATGCTCAAAAGAAATATAATATCTTCATCTCCACGAGACCCGTCAATGATTTGCGTAACCAGATCCTCTCCAATGTTGATGATAGCAGACCTTTGACCGGTACGCTTTGCGCTATCAAGGACAACATTGTCACTGATAATGAGGCCACCACTTGCGCTTCAGTGATTCTCAAAGATTATCAGGCTTCGTTCAACGCAACAGTAGTGGAATTATTAGAGAATAATGGGTCAGTCGTCATTGGCAAAGCCAATTTGGATGAGTTCGGCATGGGTGCTAACAACACCCACTCTTTCACAGGTCAGGCCTTGAATCCGATGTATGACAACCAGAAGTCGAGTGAAATTTTGTTAGAGGAACACAAGTATGTCCCTGGCGGTTCTTCTGGTGGGTCAGCAGCAGCGGTAAGTGCCGAATTGTGTGATTTTGCCTTGGGTAGCGATACCGGGGGATCAGTCCGGTTACCGGCAGCTTATTGTGGAATTTATGGGTTCAAACCTTCGTATGGTCGGATATCTAGATATGGAGTGCTTCCTTACGCTGATTCGTTGGATACTGTGGGTATCTTGGCGAGTAGTTTGGGAGTCACCAGAGAAGTCTACAATGTGTTGAACCTAAGTGATGCGAAAGATCCAAGTTGTATTGGTGATGAAGTAAGGTCAAAAATAAATAAAGTTATGACAAGGCTTCCCAGAGTTGAGGATAAAGCAAAAATAACTGTCGGGATTTCCAAAGATTACTTGGCCAAAGGAGTCACCCCGGACACCCTTGCAGCGTTAGAATTAATTGCCTGCAAGTTGTTTGATTCAGGGTATATTATTGTTCCAGTAGATATCCCAAGTTTGCCAATATCTATCCCTGCTTATTTTGCCACCGCCTATTCTGAAGCAGCATCCAATTTGTCAAGATATGAGGGGGTAGAACGCGGATATTCCAGTATTGCTACCGATGGTTCGGAGGATTATAAATCCTTCATTTCCGAAAATAAGCTCCAAGGGTTTGGTAATGAAGTCCAGAAAAGATTATTAATTGGGAATTATAATTTGAGCTCGGAAAAGTTCCTGGACAATTCTTTGAAGGCCCATGCTATTAGGAACCGACTCCGAAGCGAATTCAACTCAATCTTCAAAATGCCCAATGCTTTAACAGCCACGAATTTTGAAAATGCTGAGATCGATGCTACGTCTGTGGATTTTATCATTGCCCCGATTTCCACCACTAAAGCTCCAAAGTTGGAAGATCTCAATAATAAAAGGAAAGTCGATCCCATAAGTGCCTATGTCAACGATGCTTTCTTGATCCCATCTTCTTTGACTGGATTGCCTTCAATTTCTGTCCCATGGTATAGTGGTGATAGTGAACACCCTATAGGATTGCAAATTATTGGGCAATATGGAGATGATCAAAGGGTATTGGATTTCGCCGAAAAAATTGGACAGTTGAATATTTTCTGATTATTTAGCCTTTTTTATTATTATTATTATTATTTCAATGTGAGTATAGATCCCGAGTCATAGAAACATAAACACATTACACTGACTTTTTGCGTTTAACGGAGATAAATCATCAAGTTTTATAATGTTAAAGGCCCCCCGACAGGGTGACCTGCGTCGCGAGAAATATGTAAACAAAAAAAAATAAAAAAAAAAGATATCAAAATAAAACAAGCAAACATTGGCTATAGCAATAGTTATTTCGCATCATTTCGATAAAATAAGGTCACACACTATTATATTTAGCGATTCTCATAGCCGCTCGTTCCAAAGATGTCCGACGTCTTCTATGATGCGTACTTGAAGCTATATAAAGCCCTGCAGATCACCATTCTTGATCCGGAATCCTTCCGCCGCCAACACGCGACTCGCAAGAACGGAAAACCACACTATTATTCAGAGCTCAAGACTATTTTTTCACGAGTCGCCTGGGATCTCTACAAAGAGTCTCTTCATAGCGATGTTACTGGCATTTCTCACGTATCTGGTGCTTTAATCACGAAAGCCTTGCAGTCGAAACCCATTGGGGCATCACGAAGAAGCATGACCAACGAAAAGGTCTTAACACCACGGTATATTAAATCCCATACGCTGATACTATTCAGGCAGGATACTATGGTTGACAAGCAACAGAAGAGTTACATTTTAAGCTATATGTTGGTGAAATTCCCTAAAGAACTCAACTTGAAACGGCATATCATTGTTTTCGTCCAGTCGACAGACAATATTGATGGGAAACCCTTTGATACCTTGATTCTTCTTCGAAATTCAGTACAGAAACTAACCCATATTTTTCTAAAGTGGTGTGAGTTCAAGCTTGGAGCTAGTGTAACTTTGCACCCGTGGATACCGACCCAGGAGTTTCTATTGAGAACTGTGGATTTGGTGTTCAATCATTATTTTACAACCGATGATGTTGGATCATCTCTTGGAGATAGACTACAACGACTACAAAATTTTGGCGAGTTGATAATAGAGTTCACTGTATCAACGAAATCGAATGCATTAAGTAGCATGAAGATCCACATCGCTAATGAGGATCTAAAACACTATGTGGATCTGTTTGTCAAGGGGAAGGAAAATAAGCAGGATGGTGGTGATGATGTTTTTCGGTCTGTTGGTATAACAGATATGTTATTTTCACATTTTCATGCTTCGACGACCATTGATTTCCGCTCCTTGAGGATTTCTAAACTCAGGATCAGTAACAACCTTATCTTTTCCTTGGACCATCTTGGGGCGAAAATACAATTTTATAGTGGAGGCTTGGATGTTTCCAGATCAAGCAGTAATAGTAAAACAGGAAAATTTTCGTTGAATATTAGTGATTATATCTTCGAAATCTATAAAACGCTTTAACTAATGATCTCATGGGCTAATTTTGATTTTTGAAGATCTCCTCTCTAGTTATTGTGTAACGTGACCATTGACTACTTTCTTTTCAGATCTGAGGCGATTATGAAAGATTTGGGATGTGAGTCTGGTCAAATTCGAGAGCAGAATAAAAATCAAACCATCTCATTTTACAAGGTTTCAGTATCGCTTTATGTCTAGCAACCTATACCAAAGGACATTGAATCATTAATCAATACCAAATATCATTCCATCCTTGGGAAAATTAGGAGCTTTTTTTCCCCCATTTCTTCGGTGCAGTATGCTTCTAGCCCTTGCTGGCAGGGAATTTATTCTATCATCACAAACCACCAAACCTAATTTGAAATCTCAAGCCAACATTTTCTTCTAAACCGTTAGGAGTTTCAAGGATGGAAGAAATGTATTCTCTATTGCGGAGGTCAGGGCAAAACTACTGTCGGCAGATTCTGCTGAAACAGAAGAACACACTTCTTTAAACGGATCATGATAGGAATCCAAGAATAAAGACATCAGAGGTCGGATAGTATCTTGTGGATAGGGATGGAAAATTACTGGAGGAGCACCAATCACAATCATTGTGATTATTTTGGTCTAATATTTTATTGAATCCTTGTTTTTTTGTTTAATTTGGTACTCATTGGAAGGAACAAAAATCACACAGTTTTTTTTGAAGATTTGGGAAACAGAATAAAGGCAGGGGCTCTTTGTTGCATCGTCGTCACAACATGTATGCGCGTGGTTGCATAGCATTGTTGTTATTATAAGATCCGCTCTCACGGTATACATTGACGGTTCATACATGCACATTCACGGATATGTCTAAATTTAAAGATCCAGTGCCATAGCGTAATGAGCAGCATACTATGGAATTTGGAGCCTTTTCTTTGTTGCTTTGGAGATGAGGTTCATAACTAACATGTGAACTGTATTGGGAGTATCTTACAAAAAAAAAAAAAGTCTTTTCTGGACAAATAAGATATGAGAGGATTAAACAAATCCATCATTTCTCTTATCCCTTTATGCATCATGTTGAACTGGTGGTAATGGTGGTGGAACAAATCTCTTTGTTCAACATTTGTGGATTGGATATTTATTGGAGCAGCGACTGCGGCAGAGGCTAGAAGTATAAAAGAAATAAAAGCAGCTGAAAACTTCATATCCTGATATATGGTGCTTTGCAATTTGAATGTAGTGAATAAAAAAAGAGAATGACGAATGTGATTGAAAAATATAGATTCTTCATCGGCCTTTATATAGTAAATTCTCTTCATCATATTAATTATTGAATGTTTGTTTACTGACATGGCGTTAAAATTCGCCAAAGTTTTTCTTCTTTTCCTTCTTTTCTTTTTCTGTCTAGCAGCTTTCCTTCGTGTTGAAGCTGCCAGTTCGACAATATTTTTGAGAATGAAACAAACAAACAATAAGGATTTCTCTATTTTGCTATCAAGAGAAGCATGCATCACTGTGAAATATCTAGTATGTAAGCTTATAAGCGTCTTATAGGTGTGGAAGCTCTCCGATAATATTGTCGTTGGAACTTTCATCACCATCCAGATTCAATAAACAGAAAGAATGGAATGATAGTGGTTTTCTAAGCCTGGTTTGTACTATCAAGTTCCAATATTCTTCAATCACTACAGCTAACATTAGCAAAGGGCTCAGATAATAGCATTGAAGTAAACAGCCCCCACGACATGATAATGTTTGGTACCACTGCAAGGTGAACGCCTTGGTTACGTAATTGATTATGCACTCTAAACGCACTCGAACTGGCGTAAACAAATCAGTGGTGAAATCAGCAGCATCATCATAAATTATTCTACCATAAGTGAGATCCCAACACGCAACAATGTCTGATTTCTGGAGTGAAAACAAGGGCACCTTCAAGAAGGTTGGTATTGCGACCATTAAAGGGACTGCCAAGGGCACGGTGTTCTTGTCAAAGACTGGTTACAAAGCGGTGCAAAATGCCAGAGGCAAAGATGTTACCAAACAAGAGAACAACAAAAAGGAAGGTGAGGACGAGGTCACAGAGGGACCAAGTACTTCTTCTGCTTCTGACGGTTATAGACCACCTCCGACTAGAAGTTACACTACACCAACATCATTTGCCCCGCCTCCTACTCATCACTTAATATCTGGTTTTTCTGCCAACAATCAGCCTCAGGCTCAACAGCCAACTTATGCTTCCTCTGTGGTATATCAGGCAGTTCCAATTCAAACAACTGCATCATTGCAAGCTGCACCACTCCCTCAAGACCCAGTTGCTCAGACTGGTTATCCTCAACAACATTACAATTCCGAGGCTCCCAATAATGAAGTCGCAAGACCTACCAATTTATTGGAGCAATTCAGATCATCAACTAGTCTGGTGCCGACAATCAATAGGTTTCCAAGCCGTTGTCCACTGGCTCAACCAAAACCAGAGCCACAATCCATTTCAAACACAGCTAGCGATTTTGGGTATCAAAGAGCTGCTGTGCCTTTGCCTCCACAATCTCAACCGGTCGCCACACCAGTTGCGGCCATTCCCCCACCCGCTGTGAAGAAGGTTGATATCTCTGCATTACCTCCTCCCCCAATACACAAGGACAGAGGCAAGAAAATTTTAGGTGCGCCAGAACCCCAAAATGCTTCTCTGAAGACCATTCAGCAACATGCTAGACCAACACCATCACCCCCATCGAACACAATGCCTCAGCGTCCTGTGGTTAGAGAGGCTTCTGTTTCATCAGAAGCTCAGGAAACGGCGGCGGGAAGTTCTAATAACGTTCAAGCTGTTACTGAACCTCCTCCATCGTTGCCTTCTCGCGTAATTCCCCCTCCTCCGGTATCAAGAAGCACTTCTACTTCCAACAATGCTTCCAAGGAACCTTCTCCTGCCCCAGCAGCTCCAAGAGCACATGTGGTCGATCATACCCAAGAGATCTTTGCGCCACCCCCAAGACCTCATGGTGCCAAAACTCCGGTGATAAAAAGTCTGGAACCAAATATACCTGGTACAACTACTGTCCTGTCTTTGAGATCCCCTCCCCCTAGACCAACGCCTCGAATCCCTGGAAACTCACCAACACCCGAACCTCCAAGCTCAAGAAAAATGGCGAGCCCCGCTCCCTCCACCGAATCGCTAAAGAAGTTTGCACCACCCCCTAAACCTTATAACTCCACTGCGCCTGTGGCGAAAAGTCAGAACGTGTTTGAAAAAGTGCGGCAGCAAAGGGAACAAGAAGAGCAGGAACGATTGAATAAATTGAAGAAAGCGGAGGAATATAATGAATATTTGACAAATAAGCTTTATTCCGCAGAAAGTCAGACAAAAAGTGAAGAAGAGGAAGAATCTGAAAAACGAGAAGTTCCTAATCTTCCACCCGCGGCACCTAAGAGATCCTTTCCGCCGCCACCTGCCAGAACTTCTACTCTTAGGAACGGTATAGAGAGCGGTATAAAGTTTAAGGATCCGGAAGAAGTGCAGGAAAAGGCGAACAAACCATTTGAATTCCATCGTAGAAGAACTTTCAAGAAAGTTGAAAAGGTTGTTGCAAATTCTATGCTGGTATCAATTTCTGATAATACTGGATCAAGCGAAATTCAGGCTGCCGAGGAACTAAGTGAAACCGTAATTAGTGAGCTGTCATCGAAGCCAAAACCAAAGCCAAAGCCTAAGCCAAAACCTAAGGCCGCAATTCCAACACCTGGTGACAAAAAGAAACCACCAGTACCAAAACCAAGAAATCTGGCTCTAGAAATCGAAACTAAGCCCAAGACTGAAGCGCCAAGTGCTACTAAGCCAAAGCCAGCAATCCCAACCCCTAGGCATAAATCAAGGGTTCCTGAAGTGAAGCCAAAACCAAAACCAGTTGTCAAACCCAAACCGAAGCATCTCTCTGTGAAGTCTGCTGCCGATACTGTTTCTTGAGAGATTGCAAGGTCATATGTGATATACAGAGTTAGCAGTTGATTTTACGATTCCAAGAAGCATAATCTCAACATACATAACAACCCTTCTTGTCCCATTTACACCATAGTGCAGTGGTTCTGTGGGTTGTATTATACACTGATGAAGTTGGATACGTGAGAGAAAAATTTCTTTGAACTTGCTGATGTTAAATAGACGAGAGAATTTTGTGTATAATTTAAAATAGATAAGCACTCTGCTTATAATGAATAAAATCCATCAATACAGCACATCTGTAGCCTCAAAATGCGCATGATTGAATAACAAAATTGGTAGCAACGCACCTGTTTTCTCCAATATAACTTTTTTACATTATCCTCAAGGAATCTGTACTTTGCAGATCAAGGAAGTAGACTTCTTAGTTTCAGATTTTGCCATAGTCAGATGAATTGAGATGACGACCTAGAATTATTGCAATTGTTAAGATCACTTGCATGAAAACATATACCAAAGGAAAGGGTGGAATTAGTTTAAGCATGCTGCAAGTGTTGGGTGTCACGTTCTCTGGTTTTCCCGAACATGATAGCCTTTTAATCTTGGAGTATTTTATACAATAAACGTGCACAACAAAGCAATGTTGGACATAAATGTATTACCAACCATACCATATTGTAGTGATCCTTCAGGAACACTTGCGGAAGGGTCAGTGGAGGAGTTGGCAGACATTACGATAAAATAGTTGTTGTATTACCATGTAATAATTAGTTCTATTTCTCTACATTCTAACTATATGCCTTCAGGAGAAAACTTGATCCTTAGATAGACCAGTATCAGGCTAGACTATGATGTAAGCTATTATATACTAGGCACACAGGACATCATTCGTCAATGAGTCGTGCGCCTAGTTACTATCATAATAGTGTTTTGCCCTCTCTTCCTTTTTCAGAACTTTTAATATTATATAAAGCCCATCTCTTTTCGCAAATTAAGAAAACAAATATTAGGTTTCTTATGCTTTCACAGAAGATTCGGAGCTTAATCCTTTGGACTTTCGGAAAGTCACATAATCATTGGTTGACAGTTATAGATTAAATATTAGCAGTTTGGTTTTTGGCGATTCCAATTAGTAGACAGTGACAAAAACCAAGGACCATAACTACATTGTATTGCAGTCTTGCTTCAAATACTTCAGAGAGCTTTAAAGACAGGTATTTGAAATACTCCAGCTTGGTTCAATGTCCTACAATTCTCATAAATTCATTTCGATTGTTCATAAGCAAACCTCTATCATTCTCATAAAGTATTGCTATTCTTTCTTGTACAGGAATTATATATTTAAATGATAGGTTCATTGTCAATAATATGCAATTGTGTGACGCTAATAATGATAATAGTCTGTGCTATGTAACTGATTCTAAAAAAACATCCACCACAACCACTGCGACCACATGCCAACAGTTCTGCTGAACTAGGTAATTTATATCAATACAGTCAATTTTCACTGAGGCCGCATCTAATGATTTGTCAAGTGTTTCTACAGTTATGATCTCGAGTTATTCTGGGCACCGTAACATTCAAGCAATTGCAATCTCATTAAGTTGGGCTGCCTGTTTGCTTCGTGACGGCGGGACTAACAGAGTTGGCTTCTTTTTGTACTACATGATACAAGTCCTTTCTCCTTGATTTAGATAACTTCGCTTACTTTTCCGGATGGGTGTCTCAAACCTCTTCCGGATGAGCTACCGAGTGCGGTCGTTGTGGATTCCACCAATGGCAGGCTACCGTTAAAGCCGCAATTACAACGTAACTGTTCTAGTGTATAAATGTTTAGGATATATATGGTATTGTAATGATATACTATATACTGTATTCTATCTTCTGTGGATTGCTTTCTTATCTGTATTCCGATGTAGCGTAACAATCTTTACAAATAATAGGAGTTATACCCACCGGGTGGTTCCTACCGAAATATTCTGGATCAAAAAAAAAATATCCGTATGTGAGGAAAAAAAGAAACAGGTTTTTTTTTTTTTTTTTTTTTGTGTTTTCATGAGATTTTTTTTACGCCAAAAAAAAAAAAAGAAAAAAACGTAAATTATTCTATACATCAAATCTTACCGCTGGCTGCTGTTCGATGTGTATTTGTTGTTATAGTCTTTTCTTTCCTTTGGTCATAAATTAATTATTGATAGTATTTTCTCCTCCTACCTCTTTAAAATTCGTGACTATTCCGCTCGTTTGTTTTTAATTGTTTGTTTTGATTGATATTGTTTGCTGGTCTTGCCTTTCATTTTTCTAGAAAGCTTACCGTCGTCAAAATAATGTCGTTTGTGGTCAAAAATTTCAAGAAATATTTTCTCTCTGAGAAACCAATGACCCCTCCAGGGGTTGCCAGTGTTAGTGATCTCAATCTATCCGTTGACGTCAAGCAGTCTTTCCAGAAGTTGAAGAATTATGAATTCACAAAAACCGAGATTTTGCATTATGGATTCTTATCTCTAGTTATTGTGTTTGCCTTCGTCATCGCCCCTGCCCACTTCGCTTTGAAATTGCTTGCTGCTTCTTTATTCGTATTAATACTCTCAGTTCCTTTGACTAGCCAGTTTTTCCTCAACGCTTTGCCGATTTTGGCGTGGTTGGCCCTTTTTTTTGTTACTGGCAAAATTCCCGCCGACGTCAGACCTCCTATTTCTGTACAGACGTTACCTGCCATAGAAACCATTTTTTATGGCGACAATTTATCCGACGTGTTGGCAACCTACACTGCTTCAGTGTTGGATATTTTAGCTTGGGTGCCATATGGGTTGATCCATTTTGCTTTCCCATTCGTGTTGGCTGGGCTTTTATTTTTGTTTGGTCCACCAACTTGCTTGAGAGCTTATGCATTTGCCTTTGGTTACATGAATTTGTTTGGAGTTTTAGTACAAATCATGTTTCCTGCCGCTCCCCCTTGGTACAAAATTATTAATGGGTTATCGCCAGCTAATTATTCCATGGGTGGCTCCCCTGGCGGTTTAGCTAGGATCGATACTCTCCTAGGGGTGGATATGTACACTTCTACTTTTACCAATGCCCCAGTTCCTTTTGGTGCGTTTCCTTCTTTACATTCTGGATGTGCCACCATGGAAACAATGTTCTTGAGTTATTTATTCCCAAAGTTTGCCTTTGTTTGGTGGGGTTACACCATGTGGCTTTGGTGGTGTACCATGTATTTAACTCACCATTATTTTATCGACTTGATTGCTGGCGCCTGTCTTACGTTTCTGGTTTATACTTATACCAAATATAATCACTTGCCTATCCTTGATACTAACAAGTTTTGTCGTTGGTCATATTCGGAAATTGAAAAACCAGACATTCATTTGATGGATCCATTATCTGCCAATACATATGAGCATTTGAATAGTAACATGAATGATCTTGAAAATAACTATGTTACCAGGGACCATCCTAATGAAGAATTCGAAATGAGCTCGCTTGTTTCCAGAAGCTCAGTATCTTCATCAAGGCTTTCACTTAATTTGGCGTCTCCACGCTCCATGAATGCCAGAAATTCAGCAAACATTAATGGTCCACCTATTCTCAATACCACTTTTGACGTTGATGCTATGGGCTCATCTGCTCCTCCAAGTGCAATTTCATCAATCTATGACCCTGGTCAAAGTAATGGTGCCACTCCTAGCGTCTTGAGCTTTGGCACTTTGGGTACTTCGCCAGCTACTTCCGTGTTTGATAGTGCCGCCCATAGTAGCAAAGGTAGGGGTGACGATGACAATGTATCAATTACTTCATCCAAGACTTCTATTGATTTGAATTTTGATAGAGCCCATGCTCAAAATTTGTTCAAGAGTCCAGGAAAGAGGGATTAGAAAGTCCCCAATGATTTTTTTTCTTTATTCCAGCCTCTTTTGTCCCACAAACGATAGATTAGTTATTACTAGCAGCTGTCTAGTATTTTTTGTCACGATGATTTATGGTTATGATTATGAGTAACATTTTTCTCTTTATCTTTTTGTCCTTGTTAATTCTCCTTTCGCTATTTTAGTTTGAGCACTATTCAAATTTATAGCAATTCATTGGTTTGATAGCAGAATCTAGTTCTGTTACTCCATCAATGTGGTATGTTCTGTTGTTGTTGATGAACCACTGTGGCAGACACACCTTTCTTCCCCTTCGTTTCTCTTTCAATGTTTTAATCGTCAAACTTGATATCTCAAGTCACCGCTAATAATTCTCTGATTCTTTTGTTCTGACTTTTACTTCTTCATTTGCCTTTCCTAGTTAATAGTTTGTCCGAATTTTTGGAGATTTTTTTTCATTCTATCTAGTCTTCTTAATGCTTTTTTTTTTCTATTATTCTTGTTCTTATTACTATTATGTTTTGCCTTGTTTCAATTATGCATTGACTTTTTTACTTTATGATACAGTATAGCAACAATATTGCTAATATTAATATCCCTTTTCTCATAATACACGCTCTGTTTTTTCTTGTTCGGTTACAATTGTACTTGAGAAATTCAAGACATCTAATATTGCAGTGCAGTGAAAAAAAGGGGTCCAATAGGAAGGTGAAGACCATTCAGCAAACTGCGTTTTAGATATCGAATAGCAAACAGGAAGATTGATAACAGATGTTATTCTATGCAATATGAAATCCATGGCTTTTAGAGATATTGACTCTAGATTTTCCAGCTTATATGCCTGTGTGTGGCGCATCATATCATGAACTTGATTAAGATAATATAGTTTGGTGATTAATAAGCAGAAGTATATTTGCTTAAATTGAAAATAAAAGAATCCGACCATAAGGAAGATGGTGATAAGGGCAACTTTTGGTAAAAAGATTATAAAATATTTAATTTTTTTTTTCTGTTTGTGGGTCTTATTAGACTCATGCGCTCCTTAAGGAGTTGAAAAAAATAATAATTACAGGAATTCTAAATAATATCAGTAAAGTATGCTTTTTTTTTCTTTCTTTTTCTATTCTATCAATTAGATTGGTTTGAAATGACTACTCCAAAAGCCGCTTCCATACATTCTTTGAAGTCCGGCATTTTAAGCATCTTTTCAGTGAGGTCGCCTGTTGAAGCAAAACGTAATTTGTTGACCACTTCGCCTATCCCGGTCCCTAGCTTCAATTCCGCAAAAATACCTCCAACCGCTCCAGCAATGGTGGAGACAATATCTTCCGGCAGGACTTCGCCAGTTATCGACCAGGTTGCTAACTCTTGGACCCCTGCCAATACCGCATCAAGAGCCACTGCTGCTGGACCATCGACGAAAATCGCGGCAACACCAATGATGGTGAAAATAATGTTAAGGATCGCCAATTTTCTTTCCTCTTTGGCGATTTTGATATCTTTGGCGCCTTGGGCGTCGATTAACATTGCATTTTGGGCGGTGCTGGTGAGCAGGGGCACCGGGGTTAAGAAATCAATCATATCAATAGGACTAATTTTTCCAAGCGAAGCTTTTGCAGTGGCTAATAAAGAAGCAAAATTGGTCAAGTTTTCCCAGGTGAAATTTGCGAGGGGATCACTGTCTATTAACGCCACACTAGGCAACGTCATATTTTCGGCAGTGTAATCGCACCCAGAATGATCTTTTTCTAATGTGAATTTCGTTTTGCTATCCATCACTGTTAAATCGGCGGGAGTGATGGTAGAGTTGTAATATGTGGACAAACTACTAGCAGCAGCGGCTTTTTGGGAATCAGCAATATGCAAGTTCAGGAAGCTTGCACTCTCACAAAAACCGGTAAAACCACCAAACTTTCTACTCAAACATGAAAGAGGATCCAGTGAGTCATCTCCGCAAGTATAGTAATTCAAGTTAGTGTAATTATCCTCAGATAACCATTCGCCGAAATCAGACATGACGCTCTTTTGAATTGCCTTGATGTAAGCCATATAGTTTTTCTGATATGTTGACTTTTCATTTAGAAGATAAGTTAAGTTGGTGATTGCATCTTGTCCTTGGTTTAAATAATATCCAACCCAGGCAGAATAACGGCATCCATATTTGACGGTGGAGATCTGATTGGGGCTGGTTATGTGAGAGAAATCAGTTCCACACTCATATACATCAACATATTCATAATCTGGGGTGATTTCTGATGATTCAACAACTGGTATCACGGTCCTTGTGACTTTATGCTCCATTGATGTGTAAAGTTTACTTGAAGACTTCATGGACTTCGCGCTCAACTTGGAAACGCTAGCTGAGGATTTGGAGGCAGCTTTTACGGACTTGACAGAGGCCTTAGAGGCTGATTTGAAGGCATTCACAGACGATTTCGAAGAAGCTGCAGAGGATTTTGATGAAGCTTTAGCTAACGATTTAGAAACCTTCGAGGCAGAACTTAAAGCAGATTTTGCCGCTCTTGAGGCGGCTTGGAATGCTTTTGAGGCATGAGCAGCTGCTGACTTTGAAGCCTTGGACACAGACTCAGCGGAAGCCTTAGATGCTTTAGAAACGGATTCGACAGAAGCTTCAGAGGCCTTTGAAGCAGATTTCTCAGATTTCTCTTCCGCAGACTCACGTTTCGCAAGCCTGGTGGCAGTCGGGGCTAATGTTATGTGGATGTGTTGTAGAGCCGAAACAAAGCTAATGAGCCAAAGGAAAACTATCAAAAGTAAGGATCTCTTCATTATAATGTATGGCGCTTGTAATGCTGGCGGGTTCTAAATGATGCGTTTGGAACAAAGACTCAGGAGTTTCCCAAAAGTTTGAAGGGTGATGCTTGTTCTTTACTAAAAGGAAATAAAATGATGGTATATAAAACAAAAGGATTTGGGGTTTTTATATTTGTGAAGTATGTCCCAGTTTTATTACATCTATTAGTTTTATCAAATTACTACTTCATGCATGTCCATGCAGTATATACTCTGTTTCACACACACGCACCCCTTCCAACACTAAAGCCAATGATGTAAAACAAATAGAGATGTGCCATCTCATTTCATATTTCCGAAACAAATACAGCTGTGTCATTCCATTTAATATTGGCAAATTAGAACAAGAATATTAATAGGGGCTACCGGGCTTCCGGTGGTACCATCCACTTTTGGATCCCCAATAGAAGATGACAGGACATCTGAGAGTAATCCAAATTGACTGTAGTTCCTGGATAATACTGGTAAATACAAAACTTAAATTCCAGTACAAAAGTAACAAGAGCGATAGATTACAAGCAAAGTACCATCGAGAAGACATCCATAAATACTGTTGACGTCTACAGATCGCCTGTTATAATTAGTTGATATATATTCGTCTTCGGGGAGATACATACAAGCTCAGAAAGAAAATAAAGAAACTTTAATCGGAATCTTATGGATATATAACTGAAAGAAACACATATACCAGTGCTGTATGAAAGCTTTTCACAGATGATTATTTTTTTACCCCTTTCGGAGCTGTGGTCAACTAATAGCAAAGAGAACACTTTGTAGTAGAAGTCGTCATCAAACTCAATAAGTAACCATCAGAGACCTAGAATATATGACTTCAAGTATTTATTATTGGTGGCAGAAATTTCAAATATCCATTTATTGGCGGTACACTTCACATCATTATCAGATATATATCCAATCTTGCAATATGAATATATAAGAGGGCAAAAAAAAGGCCCAAATCTTTGATAAAATACCACAGCAGTTATCAATACATAAAAATCTTTATGTTTTAAAACAACTAGATAGTAGCAACCATGAATATAAAAAATATTTAAGGCTGCAAACATTCATGATGGCAATTATGTTGAAGGTTTTTTACCCTTGACTGTGAAACCACTGAACAAGAAGCGATAGCGAGCAATAATTTCCATCAAATAAAGCTGTGAGTGTTCCAGGTTTGTTAGGGGGAAAAAAGGACCAAGTAAAGAATACCATCTTGAGAAAGATATGCAAAGGTTTTGTACCTGTCGGGGCCATCATTCACCAGCAATTTAGATAACTCTGGCTCCGTTTTATCCAATTAGTCTGGATATCCTTTCTAATCCATTATTTTGCTTATATAAGATAAAGAGTTGGGTGCAGTGGCTTAATATTTAATGTCCCAGTCGAACCGGCTTCAATGTCACCTTTGCTTGGGATACATATGGGTTTATTCAATGGATTCTTTTTCGAAAAGTAATAGAAACCACAAAACCGATGCAAATCATGAAAAAAACAACAACAAGAATAGTGGGAGGGGTCGCTGGCCAGGTAGGGGCGGTGTTTTAGATTGGCAACATATAGGGATACAGGTTTGAGATTATACGACGGTACCACACCCCCACGCAAACTATTGGTTGGATCTTATTTTTACACCCCCTCAATTGTAACACTCGTATCAACCCGGTCAATGATAAGACAATTTCCCTTATTATCATCGGTGGGTAACCAATCACCAGTTGGATAAACATTGGCTGTTAGTTCCTTGTTTTAGCTCATTTTGTTTTATGACGGCCATCACTTTCCCTTGAGGGGGTATATTTTTATTCTTTGGATACCAATGCTCTTTTTCTCTTTGATTAGATTTGTGGCAAGAATCAAAGATATTAACTGATGGTAACTATATATCGATGCTATGATTCACTCTTAGTATACTCTTGAGAATATACTGGAGGAATATTGATGGTTGCCAAAAAGCCGTGCCACTCTGGGTTCCGACACTCTCTATACTACCAACATAAATGCATCTGATTAATAATTGGAAGACAGGATATTTAAGAGCATGAGGCGTGATTCATTTATTTCGCCATGATTTCTTCATGTTTGAGGACTCACAAATTGAATCAGGGATTTGTATTTGTAAAAGATTATTTACTTGAATATAGTAAATGAGATGCAATGCAATGAAATAAAATGGAATAAAGCAAAATGGAATAGAACAAAATGGAATGAATTAAATGAAATGAAATAAAATGCAACAAGAAACTACTGTTTCTCAAAATGGATGAATTGAAAGTGAGAAATGTAAAACCCTTCAATGAAAGACAAAGAAAAAAA
The DNA here is from genome assembly GCA_031125765.1 of Saccharomycopsis amapae. Lineage (NCBI taxonomy): Eukaryota > Fungi > Ascomycota > Saccharomycetes > Ascoideales > Saccharomycopsidaceae > Saccharomycopsis > Saccharomycopsis amapae. The sequence goes on from JASTVC010000041.1 coordinate 19,591, forward strand.
AACAAGAATGAAAACATTGACGTCCAGCGATCAATGCAGCTTATTAGAATTATGACTTGAAAGAGGAAAAAAAATGCTAAAAAATAAGATAGATGCAAAAATAAGATAGATGCAAAAATAATCAGATCAAGGATTAAAACATGGAGATTGAGGCTCTTTTCCCTTAATTTTTTTCATTCTTCTGCTAGTCTTACCCCGTGGATTGTTATGAGTCTTGAAATGTTGCATACAATTATCATGTCTTGAGAATTTCGAATCACAATCAGGATAAGGACATTCAAAAGGACGAGCGCCAGTGTGAATGGTTTCATGGCGGTTTAGATGCGCAGCAGTCATGTACCGCTTCCCACAAATGTTACAACGAAAACGACGAGGGGTGGCCGATGAAGATGAAAGTGGGCTTGTTTGAAAAGTGATAGGAGATGAGTTGGTAGGGTTATTTTGAATGGAAGAAGAAAGAGCCAGAAGCTGTTGTTGTTGTTGTTGTTGTTGTTGTTGTTGTTGCCCTAGAGCTGAAGGAACACTGTTAGGGTTGAAGGATTGGGGCACTGGCATAAACCCCCCAGACAACACAGTACCCATGGAAACGGGTTGGTGCATCATGCTAGGGAAATTCTGTGTCAAGGAAGGGAAAGCACTTCCCAGACTAGATGTGGAAGGGGAAGAAGGATAGGAACCCATCGAGTCCAGAGAAGAATTTGTTGGAGTTTGCGGAAGACCTCTTAGATTTTGAAAAGATGGAAGAGGAGGATTGTCATGACCGGAAGAAGGCATGGACTTCCCAGATCCACGGGGAGAAGTGAATGATGCGCTCTGTTCGAAATGAGAAGAAGCGCTTGGGTTCAATAAGGAGGCAATTTTAATACAGTCTCTGTTGAATGACGCAGAAGAATGCCCAACCGATCCCGAGCCTCCAAAACGCGTCTGGGTAGCAGTAAGGAATTCCGACGTTGGTGTTTTCATCTTTTTTGGAGAAAAAGGGGACTTTTGAGAATGAGGCGCCATCATTTGGTAATGAGGAAACCGTTATTTTTTTTATTTTATTCTTCTTTTTTTTATTTTTCTTTTTTCCTTTGATCTTCTTCTTCTTCTTCTTCTTCACGATCTATCAGTTGGGATGGATGGAAGTGGGGGCCCCCAAGGTGCTTGAGTGTTGTGATTAAAGGGGTTTCGTTGGGCAGGATACCCCAGTGTCTAATTGATATATAAAACCACACCGGCACAAGCGACAACAACTGCAAATAACTCCCCCTGATCCCACGGAGGAACAGCGGTGTTATATACATGATAGATAAATATAGCCAATTGCTGTGTGAGACAGACGGTGCATGGGAATGGGTCTGGTAGTGCGTCTTGACAGGAAATGATGGATATTACCCGGTACTGCACCGTCGACGCAGCAGCGGTGTGATCGCGCGGGGGAGGGGCTCTGACACATCACATGACCATGCTCACAAAAGCAGCAATAGATAAACAAGGCCTCATCCCGCCTCCCACCAGTCCTCATAGTCGAGGAAGAACTCAGTATCTCATATGGCCAGGACTACCCAAAAAACACAGTCGAAGTACCCCCAGGTTTCTGGGGCCCTCGAAATTGATCCTTGGCTCACGCCTTATGCGTCTGTCCTTGCTGACAGAAGAGCTGCTGCCCAGAACTGGCTTGACACTTTCCAAAAAAATGAGGGCGGCATCCTCAAGTTCGCTGATTCCTACAAAACCTACGGGCTTCAAGCTCACCCTGATAAGTCAATTACTTACAAAGAATGGGCTCCAAACGCTATATCTGCTTCGTTAGTTGGTGAGTTCAATCAGTGGAATCCAGACTCCCATGCCTTGTCAAAGGATTCGTACGGCAATTTCCTCACCACCATCCTTCCTAATTCCTCCAACGAGTACGCCATTCCTCATGATTCCCTTGTCAAGATTCGATTGACTCTCCCAAATGGCCTGGTAGTGTACCGCTTACCTGCATGGATCACCAGGGCAACTCAGGCTCCAGCGACAGAAACCATTGACCGCAACGTTTACCAAGCTCGTTTCTGGAACCCTCCTCAACCGTACCAATTCAAGCACCAGAGACCTCAAGCACCCAAGGATCTTCGTATTTATGAATGTCACGTTGGCATCTCCACCCCAGATCCAAAAATTGGGTCTTACAAAGAATTTGCAACGAATGTATTGCCATTGATTCGTGACTTGGGGTATAATGCAATTCAATTGATGGCTATCATGGAGCATGCCTATTATGCTTCTTTCGGTTACCAAATTACCAACTTTTTTGCCATTAGCTCACGTTATGGTACACCAGAAGACCTTAAAGAATTGATTGATGTTGCCCACTCATATGGGATTGTTGTATTTCTCGATGTTGTTCACTCACATGCCTCTAAGAATACTGCTGATGGCCTCAATGCTTTTGATGGTTCTGAATACCAATATTTCCATGGTGGTGGCAAAGGTAATCACTCTCTTTGGGACTCAAAACTTTTCAACTATGGTAAATATGAAGTGCTTAGATTCTTGCTTTCTAATATCAAGTTTTATTTGGATGTCTACAGGTTTGATGGGTTCCGTTTCGATGGTGTCACTTCAATGCTTTATCTTCATCATGGTATTGGTGCAGGAGGTGCTTTTAGTGGTGATTATAATGAGTATCTTGGCACAAGCTCGCGTATTGATACCGAAGCATTGACCTATCTTATGCTTGCTAATGAACTCATTCATTCTGCTGGTAAGGCCGAGGATCGTGACTTTGTTAGCATTGCTGAAGATGTTTCAGGATACCCAACTCTTTGCCTTCCTGCAGCTGATGGTGGGGTTGATTTTGATTACCGTTTAAGCATGGCCATCCCAGATATGTGGATCAAAATGTTGAAGGAAGAAAAAGATGATGACTGGGATATGGGTAAAATTACCCATACTTTAACCAATCGCCGTTACAAGGAAAAATGTATTGCTTATTGTGAATCCCATGATCAGGCTCTTGTGGGTGACAAGACTCTTGCCTTTTGGCTTATGGATGCCGAAATGTACTCCAATATGTCTGTGTTATCTCCACTTACTCCAACAATTGATCGTGGTTTATCATTGCACAAGATGATACGACTTATCACCCATGCTTTAGGAGGAGAAGGCTACTTGAATTTCGAAGGGAACGAATTTGGTCATCCTGAATGGCTAGATTTTCCACGAGTAGGTAACGGCGAGTCTTTCAACTATGCCCGTCGTCAATTCAACCTTATTAAAGATGATTTATTAAGATACAAGTACTTATGGAGATTCGATGCAGCCATGCAAAAACTTGAGGAAAAATTCAAGTGGTTGGCGAGTGATTCCTGGACTTATATATCTTTGAAGCACGAGGGAGACAAAGTAATTGTATTTGAGAGAAATGGCTTGCTATTCATCTTCAATTTTCATCCAACTGAATCGTACACAGATTACCGTGTTGGAGTAGAAGCCCCAGGTACTTATAAGATTGTATTAAACAGCGATAGGAGCGAGGAATTTGGTGGACATGACAGAATTGATGAAGAGAAATCCAAGTTCTTCACTACTGATTTGCCATGGAATGAGCGAAAGAATCACATTCAAGTTTATATTCCAAACAGAACAGTTATTGTTTTGGCATTAGAAGACGATCCGAGATTGTGATTTTTTCATTCTTCTGTTTTTGCATCATGCCTCTTGGAGTGATAGTTTTTTTTTTTTTTTATCTCTTATTCATTTTCTTGAATTCTCTTTTCATTTTTTTTATTGTTGCTGTTTCTGTGTAGTTCATTGAAAAGTCGATGTTCTGTATTGAACCTTCTTGGGATGAACTTATGGGGTCTAATTGTGTGTTTTTTTTTGTTTGCTATGTTTTTATTTGCTTCACTTTGGCCCCCTTTAAGTTGTTGTTCCGCTATTTTTTTTTAAAAAAAAGAAAAAAAGTCATGAAAGTTCATCAAAAGTTACTATAATTCTTCAGTTCATTTACTCTCAATCTCAAAAATACATGTTTTTTTTAACGGAATTGCACTCTTCTCTGAATGAAGTGAGGCTTAGGAACGATTATTAGTAAAAGAATTTTGATCACAAAAATATTGATTATTTGATTTCATCAAGGGAAATGATCAAAAAGTTACCATTAAAAAATAGAATGAAATTTAACTTTAGCAAAAGAGAGAAGTGAGCCTTTAATATTCTAATGAATAAACTTCAAATTCTGAAATGATAAACAACTCAAGTAAAATAAAAAGAAAAAAGAAAAAGAAGAAAAAAAACATCCATTTATCAAAGAATATCATGGAAATGAACTATATGTTGATCAGAATGCGGATTCGGATTGCTGGGCACTTCTCAGATTGATTGGATGTTCTCACGTACTTTGAACATCCTTCAGTAACAATGCCAAAAAAAAAAATCGATGTAAGCAACTATCGAAAGCCCCTAGATTTCAAACATAGATAATGGAAACCAAGTATCAAGAAAGCAAGTACTTTCTGCGAGCTGTGTAAACGTATGACATGAAACCAATACCCAAAATCGAGGCAACAGTCACCAAAAGAATGTTCTTTTGCAATAGAACAGCTATTTGTGATTCCAATTCTCTCTTTTCACTGGCCCTATCAGTATCAGTTGGTAACTCCAAACTTTTCGGCTTCTTCCACCATCTAACAGGTTTCGGAGTTTTGCCCTTGTAAAACAAAGAAATCAAGTAGATTGATTCTCAGCAAACAACTAAGTACCAAAAACAAGTAATGGAAAGGTGTAAATGCTCCAAGGAAAGAATTCATGAGAAAGTAGTATTCCCCAGATATATCCACAAAAGAATCTGTAGTGGCATCTAAAAAGCCGGGATAATAATAATTCATCCCTAAAAATGTTGCAACCGTGTAACTATTCATCATGATGAAAATAAGTAACGAGAATAATTAACGATAATAAATAACAAAAGCATGTTAGACATCCCAAATTTCAATGCCGCAATTGATTCTCTATCGACAGCAAGATAAAGGTAGCAAAAAAAAATGGAGCCAAACATATTAGCATCATGGCAATAATACTCAGAGTATCATATCATCCGTGAACAACCTTGTATGGGAAGTTGATACTGGCCACCAAATCATACAGCGTGAAAAAGCCGTCCAAGATCAGTAGTCCTGCACCACCTTGCGCCATACTTCTAGTGCTTACTGAGCTCTTCATCCATTTGAATCTTTCCCTTGCATGATCAGTGGGAAAACAAATGAAAAGAAATCAAGTATTTATATTGACTTTTGTTTTATTCATTGTTTTATATTATGCTTTACTCAGTGTTATCTTTTGATTTGGTACAGCAAAATGCCCTGTGTGTTTAGGAATCAGCTTTGTACCGATGACGGTACAGGCAATTTCATATTTCGGGTCGCACTTTTTTCGGTTTAAACTAATCTGGCAACAGGAAAATAGAGAATGATATTAAATATTTGTTGCCAATCGCAATAAGTATAATTGTACATTGTATTACCATATTGCCGACTGACTCGAACTGCTTGCATAAGTGACCATCTGTAATTCCACCAATATGCTCACTCTTCCAAAGTGGTTTTCTAGCAAGGGACAAATAGCAAAAAAAAAAAAAAGGAATTCTAAGAAATGCAAACCCAATAATTTGTCAATTGTGGTTGTTTCATCCCTGCGGATATCCAAAACAACTTTTGAAGGGTAGCTCAAAACATTATGCACGTACTTAAATACAAGCAATGACGATCCTCGGATCTAATCGAGTTTAGGAGCAAGGTATTGGGCTGCAAGGCAGAGTGCTAGAGAACAGGAATATATTCATCCACTACGAGGTCACCTCCCACCATTGATCTGCATCCTTAGTGAAAGCCAAAAATTTCAGTTTTGGATCCAACAAAACAGCACTACAAATACTTATAAATCCATGCACATTAAACAAGCATAACAAATCGAGAAATGTTATCCTATAGGAGAGACATCAATTAAATCTTAAAAGTTTAGGGCAAAGACAACTGAGCGAGCCTAAAGGTGTTCTACCAAGCAACCTTGGAATCGCAGCCATATCTACAAGCTTTAATAATTTTTTTTTATGTTATTGTTGGCTTCATATATTACTTTTTACCTGTAACATAATAAGTATTATTCTCGAGGACAAATCAAAACTAATCTACGCACCCAACTCCTGAAAGATTGGTACTGCTAGACTGTTTACGGGAAAAGTAGAGGTATATCAAAATTGGACTCATGTACATCAAATGGGCAAACCGAGAATATTAGTCAGCCCACAATGAATACTTTACACCATCCTCCCAATGAAGCATCTAACAAAGTTCAACAGTCTTACCGTGCTAGTGCTAATAGTATTAGCCAAAAAAAAAAACATTAAATTTATATTATTATTAGCATTATTACCACAAGATATATATCACCACTCTATATTGATTAGTAAAGGTCCACTGCTTTTGACATAGACAACCCAATATCCATCATTAGTCATTGATCCACTACCATTTAATAACCGATTACTACTACTAATGCTACCTCCCATCCCACTTTCCCATTCTTCAACATCCCATTTAAGTCCCTTGGTAGTTAACCTCACTTTCTCAAATATCGGGAGAATCCCACAGGTGTTGCCTTTCCACTTGTCCCCATTATAACTGTAATCCTTAGCCCATTCTTCCTTCACTTGACATGGTACTTTAATATAATTCTCTCCCGAGGGCAAATAAAATACTATATCCTGACCCCCAATGTAATATAGCTGTAAATTAGGAGACTCAGCAAACGATTTGTGTAACTGATTCATCAGTTGGATCGTGTGGTCGAACCGGCCCCCAAGAGCTCCAAGACAATTGACCATGATCTCATGATGATTACCAGGAGATCTAACTGTCTTATTGGTATTGACTAATCCTATCTCATCATCCAATATAAACTTGGCAAACCCTTTCTCACCTAAGTCTTTTCCCAACTTGAAGTACAAGTCTACCATCGCCAATCCTTTTTGGAAATCAGTAGCATATTGTGATCTTTGTCTCTTCACAAGCACTCCTTGTTTCTGATACATTTGCTCCACGTCATTTCTTACCGAATCCAAGTCTCCGACAATGAAGTTTGGAAGATAGCTGTCAAATTGTCCATTAGCCTGACAATAGTCATACAACTGGTTGGCTCCACCATCAGCACAAATGATAAGCGATGCAGAGCGAAATAACTCCGAGAAAGCCCCAAATGGAAGAGTTATTGGCTGGTTAAGGATCAAGAGAGCTGATAATCGACTGGGGATGGTATTGGATACCCCCGCTGGTTTATTAAGGATGGTTGTTGATAAATCGTAGATTTTGGAAGCTTCCACTGAAGGAGGGATCGTCACCGGGCCCATTCCGAAGTCAGGGTTCTCGGTGACGATGTTCTTAGGGGTGATATTATTGCTATTATTTGTTGCCATTGCACTGTTAAACACATAGTAAGTGTGTAGTGAAAAAGTGCAATCCTGGAAAAAAAAATAGAGAAAAAAACAAACGGGAAAAACCAAAATACGTCAAGATGCTCATCACCTTTGATAAGAGGAATATAACCCCCCGCAATATATATTTAAGTTGGCAATCGAATAATAATATTATTTATTATTATATTGCAATTTATTGTTATTATTACTATTATTATTATTGTCATCAATATTGTTATTGGTTTAGGCTGTTATTCTCTTTGTATTTCTCTTCATAACATTTCAAAGTGATAACCATCACCCACATAAAAATATCCTTAAGTTGAGATACTCTTGCTGATGTCACGAAATACCATTGGTCTTCGAAATATTAAGCACCATACTGGGCGCGGAAAGAAAAATAAAACTCTTGATGACTTGATGAACGAATTGGATGATTTTGAAACACAGGAAGTCACAGAAAAGCACCAAAATCTCCATCATCGATCTCCGGATGGTAGTTCAAACACAAAAAGATTCAATGGCTCACAGACCCCCAAGTCCTTACCAGCGATCTCAGATGATGATGGCGATCTATATATGGTATCTGCTGAAGAGTCCAGAGATATCACCAATTACGTCAATGAGTCAAGGAAAATTAACCATACCTTACAATTGGTCGAATATACAAACCACAATAATGATCTTATATATGCCAATTCCATTGATGCCAAATGGAATAAATCCTCACAGAATAAACCTAAACCGAAGCACGGGCTCTTAAAATCTCGATACGCGGATGATAATGATGATAATGACGATGCTGATAAGCCTACGAAGTCCACAAAAAATACCGAGCCATCCCCAATAGAGCTTGATCGGCTTGCTCAGCAACCGCTACCAAAGATTCCTGATTTCCAGATATACTTGGTGGTGGACACCAACTTCTTCATATCGAACCTCAATATCGTCAATAACTTGAACCTCTTGGCAGTAAGATATCATTATCAACTCATTGTTCCAGAAATGGTGATCCAAGAATTGGATGGTTTAAAAGAAGGAAAACGAATCAGTCGTGGCCCGCGGGGAGAAGAAATTAAGATTGGCACACTTGCTCAGCGAGCCAATATCTGGCTCTACAACCAATTCGCCGCAAGAAGCAGTACCATCCGGGGTCAAACCCGTCATGAGAAAATCGACCAGTCATTACAAAAAGACAATGCGATCTTTGATTGTTGTATGTATTTTCACGATTCTTTCAAAGAAAAAGGGTTGGTAATCTTGCTAAGCAATGATCGCAACATTTGTGTCAAGGCATTAATGGAGGATGTGTTGACAGTGAGTTTTGTTGAAGGAATTAATTCGCAGTTTATCGGCGATGTGATTTACCAAGAGGCTCAGTATAGAGTTGGGAGAAAAGATTCTATGAACAATCCATCGGGAAGTATAATACCCCCTCAATCAACAACTGTGAACTCCGAGAGACTGCTCCAGAAAACTGCTAACCCGTATCTTAATTTGGGATCTCCCGAAAAATTCTGTGCCAAGATCTTCCACGATGTACAAGCCCTCACACTTAAACTATTCAAACATTATCTCAAGACCCTCATTGTATCATATGACTCTCGATCGATTGAATATAGTGCTTTCCAAGAATGGGGACAGCAAATGACTTCATTGGATGCGGTATTTCAGATGATGAAGGTCCATTGGGACGACTGGAGCTTACAAATGATTTTTGCTGGAAATATCCCAATGGCTTTCGAATTACAAGAAGCTCAATTTTACAATGCAATGAGAATGGAGTTTGATTCTAATAGTTTGTTGTTTTCTGTATGGGAGCTTGAGAGTGAGGGGAAAGGCAAGCAATGGAAGATATCCAAGTCTCAAGAAAGGGTGATTTTCAAACCACCCAAGACGTTGTTTCAGGTCAAGAAATTTTTGAAGTTTTGGTGTTTGGTGTTGACAAAGCTTATCTTGGTTTTGGATCATGGACAAGGCACCGACGGAACAGAAACCAAATCGATGTGCATGTTGACGAAGTTTTGGGATGGAGCTGTGGCGACGTACATCGATTCCGATTGGGTTGATATATAAGTAAATATTGAGGGCTACAAACTACCTGAATCTATCTGGGCATATTCAATACCATATTGTTTCAAATGTGGATGGAAAGGGGCATACAGATCGCTGGTGGATGTCCAAATCTTGGTCATTGACGTATTGTCAGAGAAATATTGCCATATTTGAGTATCTTATGAACGATATCAGGGCATTGACTAAGTAAATTTGTTATATAAATAGTTATTATTTCACATTATGAATGGTTAAGAAAATGCTGACCCCACAAAACTACTGTTGAATGCCGATGCTTTTATCATAACAGAAATTCCCTATCAGCTCTTTTATTATTGAATCAACTTTCTTCAGAAGACTAGATAATGTAGGCCCTCCTATTGTTATAAAATGATTAGATTTTAGATATTAATGACGTTTCCCTCCTTGTGTGATTGGGTAATCATGCAACAATCATTACAATAATAATAAACACAGAATACTAATAACTGTTTTCATCAGCTTCTCGCTGATTCTGAAGCTTCTTCTTAGTGATTGATAAATTCAATTCTATTAATTGGTTCTTCAAGCGGTCTATTTCCAAGTTATAATCATTGATAATTTCGACGTACCGTTCAATCACCGTGATGGAATTGATAATTAACGGGGTGAATTTCTTGGGGATAAGCTCGATTGTCAAAAACCGTTGCAAATTTTCTAACAACTGCCGATACTCTACAACTTGTACTGGAAAACGGTTGTGAATAATCTCATGGGGGTTGAGGTTCATAAGACTCTGGATTTTGGTGATCATAGATATAAAATATTCGTGATTCGCCAACAACATCAACTTCCGGGTCTCAAGTGATGAGATCGGGTCAGGGTTATTGGGAGATGTTTCCAGTATTATACTATTCCATAGATCATACTGCTTGAATAGTTCGATGATTCTTAGAAACGAAGGATAGTTGGTGAAGATGAGTTGATTGAGATCGGCATTGATCTTCGATAGTCTTGCAAGATACGACGGGGCGTTGTCATCAGACTTGTGTTTGGTGTTTGCCACTAGCTCCAAATAGTCCAACCTCTGGCTGAGGAGATCGTATGTCCTTCTATCCATCGTTAATCTTGTAAACATTCCCCCGATTGTCGCTACTTAGTGATCAAATTATCTCACCTGGAAAAAAAACGGGACAGCCATCAGGCACGTGCCAGCTACAAAACAAGGTGATTGCAACAAACAACTACGATGCGAACTCGGAATCGCAATAACTCTTCATCTCTAAGCTGCTATACCATTGGATTCGTCTTTCTGAGTAGACTGAGAAGTACTTGTCAGACTTCCAGAATATCGGCATCTGAAAGTGATGGGAAGTAAACCAAGTATCGTATTTTGTCGTGGATTCAATTCTCACTCTTTTTGCGCTCATTTTTATCTCCTGTAAGTGGGGTTTTGCGATGTTGGATTATTAATATCATTTTAATAGCATTAGCATTATTATTATTGCGGGGCTCCTCTCCCTATTATCCCAACCACAAGAGTTGTTTGTGTACAGGCAGATTTGGGATCCCTGCAAATACGAAACAGTTGCTGTTTCAGGAATTTCTCTAAACGAGCCGTTTTTCTCCCTGCTATGAAAAAAAAAAAATCAATAAGTTTGACCCCCGCGATGAGATAGCAAGATATTATTATATTATGCAGCTGGCTGGTAACGATATTAATATTTTGGGTTACTGTGGTCTGTTAAAAGTTACTACAATAAGACATACTTTCGGCTGATTCTTTCACAAACGTTATTGATCTATGCTCAACAATCGTTAAAAAAGAACTATGAACAGTGCCGCTATAGAGGATCACCCTCTGTCATCACCAAAAGACCATACTGAATCGCAAGAACTTGGTCTTTCGTTCCACGGTTATGACAATTTGTCTTTCGATAACGTCATGCCAGTGTCCATTCTGGTAGACCATCTTTCTATTCATCTAAATGGGCAGTCGCTTTTGAAAAAAATCGGCAGCACCAAGAAAAAGAAGCAGGAAGATGCTGAGTCTTCAATTAAGTCCAGTTTACTTGATGATATTTCGTTTCGCATCCCCCCGGGGAAAGTCTTTGCCATCATGGGAGGTTCAGGCTCAGGAAAGACTACTTTGCTCAACACTTTGGCTAAAAGATCATCGATCAATAATTCCAAACTCTCGCAATCTGGTACAATATTGTACAACGGCTCACCAAACCTCAACTCCATCAACCATGCCTACGTCATCCAACAAGATATTTTAATCCCCAACCTCACTTGCTACGAAACCCTCAAGTATGCCGCCACCCTTAGGTTATCCCTGAAGATTAACGATGCCAAACAGGAAGAATTGATTGATCTGATCATCAACGAATTAGGGCTCAAGGATTGCAAACATACCATGGTGGGTAATCATCAGCATAAAGGGCTTTCCGGAGGCGAAAAGCGTCGGCTTAGTATCGCAATTCAACTTTTATCGAACCCTAGTCTTTTATTTCTTGATGAACCTACAACAGGATTAGATGCCCATTCAGCGATTTTGTTGGTCCATACTTTGAAAAATTTGGCCAGAAAGGGCAGAAATATCGTGTTAAGTATCCATCAACCCCCATCTGACGTGTTCTTTCTATTTGATTACTTGTGTATTTTGAGCCGCGGATCACCAGTGTATTGCCACAACACCAATGTAGCCTTGGATTATTTTGGCAAAATGGGTTATGAAGTCGAAGCAAATGTCAATCCCGCAGACTACTTGATCGATGTCACCAGTGTTGATAATCGTGATTTGCAAAGTGAAACGAGAACTTTACAGAATTTAGAAATGCTTAAAGCAAATTGGAGGAATTTTGAAAATAATTTGGAGATCCATCAAGATTATAAAGAAAAATCCATTGAAAAAACTAATACCATTGACAATTCCAACCAGTTATACGATTCCCTGGAAATCCTCAAACATTCCAGGGCTAACATTTGGAGAGAAATTATAACCCTTACCAAAAGAGACTTGGTGCTAACTTCCAGAGACCCCTTGACTTCTTTGGCCCTCTGGGGTGAAGCGGCGTTTGTTGGGGTCATTTTGGGGTGGGTTTTTTACCGTCCAGATAATTCGTTAACGGGTATCAGATCATTGACCGGGTGCATCTACAACGTTAATGGTCTACAAGGGTACCTCATGTTGATTTTTGAAACTTACCGTCTTTGCTACGTGGATATTCGAGTGTACGATCGTGAACGGGCAGAGAACTCCGTTACGGTTCCCGGATTCCTCATATCCAGAAGGTTATCAAGGTTCATATCTCAGGACGTGGCGGTGCCGACAATCTTTACTGTTTTCACTTATTTCATGATTGGATTCAAGAGTACCGCAAGAGAATTCTTTGTTTATTGGGCCATCAATTTACTAAATCACCAAATTGCCATGGCGTACGCCGTGTTTGCTGTATCTTTGTCAAGGGACTACGCCATTGCCGCATTACTCGGGAACATCAACTTCACTTTCCAGACGTATTGCTGCGGCTTTTTTGTGAATTTAACCACCATGCCGGTTTACGTTCGATGGATCAAATATTTGTGCTATGTGTGGTACGGTTACGGGGCAACCGTGTCATCGCAATTCACAGGGTATTTTGGTGACTGTCCATACAGTGACGACCCTCTGGACCCCAGATGTATGACGTACACTGGAGCTAACATCATTGAAAACTTGGGGTTCTGGGAAAATTGGATTACTTTGCCATTGTGTGTGATGTTTGCATTCATTTGGATATTCCACGGGTTGGCAGCAGTGGTGTTGATGATAAGAAGGGTAGATGTCGCAATTGCTAAACAATCCAAAAAGAGTAAACCAATGACACGTAATGATGAAGTTGAAGAAACCGATTCCAAATCAATATCCAGTTTTAAAGAGAATAAGTCAGCTTTAGAAGGTATCGATATTTACTTGAAAAATATTTCACTCAAAGTTAAGGTGTTTGATGTTTCTTTCCAAGGGATCTTCAAAAGAGTAATCAGCGGAGATTTTAAATTTTTGACCAGGAATTCTCAAAATCCTGATCCTCAAGCCAAAGAAATCCTTCATCACGTCCATGCCACTTTCCAGCGTCACAAAATCAACGCGATTATGGGACCTTCTGGCTCTGGAAAAACTACTCTACTTAATGTGATCAGTGGTAAATTGAAATCCAATTTTGTTACCGAATATACCCAAGATGGGGAAATTTTTTTCAACGAGTATCCTGTCACCAGTGACCTTCTTGCAGGAATTTGTTCTTATGTTCTTCAAGATGATGATAGTTTATTACCATCCTTGACAGTTCGTCAGACATTGACATTTGCTGCGAAACTTCGTCTTGCCAAAGTTTTAACTAAAAAAGAAATTGAAGCAAGGGTTACCGACGTCATTATGAGACTTGGGTTAAAGGAATGTCAAGATAATTTAATTGGATCAGAGCTTGTAAAAGGGATCTCTGGTGGTGAAAAGCGACGTGTATCTATTGGTATTCAATTGCTCAATGACCCCCAAGTAATATTTTTGGATGAACCAACCTCGGGTCTTGATAGTTTTACGGCGTTGTCAATTCTTACAATTTTGGAGAACTTGGCGACGGTTGAAAAAAGGACGGTGGTGTTAACAATTCACCAACCACGGTACAGTATCTTTGAAAGGTTTGGGCAGATCCTACTTTTATCAAAAGGGGGGAAGGTGGTATTTAACGGGCCGCCGTCGTCTATGGCTAATTATTTTGAAAAATTGGGTTATATTTGTCCTAAATTGACCAATTTTGCCGATTTCGTGTTAGATTTGGTTTCGGTAAACACTCAAGCCCCAGAATTAGAGAAATCAACTAAAGCTAGAGTGAATAGTTTAGTCAGCAGTTGGCATGGAAAGCCTTCCCAGTTTAATGATAAACTGATAAAGAATATCGATGATTCAGAGGCAATGTTTGGAAAGTATCGGAAAGTTCCTGCGTCATTTGGGGTGGCGTTCCCATTAGTCTTCGGCCGCCAGTTTTCTAATGTAACGATTGGTCAACTGATTGCCAAAGTACTTCAATCAGCCGGTACTGGGATTCTTTCAGCCTTATTTTATGCACCTCTTAAGCACGACTATGTCGCGGTAGTTAACATCATTGGAATAACCCAACAAGTTTCAGCATTGTATTTCGTGGGGATGTTGAATAATGTGGCATTATATCCTATCGAACGTGATTTCTTTTATGAAGAGCATGCCGATAAAGTGTACGGGATCACCCCATTTTTTGCCCTGTACTCGATTATCGAAACAGGGTTGGAGCTCGTAGCCTCGGTGGTATTTTCGGTGTTGACCGTGTTTGCCGTTGGGCTACCACGTACTCGCCTGGTGTTCTTTAGTTTTGTTTACGTTGGCTGGATGTTCATTTCTTGCGGCGAGTCTTTGGGGATTTTCTTCAATACGATTTTCCGACACACCGGGTTTGCCATCAATATCATTTCCATCTTTGTGAGTATATCCGTGATTATCTCCGGTCTTATTGCGCTACAACTCCCGCCATTCTTCAAAGGAATCAACTGGGTGAATCCCATGCATTATGGGGTGATGGCAATCAGCAATATTGTTTTCCAAAACGAGGATAAATTCACTTGTACTGCAGACTCGGGGGCGTCGGGAAATGGTGATGGTTGTATTTTCAACAATGGCCAAGACGTGATTGACACATACGGGCTCGGAGTGGATTATAAATTATATTTTGGGTTATTGGCGGTGATGGCGGTGTGCTATCGTGGCATAGCGTTTGTGGTGTTGTGGATGAGGGTCAATAACTACAAATCTGGGGTCGCTAGGAAGTGTATTGGGGCCCTTTTTGGATAGCTGACTGATCTACAGAGATCATGGTGATATCCTGTTGTCATCGTGATTGAGGGTTTATTATTATTGACGATGATGGACTAAAACTTCTTCTTTTGTTTTTGATGCTTCTCATTGATGTTGTTTATAGAATTTTCATTCTGTTTTCTCTTTTCTACTTCATTTCTACATTTAAGACCTTTTTTTTTTTTTAATCTGTTTATTACCTGTGGATTGATGCCAAAGGTCATTTTTTGTTATATATTCTACAAATCACCCCAATCTTGGAATTTCCATCACATAGGTAAGTACGGTATGCGAGGACGCTACCATTGAGCTTACTCAATCCATCAGATCTTTCGAATTAATCAAACGTGGTAATCTTGGTAAGCTGCCTGGATTCCTTGAAAAGTTAATATAATTATGTAATCCTTTATCAATTATGGCTGTACTACTATCTTGCGCATGTAAGCTTTATGAATTATCACCGATACCTATTGTACTACTACTATTTTACGCATGTAAGCTTTATCATTTAAACGAATAAGCATACAACATTTGCAACCTCGAGCGACACCTCTATTGAACTTCTTGGAGGGAAAACAGTCAGCGCTGCGCCACCTGCAAGATCCACAAGGATAGAAGAATAATAATAAGAAAAAAAAAGGATAAATTGGGATGATCACAATGATAACAGCTATCCGTAAGGTCTGGTAATCGTTGAAGCATGATTCCGATACAAACAACAATAATAGCTAGCAACGGCCCAAAAATAACAATAAATGTTCAGCGCGGCCTCAAAAATGGGTTAAATAGGGAACAGGAACAAACAGAAGTGATCATTATTGTAATGGGGAGTGATATTACATTTAGCATTGTACGGCCAATATACGAGCTGAAAACACCTCCGTCAAGCAAAAAAATAGCAACGCTTGTAATATGAAAATCCACCTGGTGATAAACTCTTCATTTTCCTTATAATTCACAACGAGTTTCCCCGTTGTAGTCATTAGTTCCCCGCTTGATCCTTCTATCATGGAGTTATCGGTGCTTTTGGTACCCGCTAGCTGTTATAATTATAAGAAGGTGAGCATAAAACATAAATGGCGCAAACTATAACTGCTTCCAAGGATGCGGATAAATTTTGTGCGAAATTCCCAAGAAACACCGCGTTGAGCACCTATAATATAGATATATATCTTACCGCTATGGATTCACTTGGCCTGAGACCCAATTTGTCCACAACACTGTTTTTCCTAAACTTGAATTACAAGAAGGGATAGCTACGCGAGCCATGGTGAGTAAAAAGCACAAAACAGGAAAAAACGTCTCTTCTTTTTTCGCTGTGACGAGCTTTTAAATAGTTTATATGTAAGGGCTGGCTAGGATCCAGTAGAAGTTAGATTAGCTGGAGAGTAATTTCTTCAAGCTTAACTGGTTTCATTATGACGGTTATTCGATATTGGAGAACACTAGATGTGCGATCCTCGACTGGAATATATGAATTGACAACCGATAAAGTCCCCTCTCCTATGGTGATTTACATTGTGAGGATTTCCTAATAATAAATAGTTGCAACAAGAATAGTAACAATAATAAATAGTGAAGTAATAGTAAAATAATAGTAATAAAAATAAATGATTGAAAGGTGCCATAAAAATCAATCACTCAACCAAAATGAAAAAAAAAAAAAAAAAAAAAAAAAACAAAACAAAACAAAACAAAACAAAACAAAAATTAAAGAAATTCTTTTAAATATACATTATCATTAACATATCTCATCGTCGGTAGCCAAGTGTTTGCCCATACCATTCTAATTCATAAACTGAAACCATCTCCATCTCCGGTGCTTTCTTCATCAAGCAGGGATTTAATCGTATTTTCTACATCTGGAGTACCCTCCATAAACCCAGTCATAATATCGCTTCCCACTAACGCATCATTTGAAACTATGCCATCGATACTGCTCAACTTATCAGTATCAATAATTGGGGGTGGTTGTTGGGTCACTGATGCATGGACACTAAGCTCTGAAGTGGATTCAGTATGTTGTTCTTGCCCCATACCTTCAGCAGCAGTGACCGACTTCAATGTTGGCTCGGGTAAAGGCTCAAGCTTAGAACACATGTCCTGTGAAACCTGTTCCAACTTAATCGCATCATTGTAAACGATCGATCCTTCTTGGTTATACTTCTTGGCATTTGCAAACATCAACCTCAAATCCCTCATGAGCTGATCGACCTTGAAGTACCCAAAACCGGTGATTTTCTTCTTGATCTCTTTAAGAGAAATTGGCTGGTCGATAATCGCATAATAATCAGGATACAATCTCTTTGATGGTTTTTCCTTGAAAATCTCGGACAAATAACGCCATGGTTGTTCTTCATAACCGGTCTGTTCTTGGTAATCACTGACAGCTTTAAGAATCGCTTTAAGATTGAATTGTAATTTACCACGTTGCTCAGCGGTCAATTCCACATATTCCTCAGGTTCACTCATCGAATCTCTGGCGATACCACGACCTCCACGACCCCTTCCACGACCTCTTCCACGACCCCTCCCTCTACCTCTACCTCTGCCACGACCTCTTCCACGACCTCTGCCTCTTGCTGCACCCATTCTAGGACTATCCTCACCACCAGAGTCTTCATCATCTTCCACAACCCGTCTTCGTTTACGTCTAACAACATCAAGGTCATCAAGGTCATCGTCGTCGTCCATGTCGTCCACATCATCATCATCATCGCCAATTTGATTATCATCAGCATCGCCATCTTCTTTGATTTCAGCAAGGTAATTTCTTCTTCTACGTCCCCGTTTTTTAGACAATTGACTCATACCGTCGTCACCATAATCCATCGCACCATCATCTTCTACCAACCCATTGGCCTTGGACCATTCAAATTCGGACATGCTTTCATCAATGTACGAAATCTTCTTTTTGAAACGAGCACCATCCACTACCGCACTCTTTTTGACGGGTGGTTCCTTTCTGTAATATTCAGGTAGCTCTGAGATATCAAAAAGACGTGGGACACTGCTACCGTTGCGCTTATTACGCTCAAACCATTCCTTTTCCATTTGTAAATCAATTTGTTTGAATAATAGCTTTTCGTCATCGTTACGCGCCAAAATATCATTCAATTCATCAGGAGTAAGTTCTTCCTCTTCTTCGTTACTCTTTTTCATTTCATCCGCTTCCATTAATTGTCTCAATAACGCTTCTTGTTCTTCAGCAGTAGACTTGTTATCAAACTTACCAGCCTGAATAACTTTCCCATCAATGTCTAACTTTTCGGCAGCACGCTCAAGAACCATTTCTTCAACGGAATCTTGGGTAATCAATCTCAAAATTCTCACTTCATTCTTTTGCCCAATACGATGGGCACGATCTTGAGCTTGAAGATCTTGATGTGGGTTCCAATCGGTATCAAAAATAATCACGGTATCTGCAGTCTGCAAATTAAGACCCAACCCACCAGCACGAGTAGACAACAAGAACGCAAAGTACTCGGAGTCTGGGGCATTGAAAACTTTCAACAAATTGGTACGATCGTCTGACTTAGTACCACCATCAAGTCTCAAATATTTAAGGCCTCTCAAGTTGAGGAAATCCTCCATAATTGTCATAATTTGAGTCATCTGGAAGAAAATTAACACTCTATGGCCAGACGCCTTGAATTTAGGAAGAATACGATCCAAGATCTCAAATTTTCCCGAAGTACGCCAAATTAAATCATCAGTTTCATGAGTTGGATTGATGGTATCTTCCACTTCATCGTACACAAATGGATGGTTCACGATTTTCTTCAACTGCATAATTGGGTTATTATTCCCCTTAATTGGGTACACTTTCTTCAATTCATGATCGTAGGCAAAAAGAACACGGTGATCCAACATATATCTGTATAACCGCAGTTGCAATGCGGACATCTTGCACTTAATAACCTTTTCAATCTTATTTGGTAAATCTTTCTCAACGTCTTTCTTAAGACGACGCAACAAGAATGGGCGAAGCACCTTATGAAGACGACGGATCACAAGTAAAGTTTCTTCTTCCGATAAATCCATTTTATCTTGGGAGCCAGTATTAGCAAATGGAGTATTAAACCAATCATCAAAAGATTTCACAGAGTTAAAGATCTTTGGTAACACAAAATTAAGCAAAGCCCAAAGTTCTGGTAAATTATTCTGCAATGGTGTACCAGTTAAAATCAAACGATAATCAGTATGATAATAAGTGGTCAAAGTGTAGGACAATTTAGATTTACTGTTCTTCATACGATGCCCTTCGTCAATAATCATATGAACCCATTTGATCTTCGCCAAAAGTGGACGATCTTTGATAATATAATCAAAAGTGGTCAATAAAATTTGGAAATTCCCAGTACGAATGTCATGATGCATGGCTTTACGTTGATTAGGAGACCCTTTGAATGTAATCTTTTTAATCGATGGAGCCCATTTATCAAATTCAATATTCCAGTTTGTCAAAGTGGATAAAGGAACAATCACCAAGAACGGACCTGGAACTTTTTTCACTTCAACCAAATAAGTGATGAGAGAAATGGTCTGAATGGTTTTCCCAAGACCCATTTCGTCTGCTAAAATCCCATTTAGATGGTTATTGAACAAAGATACCATCCACTGTAAACCTTTGAGTTGATATTCCTTCAAAGTGCCCCCAACAAGAATACTTGGTTGCTTGGTGACCACTTCTTTATATCTATGCGCCACATTATAATAATCCAAATCTGTATTATCGGTATCATCCCCAAATTGCTTGCGGAATTCCTCTTCAGTTTCAATGGCATGTCCTGCAGATTCACTGAGGACTTTAGTTTCTCTTTGCTGTTCTTTAACAGACTCCGCAAGA
Source organism: Saccharomycopsis amapae (assembly GCA_031125765.1). Classification (NCBI taxonomy): domain Eukaryota; kingdom Fungi; phylum Ascomycota; class Saccharomycetes; order Ascoideales; family Saccharomycopsidaceae; genus Saccharomycopsis; species Saccharomycopsis amapae. Next base: position 39,781 of record JASTVC010000041.1, read on the forward strand.
GACAGTAAAAATTGATTGGTCTGTTTCAAGAGGTGGGTAATTCTAGTATCCTTCGTTTGATCTAATAACTTAATGTAAGCTTCTTCATCATTAGCCTTAAGGGCCTGCAAACGTTGTTTGGCATTACGCTCAATTCTTTTCTGTTCTTCCTTTTCTGTATTGCTATGGAAATTGGTCACTTGTCTACTGAATTTCTTGAGTTTATCAAACACCGAATTTCTCTGTAGACAAACCAGCTGAGTTTTGGCCAATTGGTTCGACACCTTGACAATTTTTTTGTTTCTTTTGGAAATTTTGATCTTTGCTTGCTGTTGGGTGTATATTTTAGTTGTCATTATGGCATCTTGAATCGTCACCGGTCTAATACGTGCGAGGAAATTTGGATGTGTGTTCGATAACAAAGTGTTTTGGAACCAGGAAAACGAGAGATATTTTCCTCTCAAATTTTTTTGCACTATTAATAATTTAAGGGCTCGTAAATCAATCTCTAGTTCGGTACGGTGTTGTTCATCTTCAATTTTCCCATTCTGTAAATAGTTTTCTAAATACTCAATTGTGTCTTCAATTTCCCATGATATGGTAGTTTCTCTGATCTTGTGTGCGCCCTCAACATCAAGCCCTATTGGGAAAACCCCTGGGAAAATAAGTCTTGCCTTTTGTAGCACATTGAATGCCACATATTCATTGCTAGTAGGCAAGCTGTAAGCATCAACCAAAATGCTTGGATCCTTGATCTTGACAATTTTTGAGGTTGGATATCTCTTTACAATCTCTGACTCAGGAACTGGAGGTTGAGGATCAACAACAGTGATTGGCCTCATTGGTCTAGTATGTGCACTACTGCTTTGCATCCTCGGTGGAGGCATAATTGGCGAAGCACTAGACGAAATATTTTGTTTCCTAACATTGAAATGCTTTGAGTGTGGAATGCCTACTGGAGAGGCGACAGTAACCATTGGAGAGTGTGAATTGCGTCGAATAATCTGCTGCGCTGCCAGCGAACCCTTCGCCGAATTGAACATATGCTGTACAGGGTTTTTTTGGGGTAAAGATGCCAAAGGTGCCTCCTGAGGCTGCCGATGGCTTGCAGCAAATGAATTATGTTGAACATTACCATTTTTGCCGCGTACTTGTTGATGATGAGTAGAAATTCCATTATAAATATCTTGCGGTAACGGCACTTTCCTGAAGAGTAATTTGAACGCGTTGATTTGGGTTTTTGAGAGTTGCTGATCTTCAGGACTCAATAGCTGGCTATTGAACAGCTGTTGCGGATACTGCTTTTGTTCTTGAGGCTTTTGTTGTTGTGATAACGGTTGTGGCAATGGCTGCGACAACGGCTGTATTTGTTGCTGTAGCTGGTTTTGCTGAGGCATTTGCTGGCGTATTTGTTGAGGCATTTGTTGAGGCATTTGTTGAGGCATTTGCTGAGGCATTGGATGAGGCATTGGATGAGGCATCTGCTGAGGTATTTGCTGAGGTATTTGCGGAGGCATTTGCTGAGGCATTCGCTGTTGTTGGTTACCATATTGTTGATGTGGGTTTATTGAGAAGTTATGCATTGAATTTGGAGTCCCCGGATTGCTTGTTAAGTTGTGATTGACATTACTATTAATGTTCTTGTTAATGTTGCGATCCATGCCATTATTATTTGCAGAGTTATTGTTGACGAAACTATTATTGTTGATAAAACCATTATTGTTGATAAAACCATTATTATTGACAAAACTGTTATTGTTGTTGGTGACAAAACCATTATTGCTGTTGGTGACAAAACTATTATTATTATTGTTGACAAAACCATTATTATTGTTGTTGACAAAGCCATTCATCAAACCATTAGCATTTTGATGGGACTGGTTAATATTTCGGATATTTCCACCGTAATTATTATTTTCGGTGTTGATAATTGGCGTTTGACTATGATGTTGCTGTTGCTGTTGTTGTTGTTGTTGTTGTTGTTGTTGTTGTTGTTGTTGTTGTTGTTGTTGTTGTTGTTGTTGCTGCTGTTGTTGCTGCTGTTGTTGAAGTCTTTGCAATTCCATCTGGTATTGAGACAGAGCCCGCAAATAACGAGTAATATTTTGAAACTCTTGGTTAGCAGGGGCATTCTGACCTAGCTGAGCCTTCAATTGATTGAATCGCTAAACGCAATGGTTAGTAATTTCTCCAAAATTGCAGTTGCCTTTCAATGCCTCGAAAAAAAATTTCAGGAAAGCGGTACGCGTTATATTTGTATTTTATCAACGCGGTCATAACATATGTGTATAGACGGGTGGATGGGCGTGTGTGTGACAGAGAAATAGCGGCAATGGAATAATAATAGTACTCACGGTTAAAGCCCGCTGGATGTTGTGTTTGGAGTAGGCCAGGGCAGGATCCATGGCTGCACTCTTGATATTTTTGTTTATGATGAAATCACCAATCTGAGAAACAATGTGATGGGCCTTTCCCACAAAATATTCCAGTGTTTTTGTGAGTTTCCGTTTAAAAAAAAAAAAAAAAAAAAAAAAAAAAAATCGTATTTCTGTGCCGGGTGACTTTAATTCTATGGCACGTGGGCTCCAGTTTGGTGTTTTTGCCAGTCGATACATATATAATCAAGATGTGGAGCTTATAAAAAAAGATAATGAAACATTTATTAGTTTATTGGGTTCTCTATCCACTAGCAGCATGTACTTTTTCAAGTTCTTTGATTGCTTCATGATATCTCTTGTTAATAAGCAATGGAGGTCCACTTTGACTTTCGTGATCCTTGAGCTCTTGACTGAAAATCAATCTAATCATATTTTTATTCTCCTTCAAGTTGAACAATGATTTTTTTTGTCTGTTTTGATCAATAATCTTTTCAACCCCCTTTTTGTACAAATCAAAGTATGCCAAAGAATGTGTAAAGTCAACATCTTCCGGCAATTTCATAATTGCTCTGAGGGATTGCTGAATAGTGATAATATTCAAATACAACTTTCTAATACCATTTTGGTTCAATACAGGAATCAATTCCGCACCAGTAATGAACAATTTATCAATCAAGTTTGGAATACCATAAAGAATCTTCTCCCCCAATTCTGGTTGCAAATGGATAAATAATTTTGATTTATAAAGTTGAACCAAGTTACACAACTCTTTGACTTCTTGACAGATGGCATTAATATCAGAATTTGGATTCCAGGAATTATTGTCAATTGTCGCGGTAATATAATAAATCAACCTTAATCTAATATCATATCTAATGGCAAGTAAGGTATTAGAAAGTAATTGCTCAAAATCTTTTAGAGCCCCATCAAACTGGTTCAACAAAGGTGTATCTTTTTCAAACGTGAGTTGAACTTTTTTCATATTAGACAAACTTGTTGGATTAGATTCGCCCAATTCCCAATGGGATCGTAACTGATCACTATTAAGGTTATGAAAGCTATTGTCACCAGCAACCACTCTTCTCATTTCTGGCAACCACTTTAAGATCCAATCAACAGTACCCAATAGATGAGTCAAAGAGTTAAAATTCTTTGGATGAAGAATTTGTGTCTTATCAACACTTTTCAATAAAGTGGATCCGTTGGCCAAGAGCATTCCAGTTTCCGTCGAAAGTAATCGTTTTTCGGATTTAGTTTTCGTGTTGATGATCTGCAAAGAAATATGGGCCAATTCGGGAGATTTCAACCATCTGTTTAATTGCTTGAAATTGTTTTGAGAGTTTGTCACCGGCTGATCAATATTTGGCAATAGTGTGGTATATAATTCATCATATTTATTATAAAATTTCACCAATAGCTGGACTGTCAATGATGAATATTCCTCTCTAAATTTTATTGAAGTATTCAACATCTCACAAACTTTAGTGAACAAGTTATAAAAAGCAATACTAGATTTGAACACTTGAATATCACTGATGGTGTCAGAACCAGCGTCCACATTGACTAATGAGCCCCCTGATGATTTATAATTTGAAATGGATATGATATCGAAAGGGTTAACATTAACCGTATTATTATACATGTATTCCAATGTATCATCCAACTGTGGTAAAAAGGTTTTTTTCATAAAATCAATGAAGAAATTAAATGGCTCGCTAGAATCAGGGCTTGAATTTCCAGCTTTCTTTGGAAAAACCGATTTGGAACCCTGAATGAAAATTAAAAATGAATCTAAAATCACTCTCATATTGAAAACATTACCTGGAACCAAAGTTTCTCGTTGAATGAGTTCTTCGTTTTCCAAATATGGCGAAGACGTATCGTTGATCAAAGTTCTCGACAAGCTTTCATTAATTTTGAACCCAGGGAATACTTCTTTCAAAAATGTTTTCAATTCTTCGGAGTGAATGTCATTTAGAGACCTACTTTCACCCCGTTCGTCCTCTCGGTACTCTTCTTCATCAAACTGGAATACAGTTGCTGATCTCAAACTATTCTGCTTTTTTTTATCAAATAAATCATTAAGGTTCCAGCTTTCAGAGATTTGCGTTGCTGGGGTACTGCAACTTTTAGCGCTATTAGACAAGTTATTGTTTTTGGAGTCACTAAAGACCACTGCGTCACTGCTAAGATAGGAATACATCAATGATCTGGTTTCGCTTGACATATTTTTCCAAATTTCCACAAAATTGTAGGAGTTTAAGTTGGAAATAAATTGCTCCTCTGGTAAGTCTGAAAGTTTTCTGGCAAGTTCGAAAACCACTCTATGAGATTGTAACACAAGTAGAAATTTCGTAAAAATTTGCCAAAAGAAATCCTGTAGAACAATATTATTTAAGTCACCAATTGCTAAGCCAAAGTCTTCTAGAGATAGTTTTTCCTCACTTTTCATCATATCAATATCATTCTCTTTTTGTCCAAGTTTGCTTTTAGGTATATTATTGTTGCCGCTGTGTTTTCCATTTTTCAGAGACGAAGTTACGAGGTTTGGATGTTTGAGTTTGATTTCATCGGCAGTATCATTTACAACCTTGTGTAGCTCACTTGGATGCCTCTGAGCAATCATTTCCAACGCTTTTGGTAATTGATTCAATTTAGCTAATGTGTCCAACAAAAAGTGAATATAGCTGTAAGGATCATTTTCAAAATCCGATGGACGATGAATGACTTTAATACCATTTTTCCTATCAATTTCTTTCAAGAAATTGTTCAACTTCGTCTGGATTAATGAAGATTTTTCAAGAACATCAATATTGACGATATTATTAATATACAATTCTAAGTTAGAGAATTCTTCCAAGTTTGAAATATTAGATGATGAGTTATCGTTATTGAGAACCAATGAAAGCAAGGATGAGGATCTGGACTTCAAATAAATTGTGGAATTCAATTCTTCAAGAATGATGTCGAATAAATTTTTCTTGGCCGTGGAAAGATAGTTTTTGATATTGTTCAATGCAGGAATTCTCCAAAGCTTATACTTTTCAGCATCCGACTCAGCACTGGACAAAATCTCTTGGATCAAACCAAACTTTTTATCAGCAAAAAGATTGTCTATTTGATTAGGCAATTTCTTGAAATCTTCAATAACGTCCAAGATCTCCACCATATCACCGTACTGTTTTGATCTCTCGTTAAGTTCACTCAAGAATCGATTTTTCGAAGATATATCAGAACTTATCTGCTTTAATGTCGACTTCACAGTTTTCACAGTCTGCTGAGATTCATCAATCGAACGACAAATGGTGTCGTAAGAGCCTACACTATTATTAAAGGCTTGATAATGTTCATTAACGGCCACTTGTAAAGATTGAGAGATTTTCCCAGTGAGTTTTAAAAAGTCCGGAAGCTTATATGCCATACCAACAGAAGTGTTATCGAGCAAGGGCAAAGCAATCTCCAAAGGATTAGAGTTCTCTTGGGTCAGAATCTTCCAACTTCTTTTAACTTGTTTGATCAAGGCATCCAATTGTTCAATCGATGATTCCATCTTCGACTTTTCCAAGTCAGAGAACTGGACCACAGAGAGCGTCCTAGTCCTGTTTCTGCCTTCTTTAGGAATGCCCAACATTGTGCTATGTTACAATGATGAGTGATTTTCAGAGCTCTATTATAATTTTCCAGACGAGGTTTGTCTAATAATTACGTACATCAGATCAGTTTGCTTAATTTAAAAGAAAATATCGGTCACGTGGAATCCGGGCCTCGCATATACGACGGTGATTCCGAAGAATAATGTTGGAAATATCGAAGATTCCCATACTGTTCACTAATTCTTTTTCTTTTGTTGTTGATATTTCCTGTTTCATTATGGTCGTTGTTTCCTTTAATGCTTATTGATTGTACCCTCCTAAAATTGAGATTCTCGATGATGAAAAAGTTCACTTCCATTTGAAATATCTTACTTGAAAGGGATTACAAATGCTGTATTAACGCCTCTTCATTTGCAAAAGACCAAAGTTACAAAATATATTACATTAAGAAATCATAGAAAACACAGTGCTTGTTTAGACAATTAGAATCTTTCAAACAAAGCATCCTTATAGTTTATGCTGATTTCACCGAAAGGAGTGGTCTTTTGCTTCAAACCGATAGCATCACCAGTGGCCAAAACCAACAATTCGAAGAAACATCTAACTCTTTCCTTTCTAGGATTATTACTCAATGACGTCTCGCCAAATCTACCACCAGCTAAGTCCTTTTCAATTACTTGATCCAAAGTAATAGACGCATTCTTATCCTCAAGGAACTCGTTTCTCAATACGGAGGCAATTTGAAGGGTAGATCTGGAAATAGAGTTACCGTTAGTTTCATCTTCATCACCATAATGGCTCTCAATCTGGGAGAAAGCTTCAAAATCTCTCTTTTTCCCTCTGTTTGCTTGCGACTGGTTATCTTCATCAATACTTTCATGGTATCTACTTGATTCGGCCATAGAAGATGCGAATTCATTACTCGACATCTTTTGGATAAAGGATTCCGAACTACCTTCTCTATCATGATCAATTTCATCAGAATCGTGATTCTCTCTATCACTTTGACTATCGTCTGGATTGAAATGGTCTCCGTAATCTAAGTCAAAGTCGAAACCCATATCGACATCAGGTGCTTCCCCTACTGGAGAAGCAGGCTTAACATCAGCTTGCTCTTGTTTTTTAACCACTTCATACACAGCAGCGTTATCAGCAGTAACATCATCAAGTTTCAAAATTGGTGAAGGTGGCATATCGAAGCCTCCAGCATCAAAGTATTCTTCATCATCTGAAGCTTCCTTTTCACTTAATTTCTGTCTCTTATTGCGTTCATTATCAATAATTTTTGAATTTTTGTAGTCCCACAAACTCTTGAATTTCTGAGGATTAATAAACAAATTCCCAGGATTGGAATCTTTCTTCAAATAAAATAATCTCTTTTGAGTCAACAACTTTTGAGTCATTTTCTCCAATTTTGTTTTTGCTTCTTGGTATTCAGCATTCGATGGGGTAGGCACCAGACGTCTAAAAATTTCATCACTGAAGCTTGCCTCATTATCGATTACTAGTCTTTTGCGGACTTCCCTTCTAGGTTTGGATCTTGGTGCTCTAGTACTTTTTTGTTTCCTGGTTTGTTGTTTGGTGTCCCCTCCCTCTTTGTCTACTTCCTGGGCATTTTGTTCTTCAACAGTTTCAAGTGGTTCAGAGTCAAAGATATTTTCCACATTAACCGGATTCTCGCCCGTAACGTCAGCTTGTTTTAGCAAGGTATCGGCACCAAACGTGAGTTCATTCAAAGTAGCAACAGCAGCATCTCTACCTTGCTCGATAGTTTGCTCGGCAAAATCTAAGGGTAGAGTAGAATTGTGTTGCACAGCTTCATTATCCTTATTGTCTTGCTGATTCTCATCTATGTACAATTGTTCAACGTCTGAGAATTGCCCTGCTGTCTCAAGAGGCATATCATTATCAAAATAACCATCATTGGCGCCTCCTGCTAATTCTGCGTCGTCATTAATATCAGCATCATTACCGAAGTCTAGAACTAGATCTTCATCTGGTTCGGCAGTGGCAAGATCATCACCTTCCAAATCACCACCTCTTTTTGATATCATAAAATCATCATTGTCATCGTCTGTCATATTTCCGTTTCTTCTTGATTTATTAATCCCGGTAATATCACCATATCCCATGGTAGTATCATTGATTCTGCTGGCATTTCTACCTTGTTCAATTGAGTCTTCAAACGCAAGACCCATGTTATAATCTGTGTTATCAGCAACATCTCTCGCCATTATTTGGGAAGATTCGGTAATACCACGGCCAGATCTGTTGGAGACCAGAATTTCATCATCCAAATCAAGAGAAAGTGGGTTCTGTTGAAGCAATTGGGGACCAATATTAGACTCGGTGATCGTATCTGCTAAGATCAATCTGTTGACATTTGCCATAGTTTTACTCGCTGGCAAGATAATTGACCGCACATTATTGGATTTGAAAATCGATTTCAATTTAACTAGCACATTGTTGACATCATCTAATAGATATTTCTCTTTTCTAGAATATATTTTCACCACCCCATAAAGTAATTGACCAGACAATCGAAGAGCAATCGGCTGAGTTGCCACAAGATGGCCAAGGTTTTTTGACTTTTGTGATTCTAACGACGCGTTATCTGAGACTTCCACATTGAAAGCGGAGGGATTATCGCTATTTATAATGGCCTTTGCACTGTTAACAATATTTGTATGGATCAATTGATTCTTTGACAATTTTTTATCCAAATTGGCAGCAAGCCATACGGTTGCCAATGGCCCCTCATTAGATAGGAGAGTTTGGTTGTAGAACATTTGAAGAATATTTTTTCTTTATGTTCATAAACGTCAGACGCGTACAAAAAGGGAAAAAGCTTTTTAGTATAATAGCAAGATAGTGGTGATAGTTGAGGATTGAATAGATTCACAATAGCAAAATCATCAACAGGGTGGATCAATAGCAACAATAATAAACTAGCAAATTTTCCAGTAGAACTCAAAAGGATGATCGTAGAAAGATAAATAACAATTATGGAAGAAACGCGTAAACCAAAAAAAAAAAAAAAAAAAGTTACCCAGGCATTTATGCACTATCACGCAATCATCCCATGACACACGCATTCAGGGCAGGCAGCACCTTTTCAGCGGAAAAAATTTCAGTCATAATTTCCAGAAATCTAGAGATGCGAGCTTCCCTTTCACAAAGAACCAAGGTCCAACCAGAACTTTTCCCAGGAGAATAAATAGAACAAAGGTAATTAGCTTTAGTTTTCCACCCGATTCCCCCTCCATAAAGAGAAATTGCGAGATTTTGTGAGATCTGGTTTATTTGGTTGATGTTGAATAGAATCAATCTCATTACAAGAACGTCATATCACAGTAGTTATTTACTTGGTTTCAGATCTTCCTATAATATCTCAAGAGTATGCCCAATTTTAGTTTAGTTTCTCTAATTTCATATTTCTCTCTTCAGTTGCCAATGCTATTATCTGATTTTTTGTTTTTTTGGACTTTCTTTTCTTTTTGTTTTCTTATCTTTCTTTTTTGAATGATTACCAATTGTTCAACTTATACGACTCATCTTACTAACAATTTTCGAAAGGTACATTCATTTTCTAGTTGTTCAACAATTATGTCTGAAAAGCCTGCTACTATTACCCCTCCGGCCGCGGCTGAGGGTGAGGTGAAGAAACCAAAAACTGCCAAAGAATTGGAAAAGGAAAGAAAGAAGGCTGAAAAGTTGGCCAAGTTCCAAGCCAAACAAGCAAAGAAACAACAACAGGAACAAAACAGCAAGGCCAAAGAACCAAAGAAGCCAAAGGTTAAGGCTGAAAAGGAAGTTATTCCTGAATGGGTTGATCCAACCGTTCCAGGGAAAAAGAAGGTTTTGGTCAGTTTTGACGACCCAGCCTTCAAGTCCTACAACCCAAAGAACACCGAAAGTTCTTGGTATCAATGGTGGGTTAAGAAAGGTTTCTTTGAGCCAAAATTGGACGCTGATGGAAACACTTCTCCAAACGGTACTTTTGTCATCCCATCCCCGCCACCAAATGTCACTGGTGCTTTGCATATTGGACATGCCTTGACCGTTGCCATTCAAGATTCTTTGGTTAGATACAACAGAATGAAGGGCAAGACTGTTTTGTACGTCCCAGGTTTCGATCACGCTGGTATCTCTACCCAGTCTGTCGTTGAAAAGAACTTGTGGGCTACTGAAAAGGTCACCAGACAAGATTTGGGAAGAGAAAAGTTCCTTGAAAAAGTTTGGGAATGGAAGGAGGTCTACCATCAAAAGATCAAGTCCCAATTCAGCTCCCTTGGTGCCTCTTATGATTGGTCTAGAGAAGCTTTCACTTTGTCTCCTGAATTGTCCAAGGCTGTGATTGAAGCTTTTGTCAGATTGCACAAGGATGGTTACATTTACCGTGAAAATAAATTGGTTAACTGGTGTGTTCAATTAAGATCTGCCACTTCCAACTCTGAAATTGAAAGTGTTGAATACGAAGGTAGAACTCTTATCAAGGTCCCAGGTTATGATGAAAAGGTTGAAGTTGGTGTTATTACTTCCTTTTCCTACCCAATTGAAGGTACTGATGACGCTATTGTTGTTGCCACCACCAGACCTGAAACAATTTTCGGTGATACCGCCGTTGCGGTTCATCCTGATGATGAAAGATACAAGCACTTGCATGGCAAATATGTTTTGCATCCATTCTTGGACAGAAGATTGCCAATCATCACTGATGCTGAAACCGTTGAAATGGAATTCGGTACCGGTGCCGTCAAGATTACTCCAGCCCATGACGAAAACGATTACAACACCGGTAAGAGAAACAACTTGGAATTCATCAACGTCTACACTGAAGATGGTAAATTGAATGAAAACTGTGGTGAATGGGCCGGTATGAAGAGATTTGACGCCAGAAAGAAGGTTATTGAAGCCTTGAAAGAAAAGGGTCTCTTTGTTGAACAAAAGGACAACAAGATGGTCATTCCAAAATGTACCAGAACTGGTGACATGATTGAACCATACCTTAAACCACAATGGTGGGTCCGTCAAAGTGAGTTGGGTAAACTCGGTTTGAAGGTTCTCGAAGATGGTCAACTTAAAATCAGTCCTAAATCTTCTGAAGCTGAATACCTTAGTTGGACTAAATCTCTTAGAGATTGGTGTGTTTCCAGACAATTGTGGTGGGGTCACAGAGTTCCAGCCTGGTTTGTTAACATTGAAGGTGAATTCCATGAAAGTGGCGATGGTGAGTACTGGATTGTTGCTAGAGACGTTGAAGAAGCTAAGGAAATTGCTGCCAAGAAATTTTCTGGTAAGAACTTTACTCTTGAGCAAGATGAAGATGTCTTGGATACCTGGTTCTCCTCTGGTTTGTGGCCATTTGCTACTTTGGGCTGGCCAAACAAGACTTCTGACTTTGAAAAATTCTACCCAACTACCTTGTTAGAAACTGGTTGGGATATTATTTTCAACTGGGTCATCAGAATGGTTTTGTTAGGTACTGAATTGACTGGTAAATCTCCATTCTCTGAAGTTTACTGTCATCCATTGGTCCGTGATGCTCAAGGTAGAAAAATGTCTAAGTCCCTTGGTAATGTTGTTGATCCATTGGATGTTATTACCGGTATTTCTTTAGAAGGTTTGCACTCGAAATTAATCAAGGGTAATTTGGATCCAAGAGAAATTGAGAAGGCTAAGGCTGGTCAAAAGGAATCTTATCCAAATGGCATTGCTCAATGTGGTGCCGATGCTTTGAGATTTGCCTTGTGTGCTTACACCACTGGTGGTAGAGATATCAACTTGAACATTCTTAGAGTTGAAGGTTACAGAAAGTTCTGTAACAAAATGTATCAAGCCACCAAGTTTGCTTTGATGAGATTGGGTGACGATTTTGTTCCAAATGCTTCTGAAAAGCCAACTGGCCAAGAATCCTTGGTTGAAAAATGGATTCTCAACAAGATGAACACCGCTGCTGAAACTATCAATAACTCTTTTGAAAACCGTGAATTCATGGTTGCTACCAACACCGTTTACAACTACTGGTTGAATGAATTGTGTGATGTTTACATTGAAAACTCCAAGTATTTGATCCTTGAAGGTACCCCAGAACAACAAAAGTCTGCTAAGAACACCCTCTACACTTGTATTGAGGCTGCCCTCAAGATGATTCACCCATTCATGCCATACGTCACTGAGGAATTATGGCAAAGATTGCCAAAGCGTCCTAGTGACACTACTGAATCCATCGTGATTGCTGCTTACCCAGAATTCCAAGAATACTTCAAGTTCCCAACTGCCGATGCCCAATACGAATTGATTTTGGATATCACCAAATCTATCCGTTCTTTGTTGGCTCAATACGACATTATTAAGAACGGTCAAGTTTACATTGAAGCCTTGACCACTGAAGATTATGAAATTGCTCAATCTCAACAAGATTTGATTGTTTCATTGATCAAGGGTGTTAACAAGGTTGAAGTTCTTAAGGGTGGTGAAGCTATTCCAAGCGGATGTGGTGCCGGTGCTGTCAACTCTAATATCAACGTCCATGTTTTGGTTAAGGGTCAAATCGACATTGATGAACAAATCACCAAGATCACCAAAAAGTTGGAAAAGGCTAAGAAGAGCAAAGAAAACACCGAAAAGTTGATCAACGCTAAGGATTTCGCTGCCAAGGCCTCCCAAGATGTTCAAACCGCTACATTGGAAAGATTTGAAAACATGAAGGCTGATATTGATATTTTGGAAAATACTATTGCCAGCTTAGAAAAGCTCAAGTTGTGAGTATATGGGCTACCTACTCATTGCTGAGCTGATTTTCAATTATTTTTTTTTATTCACGTTTTTTGCGTAGTGTCTGTGTCCTATACTTTTTTTTTCACATATATATACTTAATTTCCCCGAGCTTTTGAAAATATAATATAGCTACAATATATTCGTTAATTATATCATATTTGTAACAATAATCGTTTATGAAAGGAGTCTGTTGACCCACACATCCCGGTGCGGCCGGACGGCGGTGCTAGGGCTAACCCTTTTTTTTACTGAAAAAAAAAAACGAAAAAAATTCAGTCAAATTCCAAGAATTACTCATTGAAAATTATACTTACTGTTTATCAAATCCAAAGAACATTTCAAAAAAAAAAAATGGTCGCCGCTGCTCCAGCTTCTGGTAAGCCATTGGTGCTTGAAAACACCTCAAAAAGAGATGCTTTGATCGAAATTGAAAAGAAGTATCAAAAGAAATGGCAAGAAGACAAGGTCTTTGAAGTCGATGCGCCAACTATCGAACAATACGAAGCTGAAATCGAAGGTGATACTCTCCGTGATTCCAACCCAAAGTATTTCACCTCTATGGCCTATCCTTACATGAATGGTCGTTTACACCTTGGTCACGGTTTCACTTTATCCAAGGCTGAATTCACTACCGGTTTCCAAAGAATGAACTACAAGGAAGGCTCAACTCCAAGAAGAGCTTTGTTCCCATTGGGTTTCCACTGTACCGGTATGCCAATTAAGTCTGCTGCCGATAAGATTGCTAGAGAACTCGAAATGTTTGGTCAAAACTTTGAAAAATTCTTTGAAGAACAAGAATCAGAAACCCAAGCCGAAAAGAAGGAAGAAGTTAGCCAAGCCAAAGAAGATGTCTCCAAGTTCAAGGCTAAGAAGGCCAAGGCAGTTCAAAAGCAAGGTGGGAAGAAATACCAATTCCAAATCATTCAACAACTAGGTGTTCCTTTGGAAGAGATTCATAAATTTGCCGATCCACTGTACTGGTTATACTATTTCCCACCACACACTCAGTCTGATGTCACAAACTTTGGTTGTAGAGTTGATTGGAGAAGATCTATGATCACCACTGACGTCAACCCATACTATGATTCTTTTACCAAATGGTCCATCAACAAAATGAGAGATTTGGGTAAGATTAAGTTTGGTGAAAGATACACCATTTACTCCGAAAAGGATGGTCAAGCTTGTATGGATCACGACAGACAAAGTGGTGAAGGTGTTGGTCCACAAGAATACACCGGTATCAAGATTGAATTGATGGAGTACAACGACGAAGTTTCCGCTATCTTCAAAGAAAACAACTTTGATGTTGCTGGTAAGAAGGTCTTCCTTGTCGCTGCCACTTTGAGACCAGAAACTATGTACGGTCAAACTTGTTGTTTTGTTTCTCCAAAGATTGATTATGGTTTGTTTGACGCTGGTAATGGTGAATATTTCATTACTACTGAAAGAGCTTTCAAGAACATGTGTTACCAAAAGTTGACTCCTAAACGTGGTTTCCACACTCCAGTCTTGTCCATCAATGGTAAGGCTTTAGTTGGTTCTAAGATTCAAGCTCCATTAGCCATCCACAAGGAATTGAGAGTTTTGCCAATGGAAACTATTTTGCCAAACAAGGGTACTGGTGTGGTTACTTGTGTCCCATCTGACTCCCCAGATGATTATGTCACCATGAAGGACTTGTTCAACAAATCCGAATATTACAAAATTGACCAATCATGGGCTGATGTTGAAGCTGTTCCGGTTATCAACACTGCAAAGTATGGTGATCTTACCGCCAAGACTCTTGTTGAGCAATTGAAGATTCAATCTCCAAAGGATGCTGTTCAATTGGCCAAGGCCAAGGAAGCTGCCTATAAGGAAGGCTATTTCAACGGTAAGATGATCATTGGTAAATACATTGGTGAAAAAGTTGAATCCGCCAAGCCAAAGGTTAAGGCTGACTTGATTGCTTCTGGTGAAGCATTTGTTTACAATGAACCAGAAAGTTTGGTTATGTCCAGAAGTAACGATGAATGTATTGTTTCTTTGGAAGATCAATGGTACATTGATTATGGTGAAGAAAACTGGAAAGCCAGAGCCTTGGAAGCTTTACACGGTATGAGAACCTTCAGTGCTGAAACCACTCATGGTTTCGAAGGTGTCTTGGATTGGTTGAAGAACTGGGCTTTGACCAGATCTTATGGTTTGGGTTCCAGATTGCCTTGGGATGAATCCTTATTGATTGAATCTTTATCCGATTCTACCATTTACCAAGCATACTACACTTTTGCTCACATGTTGCACTCTGACTTTTACGGTAAGGAGCCAGGTCTTTTGAATATTAAGCCCGAACAATTAACTGACGATGTTTGGGAGTACCTTTTCTTGAGAAAAGAAAACATTGAAACTGATATTCCGCTCAAGAAATTGCAAATCATGAGAAGAGAATTTGAATTCTTCTACCCATTGGATGAATCCATTTCTGGTAAGGATTTGATTCCAAACCATTTGACCTTCTGGATTTACACCAACGTTGCCATTTTCCCAAAGAAATTCTGGCCAGGCGGTGTTAGAGCTAACGGCCACTTGTTGTTGAATAATGCCAAGATGTCTAAATCCACAGGTAACTTCTACACTTTGCAACAAATTGTGGACAAGTATGGTGCTGATGCCTCTAGAATTGCCTTGGCTGATTCTGGTGACTCTATTGAAGATGCAAACTTTGATGAACAAAATGCTTCTGCTGCAATTTTGCGTTTGTTCACTTTTAAGGAATGGGCTGAAGATATTGTCAAGAATTCCGATAATTTGCGTAATGGTCCAATCCAAGAGAACTTCTTTGACTTGGCTTTCGAAAATGAAATGAATGCTTTGATCGAAGAATGTTACAAGAATTACAATGAAACAAACTACAAGTTTGCCTTGAAGGCTGGTTTGTTCGACTTCCAAAGTGCCAGAGATTATTATGTTGATATTTGTGGCGGCGTTAAGAACGTTCATCGTGATTTGGTTTTGCGTTATATCAAGGCTCAAAGTTTGTTGTTGGCCCCAATTGCCCCACACATTGCTGAATACATTGTTGGTGAAGTTTTGGGGGAAAAGGATGTCACCGTTCACTCGATTTCTTTCCCAAGGGCTACCAAACCAGTCGACATTGCTCTTTCTGATGCCTTAGAGTACATCCGTTCCTTAGCTAGATCTATTAGAGAAACTGAATTGAATGCTTTGAAACCTAAAAAGGGGAAGAATGCCAAAAACTTGGACGTTAGCAAGCCAGTTGACATCACCTTATACGTTGCTTTGACCTTCCCAGAATGGCAAGACAAATACTTGACCATTGTTCGTGAATTATTCGAAGCCCACACTTTGGATGACAACAAGGTTGTCAAGACCAAAATTGAGGGCAAAGACATGAAGAAGGTCATGCCATTTGTGTCTGGTATTAAGGCCAGATTGACCAAGGAAAGTCCTGAAGTGGTTTTCAACAGAAAGTTAACTTTTGATGAATTGGAAATTGTGAAGACCTGCTTGGACATTTTGAAGATTTGTACTGCTAAGGTTACTGTCAATGACCTTAATGTTATCACTTTTAATAATGGTGAAGACAAGGGTAAGAATCTCGCTACTGGTGAAGAAGTGGAACTTCCAAAGGTCAAGGCCGTGGAAGCTGCTGTTCCAGGCCAACCAGGTATTGTTATTGACAATATCTAAGAATTGATGGCGCTTATGTACTATTTTCCACTTTTCTGATTTAGAATTTATTATATTGTTTTCTTTTTCTAACATATCCCCTTATTATTTTATGCTAAAATTTTCTAATATTTTACCCCGGTGGTCATTCATCTTATTTTTTTTTATGCTGATATTTTGTAACAGTATAAATATAAAGCAATTTTACTATCTTGAAGTTTCCGTAAATTTGAATTAGAATGGTTCAAGATACCGAATAGCATTACGTGGATGGCAGAATTAAGGATTATTAAATGACTGAGTTTACGACTATCTTCCAGTAGAAGCAATAAAATATACAAATTCACCATAAATAGCTGCATAAGTGAAAATACCCTGAACAATAAGTTGTCAATGAATGATTTGAAACAACTGTCAATATATTTTGATTTGAAGTCAGTACCCATATATTTCGCTCTTATTTGTTGCTATTGTTTTGAATTCCTGCTTCCTGCTCATTATGTAAAATCAATTTCATTGGAATGTCTAGTCTAATTAATATGGAGACTTGCTTCCCTCAATCCTAATGTTTATCATGCCATTTGAAGACAGTCATACGATATTTTCAAATGCGGACTGTCTTTAGAAATTGATCCCAAAAATGACCTCAAGAGGATATTATGGTACTTTTTCACACGAGGAAAATCTCCAGAATCCCACATCTCCTTAATTACCAACATTTCTGCCATGGGATTTCTCAGGAAATCCAATTTTTTCAATTTTAGACCTGCAGAATTGACGGCATTAGCGATTTTATAAATCAGAGAGAATTTATTCGAATTCAAGTCCAAAATAACGATCTTTTTTAGCTTTGATGAAAAATCTAACCTTTAAGCTTGTTATTTGACAAAAATAAATATACCAAATTAGGATAATCTAATGGACGATTAAATTCTTGCAAATCATTATATGCAAGATTTAACCTAGAAAGTTGAGGAATACCGTTGATATTTTCAAATGATTTGGGATGATTATTGCTCAAATTTAAAGTCCGAAGATTCTTCATGTAGCTCAAGTTCGTTTGTATTGCTGACAGATTGTTATTCGAAACATCCAATTGTTTCAAATTAATCAATTATTCCAAGTTTTTGAGCTCTGTAATCCTATTTTTCAGCAAGTTCAAATCAAGTAGTGGAGATGTACCACTCAGTTGGTTGGTCAACCAATTATCCAAACTAATGATTTGGTTACTATTCAAATCCAAAACCTCTAATTTGGGATAATTCAATGGAATATCAACTTCCTTAAATTCATTGTGTGCTAGATCTAAAGAAGTAATGTTGGGAATATCATTGATATTTCCAAATGAACTGAGATGATTAAAGCTCAAATTCAAAGTCCGAAGGTTCTTCATACACCTCAAATTAGTTTTGATCAGGCTTACATCATTCTCACTGATATCCAAACTCTTCAAATTAATAAATAACTCAAAATTTGCGGCATCAGTGAAGGCATTCCTCATAAATTTTAAATTCATTAATGGATAACCATGCAATCGATTATTGGTCAGTGGTTCGGCAGGCCCTGAGGAATTGCTACCATTCTTCTTGGATTTGCAGGATTTTTTTTTAGAGCCCTCAAATTTGTATGAAATGACTGTTATTTCACATCCATTAGTGTCCAATATTTCTAAAGACGGCATGGCATCCAGATTTATTTTCAAAACCTTAATTGGATTATTGCTAATCACCAATTCTTTCAATTTTGGGAAGTCCAAGGACCCACCAAATGATTTTAGTTCATTATTACTAACAACAAGTTTGACCAAATTGGGGATCAGGCAGATATTTTCTAGCGATTGAAGTTCATTAAAGCTCAAATTGAGGCTATTTAATTTTTCATAGTTGCTGAAATCAGTGGTGATTTTCTTAAAATTGCACCTTACTGCCACTAATGACTTCAAATTGCGATAGTTTTGTAAGCCTCCAAACCATGATAAATTGAGATTTTTTAACCCATAATTCCTCGAAGATCTCCAAATTCTGAACAGGGGGGAATTTGCTATAATTTCCACCAATGATCTTTAACTGCTTCAAGTTTTTCAAATTAAGCCCCTCAAGTCTGTTAATATCATAGCAACTCTCTAAACATAAACTCTCCAATGCAGACCAGTGCTCAAAAACTGAATAATCGAAAGGGGCCCAAGAGATATTCACATTTTTCAAATTTTTGAATCCCTTAGCTTGCGAAAGATCAATGAATCTTGACTCTATTTTCAGTTCAAAGTGCATATTGTAGCCCCATAAAAATGTTTGCGAACTCGGGTATCAATCACTCGAGAAATTCTTCATGGAATTGTGAGAGGAATCCTGAAAAAAGTCAAATTTCTCCAAGTTTGGGGCAATCAAATTTTGGCAATCAAACTTCATGAGGCCAACATTCTGAATCAAACAATTCTTTAGTGCTAGAAATTTTTGGGTAAACTTGTCATCTCTGCAGATATCTTTTGCATTGGCAAATGGATCTCTGAAATCATCGTTAAAGAATAAAAAGATGTCCTCTGACACCGGTTCAATCTCATCATAAAACTTCAAGACTTCAATTTCCGAGCAATTGATATTTTTTAACAACCCGGCAGGCGATACACGTTTGGAAACCATATTTTCAAATTACGTACCGGTATGTCAATCGTGTCATAAATCTCCCATAATATTAATTTATTCACTTGCGAAAACTCATTGAGAAATTTCTCCATTAAAGACATTTTCCTGGTGACTTCTGTATTTCCCAGGTCATCTCGCAAAGTTAAATCCATGTCTCTAATATATTTCTTGTGTGTTTTAGAAGCTCTGGGAATTGGTCGACCGTGGTACTCACTGTAATTTGAGGGACAGATTCAATTGCGAATAAAGGTCTCTGGTAGTCTTTGGTTTCATAAATGAAAACTGACCGGAATAGAGTTGTGTTCAAGAGCTTTGCCAAGAAAGGATGGGAAACAGGACTGGTTTGGCGTCGCAATTCCAATAATGTTTCGAGGGTTTCTGAATCACATATCCCCAAGATCCTGACGAGTATTTCTAATAGTGAAAGTGCAATTGACATTCCATAGCCAGTGGTGGTTGTGCATCTTGTAATAGACGGTATTTCACGTTTGCAATCCACTGTATTTTACTAGTGTCTAGATTTACCAGAGTTATTAGAGATGGTGATTTCGATGAACTCAGGGAGCTGTTTTGTGTATTTTAAATATGTCGTACTACACATCGTCACCCTACTTTGCGTTATATATATCGGTATCAGTCACCATACGCTATTTACTATTATACTTACCTTTTAATACTTGTTACGCATTAATGACTAGCTGTTACACTACCCCCAGCTTGTTGCCTATTAAACAGACACAGACCACCCAGATAACAAAATATGGCATTGATTGTTCCTTCTTTTCCCCACGTGACCGTCGGTACGCGTAAAAATCAGAAACTTCCCCATCGCGTCTTGTATCGTAATGTTGTATATATTATATATATCATATAGTCTTCCTCTAGATTTCTGGGAGTCACACAAGTTGCTTAAAAAGATTTAATTGGACAATGTTTCCCAGCAGCCTAAATGGCAAAGACAATATCACCGCGGTGGACTATATCAACCACCAGACCTTGCTAGAGAAAGCTGCTTCGGAAATCATGCCTTACGACCCAAACGTCTGCACTTACACCTACGGGCCAATCCGTCAGATTCTTTTTGCATGTCTCACTTGCTACCGCAATAACCCTGGCCGGGAAATGAACGGAATCTGTTATAGTTGTAGCATCCAGTGCCATCACGATCACGAGCTTGTCGAACTCTTCACCAAACGAAACTTTGCCTGTGATTGTGGGACCACCAGGATCCCCACCAATGGGTGCTGCAAATTGCGGTATGCTCCCCTTCAAAAACCTACTAATCGACCACTAAATAGTGATGATACCACTTCTGCTGAACTGGTGGTTGATTTGAAAGCAATCGCAGCCCCCCGCAGAAGCACTCTCAAGGAAGTGTGGAAAGAAATCGCCCCCGATGACATTGCCTCGACCTCCAACGTTTATAGCCAGAACTTTGAAGGGTTGTTTTGCTCGTGCGGGAAACCGTACAATCCAGCAGTAGAAACCGGGAATATGGTGCAGTGCAACTTTGGCGAAGCGTGCAACGAGGAATGGTATCATGAAGAATGTGTTTTGGGATTGAAACCAGGAATGGTCGATCGCAAAGCAAAACCAGTATCTACTGACAGAAAAATCATATTCAGGCGGAAATTTGGAGATGGTGTTAACGTGTTGGACATTTTACCAGAGGCGGAAGACGAGGCGGCCAATAACTCGGAAATTACCAAAGAGTTTATTGCCACTGAACCAGGGTTGGGCAAGGAGGATGAAAAAGATGATGATGATGATGAAGGACCACTTCCATTGGAAGGTTTCCCTGATTACGAGCAATTTGAAGGGTTCATTTGTTGGAAATGTGTCAATAAACATAAGTCATTGTTCAACAAATTACTTAGAGTACACCAAGTCTGTCTAGCTCCGGTCTATCATGTGGGAGCGGCTGCATCGCTACAAGATCGTCTTGAAAAAATCGAAGTGTCGTTGGATAGCGAATCCCCATCGATGAAAAAGGTCAAATTGGAACAAGGTGGCATGGCCACGAAAATCAAAAACCATTTAGAATACCTGATTTTCTTAAAAGATGATTATCAAGATACTTTGAAGCAATTTTTCCTTACCAAAGATCCCTCACTGGTCGAAAAGTGCAAATTGCCGGATTATAACGCCATTCGGCAGTTCTTGGTGGACCACCAATGCTTATGGGATGACGAACCAATCTACGAGCCTCCAGAAGATGAAGATTTGAAATCTGAATCAGGAAGCTCGATCTTTGAATTAGGATCAAAAGTATTGGAGCAGCTACCCCGCGAGCAGGCTATTGAGGGTGCACAGGCTTATGAAATGATCAAGAATAAACTAAAAGAATTCCTAAAACCGTTTGCGGAAAAGGGAGAGGTGGTGACTGAGGACAAGATTAGAACGTTCTTTGATGGGATGCATGAAAAACTTGAAGAATGATGAGATAAAACAAGTATGCTAACCAATGGTTTTTATTGCATCTCTTTTATTTTATATATATATATATTATTGTGCCATGCTAATTGTATTATAATTTTTGATGTATCGTTGGATAATATTAACGACAAACAACTAGTAGAAATAGCCTTTTTCTTTTGGATTCTTGGTAAGCCATTTCCCTCCCTCTCACAAAAAGGGGCAAGAAAACATTATTATGGCTCATTCACAGTACCCCGTTGTTTCCTGATACTATTATTCAATATGCGCAATTAATTAATTGCGTTAGCATTGATCTTGAACACGGTTAAGAAATGTATTAATTTTCTAATTGAGTAATCTATAAAAGGAAATAAAAAAAAAAGATATTTTATAAAACAGTGTAGATCCACTGCAAAGATAGTGACTGGTTACTGCTATTTAGGCGGTGGCAGTGGAAATTCTAAGTACAGTGACAGTGGCAATAGCGGTGGCGGTCGCAGAACTGATCAACATACCAACAGAATTGTAGATGTCACCCTTGCTGTTTTTATAAGTGCCATCACCAACAGGGCACAATGTGTTGAGTGTTGGGGAACAGGTGCTTGATGAGGTGTAGGTAGAAGAAGAGGAAGAGGAGGCACTAGAAGAGCTTGAGCCGCTTTTTTTGAACTCATCCATAAAATCCTCAATGGCGGCCCCAGCACCAGCTAACTCACCAAGAAACAGAATACCGTGTAATATTTTGGACCTGGCCACTTTAGAAGTTGTTGTTGGCTTGGTAATCCGAGTGGTTTTTGACGTCTGAATGAGAGTCTTGCTGCTGTGGTTAGTATGAATCAGCGGATGAGAATGAGAGCCCGTGCCTTCCTTTTTGACAAGAGCTCCCTGGCCTTCCGAAGATCCAAGGGGATAGGATTGGGTAAGCATAGAAAGGATTGTGATTTGTAAGATCTTGGATAGACGCATTTTCAGCTTTCTCGGTCAAAATGAGAATCATATAATTTTCCAATATATATAAAATATTGGAAAAATTAAAGCTACATTGCTATCATTTATATATTGGGTAATTAAAGTAATCAAATAATCTTTTTTTTTAACTACATTTGATTGGTGCTATTGTTTAATGAAGCCTATTGTGCTACCATGGATAGGATTATTTGGATTCCAAGCGCAATGTATGCTGCATAAAACACTGTAACCTCAGTTGCGTTCATTGGCAGTTTTCTGAATTTTTATCTCCAACTGCACACTTTATTTGATGAGCATATTTGGTATCTATAAATCAATTATTAAAAAGAGGATGCTAGATGAATATATTATCAATGTTACAGGCAGTGCGTATCTCTGCCCTGCCTAGTTGTTCCATGCAGGAACGCTTGGCTCCTATAATCAAAATTTTTGAAGCTTATTGTTTTCTTTTTCTACTTGTGAAAAGATAGTACTATGGGAAATATTCTTTGTAGTGATATTGTCTGCATTATTGCTTAGATAATACAATCAAACGAAAATATAAAATTTTCATTCTCATGATATTACAATAACGTATTCCCATGCTGTTTTATTATTCTGTAAAGAACACAAATCGTACAAGTCTGAAAGTAGCACTGATGAAAAGTTTAATGCGAGTAAAAAAAAATTGAATAATTCTTACCAATAAAAGAAAAATTGAGATGGAAAACGAGATGATTGAAGTAAGTTATTTTCTATGTAAGTAATCTATATGAGTGATCTATGAAAGTTAAAATGCAAGATAATAATAATAATAAAAAAAAAATTATGATCCCACTGCAAGGATGGTAATTGTATGGGTCAAAGAATATGGCTCAAAGGATTCTATTCAGACACCGGTGGCCATGACAACGGCAGTGTCAGTTACCGTGACAGTAACAGTGGCAGTAAGAGCAAGGCATTCAATTAAAACACCAGCTGAATCGTAAATACCACCTGTACCATCCGTATAAATACCATCACCAATTGGGCATAAGTATTCGGAACTTGGAACACACGTCATCAATGGGCTATAGGCAGAAGAAGTCGGGGAAGAGCCGTCAGTCAGCTGCAAGAGATCATCAGTGTTACCAGAAGATGTGCTTTTGGATTCATCAGTAAACGCAGTAGTGCTATTGGATGCTACTTTTCTTTTGGCGAGAGCTCCGTTGCCCATTAAGGACGCAAGAGGATAAGCTTGGGCAAGCATAGAAAGCATGGTGAGTTGTAAGATTTTGACGAAAAGCATTTTTGAGTCTAGCAGGGCAAAATGAGAGTGAAAATATATTAGATAGTAATAGGTGATAAAAGAAGAAACTGTTGCTGGATGATGATTTATATTCAGTATCTCTGAACTATTAGGCCAAAAAACAATGCGACATCATCATGGTTTATATAAGCACCATTTCAATAAAAAAAAATAAAGTCCCTGTTTCCTTCATGCCATCTTTTTGGTCCTTATTTCAAACATAGTTTTTATGGTATCATGGATGTGCTTTATGCAGGTCAGGATTTCCAAATTTCCAAACCTGACCTGCATAAAGCCCTTACTGCTGAGAGATTCGTTAGACGTCTATTTTCCAAGTTATCTCCAGTCACCAAACACTGATTTATTTGCTAGCCGATAAACCATTTACTATAATACCAAAGAAGAGAGAATATTGAAATCATGAATGTTATAGCTTATTTTTTACAAGTGAAAAGACTGAATTTCGTGGGGTTTTATTGTTATCGTTTTTTTTTTTTTTTGTGCTGAGCGCAAAGTTATTCTTTGTTACACTTTCGGAAAAATATTATTACTTTGTGCAATATCCAATGTTGCTTCTTCCCTGTGTTAGATAGATTATTAATAGTTCATACAGTGTGAATGAGTGTTAATTTGGTAATTACACAACTGATTTTTTGTTTTTTTTGTTTTGGATATTAGCCAAGTATGTGGTAATATTCACTTTTCAGACACTGTCGATCCGATGGGGAAGTTTCCATCCACTCCAGTGGTCGGGTTCAGTCGGGATCTTTCTGATCAGAGGAAACGATAATGGAAGACGTGTCTTAAGGGGATTGATGCTAACAGTAGTAGTTTCCGGAATCAATTCATTCATATGTAGACCTTTAATTTTGTTGATTATCATAATTAAGTATCTATATTGGACGTTTCTAACAAATTATCTAGTTCTCAAAGAATTTCGGGAGATTGGAAAATATATTAGTGTGCCGCCCTTTCAATAGTTTTTCCCTTTTGGATTATTGTCCCTTTCAACCTGTGGTAGTTTTTTTTTTTTTTTTTTTTACTTTATCTATATAACCTTCGCCAGGAAACAAAAGTAATAGCTGTTTAATCTCTACTATATAGTTATCTTTTGATAGAAATTTGACGCCTTATCCTTTATAGAGTAGATATGATCCATTAGATAATGCTAATTTTGCCGCGAATGACCCATTAATTTTGAGAAATTAATAGTACTAATAAACGTCAGATGATCATCTAGTATTTCATTAAGCAATTGTTGTTGTATTTAAAATTACCAGCACCCAATAGGAGTAATTGCCATTCATACAAGATATACGAACAATTACACTCATCAAAGTGTGAAAATTCACCAATAAGAGAAAATCGTGTCTGAAAAAGGGATAACTGAAGTTATCGTCTATATTAGCAATCTATAAAAAAAAAAAGAGCGCGATAATAATAATAGTAATTAAGCGTAATCCCATTGGAAAGTTGGCAACCGTATGGGCCAGAAAGCGTGACTCAAGGGATTCTATCTAGGTATCAGTGGCTGTGACAACAGCAGTACTAGTGACAACAGCAGTACTAGTTACAACAGTAGTACTAGTAGCATGATGTTTAATAGATATAATCATCAGCCCAGATGAATTATAAATACCACCTTCCCCATCGATATAAATATCATTACCAACCAGACACAAGTTATACACACTTGGAATACAAGTGCTCAGGGACCTGGTGGCAGCAGACTCCGGCATGCTACCATCGAGATGCGCAGTGTTGTTATTCTTATAATATGTTTTGTCTACCGGCCCTTTGCCAGAACCATATCTAGGACCTCTATGTTTTGTTTCAGTCGATGAAAAGATATCTTGTTGAGCTGAAGAAGAATTACTGGCCGTTTGGCCAAAATCAATACGTCTATCTCCACGATAAACGGGTATTTTAGAGATATTTTCACCTCTCAGTCTTTTCGTGAGATCTCCTCGATCATCGGTCACTAACTCATCTTGATTTTCTAAGGATCCGAGAGGATGAGATCTAGCAAACATGGAAAGGATGATGAACTGTAAGATGTGGGAGAAATGCATCTTTACTTTTCAGTGCAAAAAACGAGAATAAAAATATGTATCAGTTAATGATTTATTTTCCAGTATACCGGAATTGCTGTAGTAATTGAAGCTGTATCTTCGTGCTTTATATATTCCCTGCTTTCAATTATCATAAAAGTTCCTACTTTGCAACTGTCACCTTGTTGGTCCCTTTTTCCAGGGCGGAGACTAATTGTGATACCATGGATTAGGACTATTTTGTTTACAATGCAATCAACTTCCGAGCATAATATGCCCTACATAATGCGCTGTAACTTTACAGTTGCTAAAGCCTCAGTCATTGGCAGCTCTCTGGCTGATTCTTCCTCAAAACAGAGGTCATAGTTTGCGGGACTTAGCTAAATCCCGAAGCGAAATGATGATTAACAGCTATGGTAATATCTAGCTCTGCAAGCTTGCTGTTGGATGCCAACTTTAACCGTAATATATATGAAAAAAAAAAACAGTATCGTACTAATAATGCAAGCAATTCCAGCCCCAATCACATATTATTCAGTACATCAATTAAACAGCATTGTTCTTTTCAAAAAGCTGATAATTATACACTTTGATCATATGGAACCGCCATGTCGGTAGCTACATGAAACCACGTCAAGACTCCGGGTAATTGAGATGCTGTTGCTAAGATCCGTGTCGCTGGTATACTGAGCTTCTATCGGTGCGGCTTTGAGTGTTACCGGACCGGAAGTATTGATGATTACTCATGGCCTACCGCAAAGTTTTGGGATATTCGATAAGCCTCCAATTATCATTGATACGGCTATTTTATTTCAAATCATTACTAAAGTAATGCCCATTTTTGATTCTCTTATTTTTCTCGATTTTCGTTCTTCAGTTTTTCGTCCCGGCCTGATTCAATGATATCGATACCCACTTATATTAGAGCTAGATATCAGGAATCACAGCAACGTTATCATAATGGATAACTGTAATTTGTGCTAATCATATGTGTGGAGTTCCTGTGTACTAACTCAGTGTTTTTGGTGAGGCGAGGTTGTCCGTTTTTGAATTTATAGTTCTCACTCTTTGATATCACACAAGGAATATGAGTGACTTTTGAATCATGGTGTACTCCAAAGAATAGTCACACCAGAAGCTGCGCCGTATCTTCAGCCCCATTTACAAGTTACTATTGGAAGATAATATACATCATTTCGTACCGCAGTAAAACATCAATCATATAAAGTTTATATTGAAAGCAACTAAATACACAAAACAACAAGAAAAGACAGCAAAATAATAAAAAGACACCTTATACAACAACCTCAAACATTACCAATGACAATAGTCTTGATGTTTAACCAATCATTAATACCGTACATACTACCCTCTCTGCCTAACCCAGATTCCTTGATACCTCCAAAAGGCACACTAGCTTCACTGATGGCACCAGTGTTAGCACCAACCATACCCACTTCCAAAGACTCGGCCACATTGAAAATACGCGAGATGTCTTCGGAGTAGAAATACCCGGCAAGTCCAACCGATGTATCGTTGGCTAAAGCAATGACCTCGTCATCAGTCTTGAACTTGACAAGTGAGGCAACAGGTCCAAAGATTTCTTCATTGAAGATATCCATTTTTGGAGTGACGTCTCCAAGAACCGTTGGATGGTAGAAAAATGGACCAACGGATGTGGCTGGGGAGCCGCCAATCAACACTTTGGCATCTTGAGACTTGGCGTCATGTACAAGAGAATTGATTTTATTAAGGGATCTTTCATGGATCAATGGACCATGAGTGACTCCATCATCAAGCCCGTGGCCAAGTTTGAATTTTGATACTTCTTCGACAAGTTTGGCAGCGAATTCGTCGTAAATGGCTTCATGAACAAAAATACGGTTGGCGCAAACGCAAGTTTGACCAGATTGACGGAATTTCGAGGCAATCACCCCAGGAATGGCTTTTTTGAGATCGGCATCGTCGAAAACAATGAATGGAGCATTGCCTCCAAGTTCAAATGAGAGTTTCTTCATGGTGGATGCAGATTGACGAGCAAGAAGCTTGCCGACGGCAGTAGACCCGGTGAATGAAACTTTCTTAACCACCGGGTGTTCACAAATGAATTCTCCGGCTGCCGGGGTGTTTTTGTGAGAAGTTGGGACAATATTGACCACCCCTTTAGGAAATCCAGCATCGATGGCAAGTTTACCTATCGCCAACGCGGTCAATGGGGTTTCGGCAGCTGGTTTGATGACAGCAGTGTTACCGGCAGCCAAAAGAGCCCCTAATTTACGAGTGATCATGGCAGCAGGAAAGTTCCAAGGAGTTAACACCCCACATACACCCAATGGTTGTTTAATGGTCAAGACCCTGTTGACAGGGTTGACGGATTGAATGACATCACCATTCACTCGAGGAGCTTCCTCCGCAAACCACTGCAAGAAAGAAGCGGCGTAAACCACTTCTCCTAAACTATCAGTGTAAGATTTCCCGTTTTCCAAAGTGATGATTTTGGCCAAATCTTCTTTATTCTCAAGGACAAGCTCGTAAAGGTTGTAAAGTAAGTTTGATCTAGCACGGGCTGTGGTTTTACGGAACCCGGTGAACGCGGCGCTAGCAGCATCGATTGCGGTCTGGAAATCTCTATTGTTGGTGTTGGTTATTGATATGAGGTGTTCATTAGTAGCAGGGTTTTGCACTTCAAAGGTAGTTTCACCAGAAGCCACTGAACCACTGACAAACTCCCCATTAATGAGGGCCTGGGTTTGGAGAAGTGATGGATTTTTTAGAGAAATTGTGGAAGACATAGTTTTCAGAGAGAATTGGCGAATGGAAATTGATCCAAAATAGTAAGACGAGGTTAAGTTGGGGATTTTTGCACGGATCATTTTGTTTAAATACTGGGGAGTTTTTTTTTTTTTTTTTTTCTTATGAGTAATGATCCTATTATGTGTGCGTGCGGGTACTTCCCTTTTTAGATATAGGCGATGGTACGAAATAGGGAATTAGCTTATCAAGGATGGGCAAAGTCTTATCAGCAATGGGAGGGGAAAGGCTGTTGGCTGAATGTGTGTTATCGGAGCAATAGGAGTTGGAGAAGGCTAATTACAAAAGGAAGATATACAAATTATAAAAAGAATGAAAACAGCGGGGCAGGCGGATGGGGTGAAGGACCCCGAGAATC
This sequence comes from Saccharomycopsis amapae, assembly GCA_031125765.1. Taxonomy (NCBI): domain Eukaryota; kingdom Fungi; phylum Ascomycota; class Saccharomycetes; order Ascoideales; family Saccharomycopsidaceae; genus Saccharomycopsis; species Saccharomycopsis amapae. The sequence goes on from JASTVC010000041.1 coordinate 68,697, forward strand.
GGTCACGAGGGATTGAAAGATCCGTCGATTGGTAACAGCCAGACTCATACTGAGATACTGGTTGGTAACGTTATTGGGATACTAGAGTATATGGCACACACACACACTGTTGAATTCACCGTTGAAATTGCGTTTTGGATTGGGTTGAATTTTCAACAATGAAATGAAACAATATGATGGATGTTTAATGGCTGACTCACATCGTGTTCCTACTTGTCAAACTACTCCACAGGATTTCCTTTCTTCAGCACAAAAATAAATTATTGGAAAACTGTTAGAGATTTGGGTTAAAGAAGAGAAAATAAATACGAAGGGGTCTTTAATTGTTACGCACAACATTGGTACAGCAAACTATGTTTGTTTCCTGCAACAATTTTTCCAAAGTAACAACAAACAATACAAAATCGCACAGACAATCAGAGAGAATAATATACGCTCATGTGGATATTGCCAAATAAGGATTTCGCAGAAAAATTTTCTTCAGTTAATAAACATCAATAGCCTTTTTATTATTATTATTGTATATTATTATTATTCTGTGAACATATTGAAGCATTATCTAACAGGATCTTGTCAAAGACCCAAATGTCTGGTTTTAGCTTATTGAGGCCCATAAAATGAGCAAAAAGATGGACAATCGTGAGTGGGGAATAGAAAAAATAGGAACAAGCATTCCAATGAATGAGAATCCGTTGACAGAGCACCTGATCAAAAAAAGAAAATAAACTCTTATGAATTGCCTATCGAAAGTTTCGGGTTCTAATTATCTGTGAACCATTATTATTCTTAAAATTCCGCAAGTGTTGACAGATATCTACTGAAAAAGTAATAAAGACGATCCATTTCTATTGTATGGCTTGTTCCTTTTCGTATTTTATCTGTATAATGGAATATTTCTCGTGTTTTCGTTAGCTGTCGCTCGCACCACCAATAAAGCGATCGTCTTGGATTTAATTGGGACCCCCCCTCGCAAATCGTAAATATCTCATCTCCTTGCAAAGACAAAATACGCAACCTTCTTTTTATGGAACACGCTCCAGTGAAGAATAAAAGAATAAAGAAATATTATTTACAAACCACTCTGAGAGAATTGGGGAGAAATATGCTAGAGATGGTCCAATACAAGTTATCAGCTTCTTGGCTTCTGAATTATCACGGTAACCGTTACAGCCATGGAGAGCATGTTTGATAAACTCATTATCTCATCTTATACAAAAGAGTATCAAGCCTCAATGGAGCATCTAACTGCACAAGCAGACTTTGCTTTGATATGCAGAAAGTATTACCTTATATATATTGAAATTTTTTTTATAATCGATCATACAATATTACACCAAGGGGTGTGTTTTACTAAGAAGCTAAAAGAATTTAGAAGCTAAAAGAATGTTCTTATAAAACAATAGCTCATATATAAATTCACAATTTTCTTCCATGGAACTGGTTTTACTTATTTATTTATCTTTTCAAGATATAGCACTCTCATTGCAAGTAAACACCACTTTTAGACAAAAGTAAAATGTTGTCTGAAGAAAAGGGTATTTCTATCACTAATGATATCAAAACTTCCTCTGACCCAGAAAATTTAATGTCAAAGGAAGAGCTTCATAAAGAAAACCCCGATGAGGTTGTCAAAACCAGAGGGGTTACAAGAATTGAGGCAGTCAAGTCGAGCCTGAACCGCACCTATATCTGGATTTTTGGGCTTTCTATATTTTTGACCGCATGGGTGGCTACTTTGGATTCTTCAACCACCTACAACTACCAACCCTATGCTACTTCCTCTTTTGGCCGTCATTCAATGTTGTCCACTTTAACAATTGCCAACTCTGTCATTAGTGCTGTCTGTAAACCTTTCATTGCTAAAATCGCCGATTTCACTTCCAGACCAACTACTTACATCGTCGTTATCGTTCTTTACGTCATTGGCTTTATTGTCACTGCTTGTTCTCCAAACATTTCAGCCTACGTTATTGGTTCGGTATTCATTACCATTGGTCAGTCTGGTATCAATCTCATGAATTCGATTGTTGTTGGCGATATGATCTCTTTAAAATGGAGATCGTTCGTACTTTCAATTTTGGCCATGCCTTACTTGGTTACCACTTGGATCTCTGGTTACATTGTTGAGAACATTATCGCTTCTAACTGGCGTTGGGGTTACGGTATGTTCACCATTATCACGCCAGTGGCCCTTATTCCTGCGGTCATGACCATGTACTGGTTGGATCATAAAGCCAATTCCCAGAACAAGATCCCCATTGGTTCGGACCCATTCCTCGAAAAGAAGAGAACAGTGGCCGCAAGTCAAAAATCATCATTCAAGGCTTGGTGTGTGCTTATCGGGGAAGCCCTTATTGAAATCGACGCTATTGGTCTTCTTCTTATCGGGTTTGGATTCGCGTTGATATTGCTTCCATGTTCTCTTTACCTCTATGCTGAAGGGGGTTGGTCCAATCCTTCAATGATCGCCATGGAAGTTGTCGGTGGGGTGTTTATTATCATGTATGTCATCTACGAAATCTGGATTGCTCCATTCCCGTTATTACCAAAAAGGGTATTGTTCAACCGTACTTTCATTTGTTGTGTCATTATCGATTTCATTTATGAATTGGGTGGTTATTTCCCCTTGCTCTACTTCACCTCTTACACCATGGTCGTTCTCGACTTGTCTACCCAAGACTGGGTTTACTTCTCCAACACCGTTACCATGGGGCTTTGTTTCTTCGGGATCGTTTGGGGCGTTGTCTTCAGAATCTTCCACCGTTACAAAGTTTTCCAAGTCGTTGGTATTTGCATCAAATTAATCGGTATGGGGCTTTACGTCAAGGCCGGTAGGTACGTTGAAAGTCCTGGCATCGGGGTGCTTATTGCTGGTTTGGTCATCACCAGTTTTGGTGACGCTGCCAACGTCATGGGTACTCAAATTGCTGCCCAGGCAGCGGTCCCTCATCAAGATATGGCCGCCACCATCTCGGTGTTGTCTTTATATTCTCTGATTGGTGCTGCCATCGGAACTGCCATCACCGCCGCCGTTTGGAACTCCAAGATGCCTGGAGCATTGTTGAAATACGTTCCAGATGCCACTAAGGCTGCCGGATTCTTCGAGTCGGTTAGTGATATCCACGCCGAGCCTTGGGGATCGGCCAACAGATTGGGGGCCATCAAGGCCTATCAGGAAGTCAACTATGTTTTGTTCTGTATGGGTATTGGTGTCAGTTCGATCATGTTAATTGGGGCCGTTTTCCAGTCTAACTTCTACTTAGGTGACCAACAAAACTGTGTCGAAGGTGAACAAAAGGAGAGTTATCAGTTCAATGAAGACGGATCCAAAAAGAGCGTCTTGGAAAAGATTGCTGATTTCTTCAATAAACCATTGTACTAAATGGTATTGTAGTTGTTTATTTATGTTTACTTTTTTTTTTTTCTTTCGCTGTCATAGTTTCTTTCGCTGTCATAGTTTCTTCTCATCTTAGATTTGTTTCCATTTAAGCCATTTATAATTTCTTCATTTTCCTGTTTCTTGGACAATCTATCCCAATGATAAGTGAATTGATTACTGCTGGATATACATACAACCCCTGCAATTTTCATAATTTGCTTTTTCTTCCCTGTTTTTTATTTTTTATTTTTTTTGTTTTTTCTTTAAAGTTATAATAAATTACTATTTACTATTTATATCAACCAAAGACACAAAAGGCTCAATCCTCATTCAAACATTATCCAGATGGGGATCATCCATGCTGTGATTTAGCAGCATACAGTACCACCAACTGATCCATGTCTCTGGTATACGCCCCTCCCAACAAAAATGCCACTTGGGGATAATTAATTCCACTGATCGACTCACTTAATGTATTGGTTCATTATATCAACATATACAGCAGTGATAGCTTTCACGATAGGGCATTTGAATGACTAGCAGAAGCAGCAGCATTAAATTACAAGTTCTTGTAAAAAGCTATTGAATAGAAGACTTGCCCGCTCCTCCCCCTTTCCCCTTGTTGAAATCACATCCATGGATAACTTACAAACACCGACTCGTAAGTTATCAGTTTCTGCTCGGGTGGTGATCTTGTGCCTTTTATGGTATGGTATCTCTTCATTGACTTCTCAACTATCAAAAGCTATTCTCACTAGATTCCCATATCCTTTGACCTTATCTCAATGCCAGTTCTTTTCGGCAGCATTATTGTGCTGCTTGACCACAAGAATCGTATATGAGTTTCCTGCCATTCACCGGAAATTTCCCAAAGGATCGATCCCAACCCCAGATAATCTAAGGGACAACAGGTTTATGATTCTTTCCTTCCATTATGCCAAATTAATGTTCCCGATGGGAATTTTTCAATTTGTTGGGAAGTTCTTGAGCCATGCTGCTACATCGTTAATTCCCGTGGCCACCGCTTCCAGCATTAAAACCCTCAATCCACTATTAATCGTGTTGACTTATAAATTGTATTACGGCATTCGTTTTCCTTACACCACCTATCTTACATTGTTGCCGATTGCCGCGGGGGTGGTGCTTATTGTCACCAGCAACGCTTCTGGTCACACCACTGGCGTATCGCTGGACGAAACCAAGGGATATTCCTTTGCTCTTGCTTCTTGCTTTGTGTTTGTAGTGCAAAACATATATGGGAAAAGAGTGGTCACTTTCCAAGGCCCCACCGATCCTGCACTGCTTGCCTTGGCCTCCGTGGCGAAACCCCATGATTTATTGCCATTATCCAATAATAATTCGTCCGCGACTCTCGATAGGCTCGAGGAAAAATCGCGATCGGAACTCGAAAAATTGACATCCTATAGTAATTTATCGGTGCCGGAAACCACTAACCATTTACCGAAACCTCGTCGATCGAGTTCCAGACCGGATAAGCTTACGGTGCTTTTGTACTGCTCGGTGTTTGGGGCAACCCTTTCATTACCGGTTTTCCTCTTTTCGGAGTTTCCTAAAATTCTTGGTGGATTATCCCCAGCAAAAAATTTCCATGGAAGTCTTAATGATGGAGTATTATTGTCGGAAACGTCGACGTTGGCAAGCAACAATTTTGAAATTCCCTGGGGGCTTCTTTGTCTCAATGGGTTAGCACATTTCTGCCAAGCCTTGCTTGCTTTCCACCTTCTTGGATCCCTACCTACCGTGACATATTCTGTGGCCTCGTTGCTCAAGCGGATTGTGATAATTACCGTTGGAATGTTGTGGGCTAATCATTTTGCGTGGATATCTGCCTCTCAATTCTCCGGTTTGACATTGATTGGGGTAGGGCTTTACGCTTATGATCGTTACGGTGGTAAGGAAATGTTGAAGACCGGAGGAATCCAAATTAATGTACGATAGGGATAGACATTATAGTATTGTTGAAGATAACCAATAGAGAAAAGAGTTATAAAGAAAAAAGAGTTACAAAGAAAAAAGCGAGAAGAAGAAATCAACAGAGATGATAGAGCATTGCTGCAAATTCGGTGTGTCTTATTGGAAATTATTTATTTTGGATACGAAATTTCAATTAGATTTCCTGTGTTATTTTCCAATCAGCAGCGACCTGCACACATTGTTTATTTTTTCCGTTGGTATAACTTTAAAGACCGGATGGTTAGGTCTTGCTCATGGAACCTCCTGCACACCCCGGATTTGCAATATACTTGTCATATTATTTATGCGGCTCTTCAAGTTTTTCACCTGCTAGGAAGTTGAGGTTATTGAGATCGCCTGCTAATCCTATACTGATGTTCTGATTGCTATGCTTCTTGCAAAAGATAACTACACGAGAATTATGATGTTTCAAAACCAAAAGCAATAAAAGTATGAATTAAAAGTTAAATGATGATGATGATCATACTATATATAAAATAAAAGCAAGAAAAAAAAGAAGAACAATAATACGAGAATTGAATTTCTACTACTTCATGTAGTGAGATATGGATAAACAAACATGAAAAGAGTTAACAAAGAAGCCAAAAAAAAAAAACAACAGCACATAAGATATTTCATCACCGGGATAAACTGTGCTGCAAGTTAGAGTCTTATGGAAAAGATCTAGACAGAAGTGGTGGTGGAGTTAATAACATTATGCATACCAAAACCGCCTGGGCCACCTGGACCACCTGGGCCACCTGGGCCACCTGGACCACCTGGGCCACCTGGGCCACCTGGACCACCTGG
>JASTVC010000041.1:74958-108700 GCA_031125765.1 Saccharomycopsis amapae
GCCTGGGCCACCTGGACCACCTGGGCCACCTGGGCCACCTGGACCACCTGGGCCGCCTGGGCCACCTGGACCACCTGGGCCACCTGGGCCACCTGGACCACCTGGGCCACCTGGGCCACCTGGACCACCTGGGCCACCTGGGCCACCTGGACCACCTGGACCGTTGTTTGGAGGAGGTGGAGGACCATGAGGACCCAACAACCCACCGATAATACCACCTAGCAAGCCCTTTTCTTCAACACTGGTGCTGTTAATGTGTTGGATTTGTCTCTTTGAAATAGTGGAGTTGATCACATCATGCATACCAAAACCGCCTGGGCCACCTGGGCCACCTGGGCCACCTGGACCACCTGGACCGTTGTTTGGAGGAGGTGGAGGACCATGTGGATCTAATAACCCACCAATAATGTTACCTAATAAGCCTTTCTCTTCAACACTGGTACTGTTAATGTGTTGGATTTCTCTCTTGTGATGTGGTGGTTGAGGCTGTGGTTGAGGTTGAGGCTGTGGTTGAGGCTGTGGTTGAGGTTGAGGCTGTGGTTGAGGTTGGTGGTGTTCTCTCTTTGAAATAGTGGAGTTGATCACATCATGCATACCAAAACCGCCTGGGCCACCTGGGCCACCTGGACCACCTGGACCACCTGGACCACCTGGACCGTTGTTTGGAGGAGGTGGAGGACCATGAGGACCCAACAACCCACCGATAATACCACCTAGCAAGCCCTTTTCTTCAACACTGGTGCTGTTAATGTGTTGGATTTGTCTCTTTGAAATAGTGGAGTTGATCATATTATGCATACCAAAACCGCCTGGGCCACCTGGGCCACCTGGACCACCTGGACCGTTGTTTGGAGGAGAAGGAGGAGGAGGAGGTGGTGGTGGTGGGGCACCAAAGAAATCTTTATTTTCAATGGTAGTATTTTTGTGTATTGGAGCAGCAGTTGCGGCAGATGCCAAAAGGATGGAGGAAATAACAGCAAGAGACACCTTCATGTTGTGATACTGGGATAAATAGAATTGTAAGAAGAAATGATGGTTTTCAGGAATGAATTGTAAGAAGAAATGATGGTTTTCAGGAATGAATTGAATAAGAAGTTAAACTGTTCCAATTATAGACATTTGACGGTGCTTTATATATAGATTATTATTTTTTTTGCATTCCTGATTTGTTTTTGTTTTTGTGTGTTTGCATGTTTACTTACTCGCTCATCGACGGCCTATGGATGCTGTCAAGGGCACGATGATGATGTTGGAATGTCTAAGCCTTTTTAGAAGCCGAACGGAGTTCTTCTCGGAGAACACTGCGACCTCCGAGCAAGCGATCCGCATGTTTTTGTAGGATTTTGTAAGGTGGGAGGAAAAATATAATATTCATTCATTTATTCATCAATATTTGTTCATAGTATTGAATTCTTGGTCAATATATTACCTGTGCGGTATATTTTCGGAGTATCTCCTCCAGCATTCCTTTTTTTTTATTTTTTTTTTTTGCCATTTCCGGTGCTGCGTCATGAACTTTTTGACGTATTTTGGATCCTGGCGATACACTCGCGTGAATTCCTGATAGTCTGAGTTAAGGTATATTGTGTTGCCATGATTGATGATGGCATTCTTCATCTTTCTTTTTTTTTTTTTTATCGGTGAATACCCCATGGTGACAGTGCCACACCGGAATTCATAAACCAGGGTGAAGTAATTGAAATAACATGACTACAAATACAAACAATCAATAAATAATGATAATAATACATATAATGAATTAATGTATCGAAAGATTGAGCCTCGCCATAAACATTCACTCCCATAAATCAACAAACAAAGAAAAAGAGTAATAATTGATCCTGCAAAACATCACCACTAATTAATGGGTTTTATCATAAAAGGCATCTAAATTGTTCGTATAAGCCATCCCTAAACATAACAATGATAAAAATATATAACAAAAGAAATGAGGGTTTTCATCCGGGTTTCTTTTGATGGCTGTTCACCATCATGTCCATGTTGCGTTCTTCTTCGGTCAACAACTTCAAGTTCTCAATGTACGTGCGATTATCACGGTTGCGATGACAGGTTTGCGTGCCATAATGACGTTTCAAGGCATCTTTCCGAGCAAACGACTTACCGCAGTTGGTACATATGTGGGGGAGGGTGGCCAGGTGGGTCTTGATATGTCGCTTAAGATCGGAGTTCCTCTTGAAAGAAAGTGGGCAGGACCCGCACCTGAATACTTTTTCCACCGGGTCGTTTCGAGAAAGGTCGTTTCGAGAAAGGTCATCGCCAAACGAGGTGCCAGTGAGGTTATCGTATGACGATACAGAGCTGGTGAGCTGCGACGATGAGGCGGCGGCTGCTGCTGCTGCCGGGGTGGTGTTGTACGCTTTGTAAGACGATGATGGGTAGTCTTGTATTGGCGCCTTGCCATTCTGTTGATAGTTGTCATTGGCAGCGGCTTGAGGATACAGCATCTCCCCGGTCTTCAAATGATTAAGCGCCGATACAAACTCGTAGATATCTGACGAATAGGGGTCGCTAGCCTTGGGCTTCCGTTGATTCAGCGATAGTCCCGCCATTTGGAGGAGATCATTACCGGCGGCAGAGGAGTATGAATGGTTGGGGAAGAGGTCGGTTTCGACTTTCGGGAACGCCAAAATGCTATCAATCTTCAATCGTTTGGCGGTGCTGGCCTGGGAATACACTAGATCACCCGAGCCGAACCCGTAGGATGAATAATTCTGATCATTGTTGCTGAAACCGCTGCGGTGTTGGGTAGTAGTGGAAGCGGCAGCAGGGGAGATCGCGGCTTGATGAGAGCTTGAGGTGCCAACCAAAGAGCTGGAAGTTGAGCTTAGTGCCAGTGATATGAGAGGAGGAAGCACCGCTGGGGGCTGGTAGCGATTGTTTGAATGGTTCACCACTTCGTCCAAGCATTTGCGAAAATACTTGATCTTGGCGGCGGTCTCGTTGTGGTCGCAGTTTCTAAACACGTTCTGGAGATGCTTGCGGAACACCCGTCCCTTGTACTGGTCGAATCGGTCCCAGTAATCCAATAGTACAGCCTCGGCGGCCCTCTCCAAGAACTTGGAGTCGTCGGGACGGTGGTGATGCCCAGATTCGATGTCGGCAAACACTGATTGGAGGGCCTGGAGGATCTGGTGGTGGTCGTCGTCGATGGTGCTTTGTCGCCGCTGCGGCGGTCGGGCGGGGATGTTGTGGTGGTGGTACTCTGGTACCTGTTGTGAAGAGGCTTCCATGGTCTGGGGGGGATGTGAATGGGGATGGCAATTGGAATATCGGGAGCCAACATCGACAGAATTGTAACTGAGCCAGCAGCAATTAGGGTTTGGGTCACCGCACGTGCGATGGTGATGGCGATGGGAGGTGGCATGTGGTGCCATGCAGTGCGAAGCACCTATCACAGGGTCTTCATCCCTCCCTCCCCCGGGCCGGCAATCGTCGGGTGCTCACATGACAGGTGCATTGTAAGGACCGGCGAGACCGCCGTGACTCATCGCCAACATTTATTTCAAACAAACAAAACGAAAAAAAAAAAAAAAAAATTTTTTTGTATGAATATATAAAGAAAAACGTTGACGGCATACTCAGATTTCTGACGCCCCCCGCTCGCCTCACAAAACATTTTCCATCAGAAAGTCCCCTCTAAAAACTAAGGAAATATAAAAGAAGAAGAAGAAGAAGAAGAAGAAAAAGAAGAAGAAAAAGAAAAAGAAAAAGAAAAAGAAAAAGAAAAAGAAAAAGACATAATCGTCAATTATACAACTAGATATTGATTGATATTCGTATATTTATCCCATTAATTACAGTGTACCTGGTATTTTAAAATTCTTCCTTCTCTCTCTTTTTCTTGCTTTTTTAGCAGTTTTTTTTTTTTTTTTTTAATTGCCAATAATAGCTTTGTTTTGCTAGTTTGACTGGCCAATAAAAGTACCAAAAGAAGTAACAAGTATTCAATTAGTCTCTGAAGAGATAGAAATATTTGTTATTTCCTGTTTGCTAGTTTTCACCGTCGTCATTGAGTTGTGCACGTCTTAGTTATTCCGCCACCAAATGAACTGATCATCAAAAAAAAAAAAAAAAAACTACTACAACATTTTGTTTCAACAATCCATCATATTATCTGAACTCTCCAACCATTGATCAACATTCTTTTTGTGGACTGATACGTTTGTTTTCAAGATCATTACTCTCATAAATTAGTAATCATCAAGTTCTCTTCAACAGGAGATCCAAACTCATCTACAGCTAATAATTTTTGTGAAATCTTTTCTCAACAGATATTGTACATAAATAACTTTTTTTTTTTTTTTTTTTTTTTGTTTTCCATCTTTCATCTTTTGCTCTACTCTATTACATTTTACTGATTCTTTCTTCTTTTCTAATCTCGTTTTTTTTTTCTTTTTCGGAGGGAAAAAATGGCATTTGGAGATCTGTCAGATTTAATTAATGACACCAGATACCAATCGTCAATCCATGCTAATATTGACGATCACAGGAGTGATAAAGTTCTCTTGAACAACAACGGTACCAAGAATATTACCACCATGAATACCAATCTCGCCAGTGGCCCGGCAAAGTTTTCTGAAGGCCATTCCAGTTCCTGTCCAGTGTCGGTTCCTGACTTGACTGACACTGAAGGCAGTAACGATGAATCTTTTGATGAAGAGGACGATGTTTCGGAAATTGACGCGAAAGAACCCCGCTCAAATGCCAACGAAATTGGAATCACCCCAATCAACCAATACGCCAGTACAAAGAAGTCAGGCCCAGATTCTGACACTTCCATGACCTCGCGATCCACCGTGGAAACCGTCTCCACTAGAGGATCGGTGAGCGATGCCTTTGGCCAACTTTTCATCAACGATAGCCATCACGAACGTCAAGTGATTATGAAGATCATTGTGAGGATCGTTGCCAATACCCTCATCACCAAGTTCCCGATCGACGAATGTTGCAATAACCGTAACAACTTGATCATCAACAACTTGATTGACTTCATTGAAAAAGTGTTGACCCGTTCCAGAATGCCATTGAACCAATTCCTTGCAGGGATTTTATACTTGAACCGGTTAGCAAACAACATCCACCTGGCCAAAAAGCACCGGGTGTTCAAGAACAATGGCAACAAGTTGTGTCTTCGTCGTTTGATCATCACCAGTTTCTTGGCCACCAGCACAACTTATGCCAAACCTTCCAGCTTGCCAAAAGGGGTCAGGGCAGACGCCAAAAACTCCAAGTTTGCCAAACAATCGATGTCGTCATTCGAAATCAAGCAGAGGATTTTGAACCAAAACTTGAACCCCCAAGTGTGGTCGGTGATTTCTGGGTTGCCAGTGGATCTCCTCGACAAATTATATGACAACTTCCTCAACTGGATGACCGACGACGATTTGAAGGTTTCTGCCGAGCAGATGAGAAAGTATAAAGGCAGTTTGAACCAAATGGTGAAGTGGTTTATCAAGACCGACCCACCATTCCATTCAGCATAAGCTGCGAATCCTGCTGCTGTGCCTGATATTATTTTGTCGTTTTTTCAATCATTGCTTTTAGACTGAAAAAAAAAAAAAAAAAAAAAAGCTCGTTATTTTTTTTTTTTTTTTCGCTCATCTTTTTATTTTCTTATTTTGCCTATATTTCTTCGTCCTTGATGGTATCAGATGTTTGGTTTGCTAATTGTATTCATATAAGTCATTATTATTATTATTATTATTATTATTATTATTATTTCTTTTGTTTTGTTTTTTTTATGGTTTTGTTGATGTTGGTACTTATTATGTTTAGCCAATAATGACAAAACGTCAAATTACACTGAAGATAATTTTTTTTTGATTTATTTTTTTTTGTGCCCTTTTCTTTTATCTGTGTGTGTTTCTTTAGGTTATATTATATGGGGTAATATGTTTTTTTAAAATATTTTGTCTTTAACATTACAAAAAGAAGATATATGTAAGACGGCTTGGAAAATTAAAATGGGATGGTATATGTCAGTCTTTCTATCAACATTCTTACGGTCTCTATTTAGCCTGCCTTATATTATATGCAAAAACATTTCTGAAAGAATACCAAACATTGAATAAAATAATATACACTTTTTCTAGAACTAACTCTATGAAACAACAAAAGAAATAAATGGGTCAGCTTTTGGATGTTCTAGAGATCACTCAATTGCAAAACCGACACTAGCAACCTCGACAACACTTCCCGGTCTTCTACCATCATATCTCCCAACTTATAATTCTTCTTGATCAACTTCAAATCGCTGATTCCTACAAGCTGCTCGTCGCTATCCAATTCAACAACCTCTGCTTCCACAACATCCTTTATGGTTTGCAAATCATCCTGTATAGCCGCTTGTGAATCCTTTGGCATACCCAGCAACAGTTCTCCCTCCTGCCGCTGCTGGTGGTCTCCAAGACCATATACTTTCAAAATGATCAAATTCGTGCTTCCTTTCGAGATCCCGAACCGGTTCAACGAGTCAGTAATATTGGCATTCGGCGAAAGGTTCAAAAGAATCTCTGCATGGACCGAGTTGGTTCTAAGCGGTTTCTTCTCATTGAAATAATAATTGGTCAAAGTCTTATAAATTGCACAATTGATTTGTTCAACGCTCACCACGTTCGCCGCATTGATAAAACAGTAATCGTATCGTTGATCAAGGGAAATCACCGCCTGTTTGATCGCATCGATGTTTGTAACATTGGTTGCCAAAGCCCCGAGCACTTGCACCTTGGGAAACTGGGGGTATTTGTAAATCATCTGTGGTTTTTATCAGAGTATCCTTTAAATGTCAACTCATTTTGAAAAAAGAAGCGGTTTCAAATAATTGTAAAAAAAAAAAAAAAAAAAGAAGAATCCCCTTTCCGTCTCGGATCTTTCCGCCCCGGCAGGACGAATCACATCACGGGCTCTTCCACGTGATTATCATCTGATGTATTCCACGTGACGTAATCTCTCGATTTTATTTCTAATTTGCCGTCACAGGCTCATCTCTGTTATTGCCATCATAACGTAGACCCAACATCCGATATAATAAATAACAATGAATAATATAAGATCGAGATTCTCCTCTCTTAGAGAATACCTCACTCCAGTGACCCATACCTCAACCTTCAAGGCCACCGGGGAAATCACCCCGGAAGAGTTTGTGGCCGCCGGAGATTACTTATCGTACAAGTTCCCCACATGGCAATGGTGTCCTGTGGCCAATGACTCGCTTGAAAAAAGTTTTTTGCCCAAAGATAAGCAATTCCTCGTCACTAGAAAAGTCCCATCTTACCAGCGTGCCTTGTCGTATCTCAATGGCGGGGCGGAAGAAGATGATGAAGAAGATGTTGCTGATGAAGATGGCTGGACCACCACCCATACCCATATGTTGAAGAAGAAAGATCACCAGGATACCATGGTGGCAAACAAGGACCATGCCCACGAACTTATAAATGATCAAGAGATCCAGGATATAGACGATGATGATTTTGATATTGAACCGGTAGTGGAAGCTGGTGGTGGCGGGGCCCTGCAGCAGCAGCAGCAGCAGCAGCCAGAATCCCGTCGTAATTACGACTTGTACATTACTTATTCGACATCGTACCGGGTGCCAAAGATGTATCTTGTGGGGTTCGATGCCGATGGGATCCCGTTGACTCCTGACCAAATGTTTGAGGACATCAGTGCCGATTACCGTGATAAGACCGCGACGATTGAAAAAGCGCCATTTTTACAAAACACCACCTCGGTGTCGATCCACCCATGTCGTCATGCCACGGTGATGAAAGTGTTGATGTCCAGAGCCCAAATTGCTGCACAATCCAGGAAAGCCGAAGCCGCCGCCAAGGATATCACTCGGGGGATAACTAAGTTGGGATTAAAGGATAGTGAAGCAACTGGAGACGACGATGAATGGGAAGACGTCCAAGGCGTAGAGAATAATAACCAAGACGAAGAGGACGGGGGTATTAGAGTAGACCAATATTTGGTTATATTTTTGAAATTCATTGCCAGTGTCACCCCAGGGATTTACCATGATTATACCATGGATGCTTTATAAAATGTGGGTGCGATAATGTAACGATTCTTATGGGACTTTGGTTGCTGATATATATTGTCATTTGTTATTTTGTGTTATGTTTTGTCATTTATCTATCTTTTATTTTGTCATTAATCTATCTTTTGTCATTAATCTATCTTTTGTCATCTATTATATTTCTTTTGAATTTTTTTTTTTTTTTTTTTTTATCTTCATTTTTAAATTTATCTTTTGCTTTGTTTCCATGATTACGGTGTCTTTTTTTTTTTTTTTTATGGATGATGGAATGAAACTTGAAAAATACATGCTGAGGACAACTATTTACTACAAATTTTTGTAAACACTCAAAAAAAAAAAAAATCATCATCAATGATAGATCATCATTGTTAGCATTTTTATATCATTGCTTGGTCTCCTTCATTCGCAACCTTTTGTCGTTTAACCCATTGTTCATATTCTTCACGTTTCTTCCCTCTATTCAAATTCGATCTATGCTTTCTTCCAGCTAAATGCTTTTTCCATTGATCTTCACCAACCAAAATTAGCGGCAGCTGGGAATCTTTATCAATACAAGTTTCACACGCAAACAGCTGCCATTTGTTGCCAGCAGTCTTCTCTTCACCACCAGCATTGTCCGGCAACAAGGTCTCGCGGATCTGTGGCGGAATATCGATTTTCAAACCATGATTTTCATCCATATCCAAGAACCGTTCGAATTTCCTAAACCCTTCTTCGGCGACGTTTTGCTGCCAATTACTCAAATCGGTGGCGTCCAACAAATCAAGCTCTGCCGGGGGCAAAAACTGTCCCCCCTGCTTGGTGTTTCGCTGCAATTCCTTGATGAGCACTTTCCTAATCCATTTGATTTGCATCTTGGAGTACTTCCTGGTCTTCATCTTCATTTTCTCCATTGCTTGGGCAAATAACTGGCCATCGGTGGCACCGTCTTCTAACCAGGGTAGGAACTCTTTGAAACCAATCACTTGGAATACTCCGTGGTGACACCGATCCTCAGGCGGCGTCAGGAGGCGCTGGTACAGCCGGTATAGTTCGTGGATCTCATCGACCGCCCCGCTCTCGAACATCGTGTCGACGCGGGTATCGAGCCGTTGGTTAAGGGTGGCTTGGTCTGCCCAGAGCCAGTACACGAGGGTAGGGAATCGGAGTTGCGATGGGCTTGCAGGGGAAGCAGCACCACACGTCGACGACGAACCGGCGGTCTGGAGCTCGTAGATCGCTGATGGTTTCTTGCCGGTGCGGAAATAGATTTCGAGCACTCGTTTGACTCTTCTGGTATCGTTAGGATGAAACTTCTGCGATATTGCGGGGTCGATGGCCTTCAACGCCTCGTGGACTTTGATTGGGGTATCGTTCAAAATATCCTGTTGTTCGGAGGTCAACCCTTTCAATGCTTCTTCTTTAGTAAGATACTCCAGCGATGAGATGTCTTCTTTTTCTTCTTCTTCTTCTTCTTCTTCTTCTTCTTCTTCTTCTTCTTCTTGGTCTTTTGTTTTCCCGTCCCCAGTGCTGTCGTCTCGTACCACCCTATTGGTGAAGAGTAACGATTGCAAGTAGTAGCTGGTCCCTCCCACGACGATGGGGATTTTCCCTCGGCGATGGATGTCGTCGATCTTCAGTAATGCCTCTTTCTCGAACCGATGGATGAAGTACTCCTCATCCCAAGGAACGTGGTTCATGACATGATGGGCCACACCGTTCCTGTCATTGATCGGATGCTTGTTGGTGATCAACGGCGCCCCACAGTACATTTGCATCGAGTCAGCATTGATGATTTCTCCCTGATACTTCGAGGCCAAGTCGATGGAGAACTGGGATTTCCCGACCCCGGTGGTGCCAACAATCACCACGATGGGCTTGTACGTGGAGAAGCTTCTGTTTGGGGGAATGCTCATGAGGATCCTGGGAAATAAACACTTGGGCATGGATGGGGTTTCCTCAAGCATTAGCAGGTCAAAAATGTTTTTTTTTTTTTAAATTTCAGCTGTTTTTTTTTTTTTTTTTTTGAGGATTTCTGAGGCAACGGCCCTTTGGATTGGTGCACTCTGTGAAGATTAAAATCAATTGAATAATTAATTTATTAGGACAGTTGATGTCCAAGCGTGACGGTTGAAGTCACGATGCAAAAGTAAATATATATATATATATATATATATATATAGATAGATAGATATGAAATACCATAAAACAAATGTATCTATCCTCTATCTTGGTGTGTGAAAGACTCATCAATCATTCCTCGTCGATAAACGTTATCAAAAACCAAACAATAATAAACAGCAGAACCACATAATAATCGGATGATAGAAGAACAGACAGAGGTTAAAAAATAAAAATAAAAAAATATAAGCAAAAGATAAAAAAAAAAAAAAAGAAAGAGATCAAATTCCTTGAAAGAAAAAACACAAACCAATGAAGGAGAAATAATGCCGTTGAACCATAAAAATAAACGATGGAAAAAATGATAAAAATAAAAGTATGTTGAGATAACCGTAAATGAAATAATATCATAATGAAAAAAAAAAAAAAAAAGCATTCACACAAAATTAAAACCTGTTGATGAGGAAGAAGAGAAAAAAAAGGCAAACAAAACAAATGAGTATATCCAATGATAACATGAAAATTGAAAAAAGATAAATTGTTGAAAATAATATCAGACCATTGGTTGAAAAAATGGCTGGAGGAAATGAAGTAACGTTGAGGTATCTGGAAACAAACTTATGTTGAAACAAATGGTAAAAAAAAAAAAAAAAAAAAAAAGGATTGCAATAAAGCGAGCAATCAAAGGCAATCAATACCTTCAAATAACTTGAAAATCTTATTCTCGCCAACATAATCATTGTCCACAATGTTGATCAAAACATAATCGTCAATTAATTTGCGCAATAAGTCGATAGACCCCTCATCTCCTTGCTTGAGTACCACTTGCCATTCTTCGGCAATATGGTACGCTTCATCCTTCCAAGCAAGAAAAGAGGTTTTTTCCACAATCGTTGGTTGGATAACCTCGGTGTTTGGGAAGATCCCCCAAGTGGCGGCGTTTGGTACGCTATCGTTTTTCAAATTGGTTTGCAAATCACCATTCTTGTCGACGGCAAAGAACGCTAACACGTTATAATCGTCATTGGTGCCGCAACTCTCAATGTGGTTGACTTTATCAATGTTGGCTCTAAGCGCATCAAGTTTAGCACGAGGCATAAAGAATTCCAAGTATTGTTTTTGATAAATGTACCCATTCTTTGGACCCCATCCAAAAATTGGGTGGTCAGACCTGGCCCCGTTGACGGCAGGTTGACTGTTGACGGTGAAAATCCCCTTCTTGTTAAGGTTGATCAAGTCTTGCTTGATCGAGTTGATTTCCGCATTGATTGGAGTATCACTCCATGGCAACATTGCCAAGTCGCCGTTCAAGTACCTGATGAACAAATCACTAAGATCTTGAGTGGTTTGTGGTCTGCCCCAGAGCTCCAACAATTTCTTACCCGAATGACGCAATAAAGAACCATCGAAAAGAGAAATCTCCCCAAACGCTGGAGATTCTGAATTCCCCCAACGACCATTTGGAAACTCGTCCCAGTCTCTGGTCCGGATAATGTAGTTGAATTTCATGTTTTTCCAGAAAATTGGGCGAACCGATTCTTTGGTACGGTTTGGATTAAGAGATTTACGCCATGGTAAGATCTCGGCAGTCGATCCAACATCTTTCTCTTCCAAAGCCACGAGCCCGAGCTGTTGCAAGATCATGATCGTGGCTTTTTCCAAATTCATGGTGTAAAAATGCAAATGATTGACCACCTTAGAATCAAGGAGTTTTTTACACATTTCGGCTACTAATTCACAACCCAACTCACGGATCTTGTAATCATCCTCCTTGTGAGGCTCCAAGACATCCAAAAATCCTTGGGGGATCTTGATTTCCGACCACTTGGCCCGTCTCATGAAAGAAGCGTAGGTGGTGATTGGCATGATCCCTGGGAAAATCGGAGCTTCAATGCCCTTAGCTTTCAACTTATGGCACCATTCAATGAAATTGTCAACGTCGTAGAACATTTGGGTGACAATGAAATCCCCGCCAGCGTCGATTTTCTCTTTAAGATAGTCAATCACCCGGTCGCCATCGTGTTCTTCTGGATGGCCCTCAGGGTACGCAGCGACCCCAATGCAAAAATGGTCACCATACTGCTTCTTGATGTATCTAATCAAGTCTTTAGCGTATTGGAACTCTCCTTGGTGGATGAGCTGGCCGTTTTCGTCGAGTTTGGCGTCCAATGGTGGGTCACCTCGCAAGGCCAAGATGTTTTGACACCCTGATTCGTAAGCTTCACGGAGCGCGGTATCGATGATTTCCACAGACATGTTAGTGCACGTCATGTGGAGACAAGTCTCGAGCCCCAACACCGACTGGCAGGTGTTGACAATGTCATTGGAGAGCGTGGAGACCCTCCCGCCAGCGTTCCAAGTGACGTCGATGAAGGTTGGGTTGAGATGATACATGCGATCCATCCGATCGTACAAGTTCTGGATCCCTTGATCGGTTTTCGGAGGAAAGAATTCGAACGAGAAGGTTGGCGGGGAGTCCGCGGTCTCGTGGGCCTGAAGCAACTTATCGGTGACCTTCATTGTTTGTGCTGGTGTTGAGGGTGGTGAGTGTAATTTTATTTTCAACTTGGGTCCAAAAGAGAAGGACAGAGGGTTTCACCGATTATGTATGCAATTTTCTTTGGGGTTTTTTTTTTCCCATGTGCGGTGGGTGAGTCAACCAGCGGCGGTCCTCCTCCGTTACCGGTGCGGCGTGCCGGTATAACAGGTGTCCGGGTGTTGGGATTTTGGGATGTTATAATTTAGGTGTCCGGGTGTCTGTGTCATGTGATATTATGCATATACACATGCTGTCTTCATGTGGTCAATGCTGACTTCTGCGTTACCATGCATGATTACCACAAAAACAAACACCGACAAAACACCCCATGAATGTGTTTGTTGTACAGAAGCTTTCTTCCTCCAAGCCTTCTTCTTCATATGGAAAACTAAATTATATATATATATATATGAGATCACTTCCTCGTCCACGCCATTCGTACTCTCGAAGGTTGCGCCGTTTGTGCCATGCGTTAATCACTTATCTTCACCATGGATACGTTGAAGACCCTTCAGTGTTTGCTTTCCATCATCATCGGCATCATCGTGGAAGATCAAGACAAACTTGGCATACTAACAGAGTGATCCTCAGTCGTGCTGGAAAGCACGCTGGCAGAAGAACCATTTCCAGAATACCTGGGGGACAACTGATGATTGGCGCGATAGATTTCTATCATAAAGTCCAGAGCCGGTGGTTGCACTGGAGCGGTGGGTTTCAATGGATAGCGGTATAGTTGGTGGGTCGTTTCGATTAATTCAGTTGTCAGTTTTTTTTTTCCCTTCTTGGCATCTATTTTGATTTCAAGGTTAGGTATTATAAGTAAATAATGGAATAAGTGGCTTGAGCTGGATCTCTTATATGTGACACCACAAATCATAAAATAGAAACGATGGGGAGCATTATACAATCATTAACTCTAAGGCTGTATATCCTCAACGATAAGACATAATGCAATGAAAATTACAATGAAAACTAAATCAAAAGAAATAAAACCATAGTGTATTTTTAACAATAGCCCAAAAAAAAAAGTATCATAAAATAAGAAAAATATAAAAAACAATTGTAAAAATAAGAAAAATATAAGTAAAAAAAATAATAATATTAATATAATAGAAATACTAATAATCCAAAAAAAAAAAAAAAATCATTCAGATCTACCAATTGTAGATGCATCGAATCTGATAATATCAGGATTATTCTCAAGATCAGATATCACGGTACTCACCAGATCTTCATTTCCATCTACCATTTTCTCCTCATCATATTCATCATCCACATACCTTGGAGCAGAATTATCAACATTCTTTGAAGTGTTTCTCCCCGTAGCATCACTATCATTCACATCTTCATAATCATGGTTTCCAATCACCGGAATATCCATAGAGATTCTCCTGATATCATTCACAGTGATCGGCGGTGGTGATGCTGATGATGAATTGGAATTCGTCTGTTTGCCGTTCCCAAAATGTCGTTTGAACTTATTACCAATGATGTCCCCGGTATGATGGATCAACACCCTCACCAAATCTTTCTTTATCGCAAGCGCCAACTCTTTGAAAGAACATATATAATTAAGATAAGTGAGAGGAGGGATTTTCACCAATAATTGCTCGACATCCGCAATACTGGTCCGCCCTTTACCTCGGTAACTAAGACATAACACCAAATTATTGATTTCCGTCTTGTTGAAATGAACAAACGTAGAAGATCTTTCGGTCATCACTGTGTATTGATCTACTTTCTTAACAACCGTCGTCATGGTCTTATCAATCTCCTCATTTATCAACTCATCGTCGATACTCTTGGAATCCTTCCTCTTAGAATGCATAAAACTTTCAACAGAACGCAATTCCGATGAAAATTCCAGAAGTTGTCCGGAACTTCTCAGGCCAACACTACTGCTGCCCCGATGATGATGCTTTCGTCCATTGCCATTATTCTGCTTGGTATTGTTGTTGCTTGCCCCAAACACGAAATCAAATAGTGTTCTGGCGGTGATGGTGTCAATCTGGATCTTTAACGGTTTACAATCCAACGATAAATTGTCCATGGTAGAAATACCACCAACCGGTTGACGAATCTTCCACTTTATCTGGAGCATCAAATCACGATCATTTGGCGGGAAATACTTCTGGTTATCGACGTACGGACTCAAAAGTTCCGGGTATACCGACTTCTCACTCAAGTTCACTCCCCTCAACACTCCAATGTTAAGGTTGTTTGAAGACGACCCGTCTAAATGATCGAGCCTGATGAAACTCGAGCGTCCCAACTCTAAATCAATCAACGGTTTCCGTTTATCGTCGAGAATATGCCAAATGATCTTATCGGAATTAATTCTCCAAATCAATTCACTAACAAACGCGCCGGCTTTATCATTCGATCCCTGGATTGCCCGAACAAGGTACAATAATTTCAAAGTGAGTTTCGAGATCCATACGTTGACATAAATCAAATTCTCATAATCTGCTTCGCTGCAACTAACCATATTCTTCATTTCTAATTTATGTTTGGTGTCCTTCATCGCACGAAGCTGGCGCTGTACGCTTTCCACAAGCTTGTCAACCCGTTGAACATTTTCAAGATCCGACGCCAACACTAATTGCTTCAACTTTTGCGATTTCTTATCATGCTGAAAATCGGTAAACACAATCAAATCAGTGACAATGGTATAAATCACGGCAAACTGCAAAGAATCACAGTTGATGATAAACTGTGGGGCGTCAACCCTAAGAATGTTCTTGTCTTTCCAATCGAAATTCGCCATCCCCCCATTATCATTGAAGAAAAGATTATTCACTTTATCAAACCTTAATACCGCCGATGATTTTTCTGACAATAACAAATGCTTCAACAAAGACGAATCATAAAACCCTTCGAAATTAATCCATGGAGGCCAGTTCTCATTGATCCCATCATTGCCAAAACTTTTTCCATAAAACAAGACCCCATCATCTCGCACCACGGTGTCTGAATTCACCACAAACGTTTGCATTTCTTTTAGGAATAACCCATATCTAGTTTCGATAAGTCTAGCGATTTGGTCATCGTCGGAGATACTATCCAAATAGTTCGCATTAATGTTAAGCACCTTCAACTCAATGTCTTGGGCCAAGACAAGTAACACCGATGACTTGTTCTCTTTAGATTGCATTTGTATTTGCGGACAAATGAGCTTGAACAATAAAGAATACTCGACCTCTGCCACCGACTCGTCCACCTTGCTCAACTCGTGATCGAAATTCCTCAAATACTCATGACTGCAGAACTTCAAAAACTCCACCACGCTATCCGCAAAACACTTCTTCTCTTCTTCAGTGGCTTCCATCTTATTATGCTTCCCAGCCAATTCTTCCAAATATTTTATGATATTCCGGCCCATGAAATAACGAGACGCTCTAAAATTGCTGATATTCGTGAAATACCGCATCAAATGGTCCCTCAACTTATTATTCCATTTCATCAATAAGTTGTTGGCAATAAACCGATTGCTGAACTTGCTATGGTTACTGCTAGTCAAATTGGTATGCATTAGCTCCGAAAATGACACATGACTCGAAACCCCTGTTCTCGTTCTCGTCAATGCCGCTTGATGGAGCAAAGTATCTGGAATCGACCGTCTTCTTTCAGGTTCCTCAACGGACGCATAAGTGAAAAACTCTTTCAGCTCATTGATAACTGTCCTAATGGTCTTCAAGTTATGCTTAAGGGAATGCAATTGGTTCTTATAATGATTCAAATCGTTCTCGCTGTGTCTAGGTTTTTGCTCCATGGCGGCGATTTTATCTTTATAAACCTTGATCTTCGACTCTATTTCTTTCGATCTTTTTTGCACAATATTCAACAGGGTTTGCTCTTGGGGTTTGATATTATCGTACAAACAGTCATGGGAAGGCTCATCGCCAAATGGATATGCTTGTTGCACGGTATTCTTGTCGTTTTCTCTTAAATACGAAAATCTCGGGGTCATGAACAACGGAATGATCTCCACTTTTGGTTTAGTAGATACCGGAGGCTCAAACTCAAGTTCAAGGTAGTCGTGATCATCAACCCACAGAATTAGATCGGCGTTCTCAATCTTTGGTTCCAGCTTATCGCCAAACTTTGTGCTATTCAATTTCGTCATGTCAGGGAAGATCACAAAACTAGAGTCAGATTCTTCAGACCCAATGGATGATGCCCCATCCCCTTGCATTCCCAAACTTTTCGCTAACAAGTCTTCAATTGACGTCTCACTGAAAATCGTGTTGATCAACCGCGCGTCACAACTATCGCAATCGATTTTCCCCTTGTTCATCTTCAAGTGCCACACCGGCTTAGAAATCCCTAAATAATCATTGGTGTAATGCATTTTTTGCTTCCGTTGATGCAAGTCCAACTTGAAAGAATTCGTCTTCATTTTCAACCCGGTATATTCGATTTGATTCTTCTGCATCGAGGGATCGGTGTTAGAATGACGGTACATATGAGCAATGAATACCGGTTGCAATTCAATCTGATACTTGACAGTATAAAGCGCGGCGCCTAATTTCTTCTCCGGTTTCATATCTAATCCTTCAACTTTGAACAACGGCCCGTGTCTCAATGGTAATCCAAGAGAATTGTTGAAAAGACCCCACCATTTGATGAAAAATGCCATGGTGTAAGGAGACGAATGGAACGCATTGTAGGTATCCCTGAGTGAACAGTCTGGATTTTCATTGTTGTTACTGAACCCGATCGCCAAGTGGATATACTCACTCCTGAACCCTTTGAATGAATCATGCAGTTCAGGATCACTGAGCAACGCAGGGTTAGTTCGTTCCACAAGATAATGGGGTTTGAATTTCTTAGTTCTTGGAGTCTCCCCTGGGAAATGATAATTGCTATCACTGTCTTCCTTCTCAAACAATAATCCCAATTTCCACTCGACATCGCCTTCCAAATTAGCAACAATCTTCTTGTAATTCTTGCCTTCCAAATAAATTGCCGAACAATTATACTCCTTGTCATTAGCAGAGTACTTCCAATAATCAGTGATGCTTGATGAGAATTGAGGAATACCAAACACAAATTGCTTGGAATGGGTGACCAAAAACCTTTCGGGGTCATCATCGGGATTAATATATAGTAACACGTCCTTATTCCAACTAAACACAAACCCCGCCCCATCTTCTGTCAACTTATATGGGTTCAAAGAGCCCTTGATGTATAAATTCACGGTACTGGACCATTCAAAATAAAATCTCCCGTGCATGGTGAGTCTAAACTTATCCCACCATCCGAGTTTCGGCGACGCATCAAGCGGCGGCTTACTGGCACAGTCTAAGCAAAGCATAACCGTCGAAATGATCGGTTGCAACGATTTACCCCAACAAAAGATCGTCGATTGTTGAGATCTAGAAATCACCTTCACGTCGCTATAGAGCTTAACAGGGTCCAAAGATCTGGAAATGTGAGCACCATAAAAAGGATTGGCGAATTTCGTTTCCGCGGCGCTGGGGGCAACGCTTGGAACAAACGGAACGTAAATTCTTCTTCTGGAAGTAGGCTTCACATTCAATTTTTCAGCAAATACCATATTGCCCTTAATGCTTAATGCCGGTTCATCGGATTGTGAATTGCTTGGGAAATGGATAATCGGTAAATAGAAATCTCTCAATAACACCGTCAAGACATCACAAGTAATATTCAAAAACACAGGCACAAGTAAAGTATACTCGGTATCCTTGGGCATTCCTTTACCAACGTCATACAAGTAATCTTCCAACGTCGATTTATAATTGAACTTATTGAAACTCAAACAGAAATTCGATGAAAAAAGCGATAGCAATGAAGGGGTCAGGACAATGTCTTTAATATTATAAGCTGCTTCAATCTCATGGTCAATGATATCTTCGCCCAAAATTACACTATTCTTATTCTGAATGGCCTCGTCTCTATTCTGTTTAGCTTTATGGAATCTTCTAATCCAAGACTTGGAATGATTTTCAAATAATTTGAGTTTGCGGTCTGCCAAAAGATGTACAAGATCGTCTGTTGCTTGATTTTGCTTTCCACTGTGACCAGCAGGAACTTCGTGCTTCGATTTTTGAGTCCCGGAAATCAAATCATTTACCATATCCTCATATCGATTAATGACGCTTTGCTCGTCATCGGCAGAAACATCTTTCCCTAAAGGAGACGATGCACGGCTCTCGACTTCGGAAATCAACTCACTGGCCTTTTCTTCAAATAAAAGATCTTTTTCATACCGTTCCTTCTGTTCCACTAACCCAGCTTTGTAAATTAACGACAACTCTGCTTCGAACTTATCATCTTTGATTTCAAGACTCAACTTATTAGCCCTGATTTGGATATTTGGTAGAATTATCGCGTCGTCCTTCGATGGCACTAACGGTGATAATGGAGTGCCCTGTTTCAAATCAGCGAAATTGTGCTTCAATTGCTTTACCGATTTCACCAACGTAACGATGGCATCGGTGATATTGAAAAGAAGGAACCTGAAAGGCAAAGAGAATCTTAACTCTTGTAAATCCACGTTGATATCCTGATCTTTCATCCTCTTCGTTGGATCAAATTTGAATTGCTGGTTAAATTCCTTGATATTAAGGAGACAAAATAGCGGGCCATCATGATCGTTATTTTTCAATGGAGTGTAGGCCTTCATGTTTATGGCGTTCAATGAATACTCGTTACTGGCAAGATTCAACAATGACACAAATTTATTCACACTAATTAATAGCAACACATTATTTGAAAGGTTCATATCAAGGGCAATGTGAGTTATGTCAATATTGATGAGCTTATCGAACTTTTTACCGTTTGATTTTTTGGGCTCGGTGGTAGCCAAATTCTTCCCCATGCTATAATTTATATGGCTTTGGATCAATTTAGTTAAATGTTTCATCACTAGCACCAACCACACAATCGTGATATCAAAATGAAGCTCCACTTTAGGCAAAATAACCAGCAACGTATCAGAATAACGGAGTGATACGGTAGGAATACTGATAAACTCGTGAGATAATGACTTGTCATTGATCTTGGTAATATCTTTGGACTCATAAATCGTCAAGACCTTGAATTGCTGAGCACTGAAGTCCAAATTTATTGTGACATTGGCATCGTTCGGTTTGTCCGGTGCTTCCAGAGGATGATAGCATTTTGTTCTGGAGAAATCTAGTATTAACTGGCCAGAGCATATTTGCATACCTCTCAGCCCATCAGATAAATCAAAACAGCGTTTACCATCATCAACTTCAACAACCTCACTAGGTAAAAATCCTCTGGAGGCAATAGAGATCACAATACCATCGATAATCATATTTGACCGACTGTTGATCAACACATTCAAAATTCGTTGGTAGATTTTCGACTCTTGCTTTTTCCTTGAGGCTTCCCCGTGTTTTTTACGGTTGTTGATCTTCTTGAACATCTTTGACAAATTGCATAGTCCGAAAATAATTGGTTTCTTTGTCAAGTTGATCACCACGTTAGATAATGCAGAAGTATAATCACAAGTGATGCTGAAATGCTCGAACACGTATCCTCCCAATTTTTCACACTCTTCACTAGCCTGGTGCTCAAAATTGATATCGATCGACGATTCAGATTCGAATTTTTTGAAATGCATCACTGGGAAAGGTATCAATATTCCCCCAGACCCTTCCACCGTATCTGTCATATGATAACTCTTCAACACCACCACGTCCACTAAACAAAGATTCTTTAATGATTTGAAGAGTTTGCTTTTGGAGTTATAGATATAAGTAGAATCCATATACGACGTATCGCCAACGATAGAGTTAGTGTTGTCGGATACCATCACAATATCGGTATTTTCTGACCGGTAATAATTTTGCAATTTCCCCGAGGTCTGAGTATCATAGCTGCGAATATCTTCCACCGCAGTATCTGAATCCGTATCACTGACCGTGACTAATAGACTATCCAAAATCCGAGGCTTCACCGAATGCAGTTCGTAGAAAACTTTCTGAATTTCTGCCACAAATGTCACATTTTCATGGGAGACACAAGTGTTGTTGATCACTGGGAATTGGAGTTTGGAAATCTTCAAGAATACGTCACTCACTAAAAGTTTGATATTAACAAGCGGGAACATGTACATGATATACTCCAAGTTCTTCTTGATGATGGCACGACGATACGTGCTATTATTATTATTGACACAACTGTCGTCATAATCATCATCACCATTTCCTGGAAAGTCGTCATCATCGGCAAGAAGAGTATCTTTTCTTAAATAACGGCTTAGGAGAAGCACTAGTGGATAAATATTCTCTGGATAGAAATTGAATGATGGGTTGCTGATAGATAAGTCCATTTGAAAGATATAATTCTCATTCCGATCCTTATCCATTCCTTTCCGTAAAACTTCAGACATCGCCTTGACCAATCTCAAATGTCTAACAGAAACCATCAACGCGATTAATCTGAAAATATTAGTTTTCACATTATTGGATAACAATGGGATATACACAATTGTATCATCAATGGTACCGCCATCGTCCACCATCTTAACTTTCAAACCAGTGATGGAAGTCACAATCTCATGCGATACGTGATTCACCGCATAATCACTAGTATTCTCTTCTCCGCTGGCGTCATCATGATCATCGTTCTTGTGAAGCCTGAAATTGTTTGGTAGATCCTTGATCTCAAAATACGATCCGTATTCCAACTTTGTAACTTTTCTGAAAGAAAGTACAATATTGTTGATACTGACCTCAATAGCTTTGGTTTTTGGGACCTCCAATACTCCTGAATTGTCATGGAAATAGAATTTCCGGAAAACTTTGAGGTTGGTTAATTTAAAATCAATCAAACTGAAAAAATCCACATATTCCTTGAATTTCAAGATTCCATTCATTTCACCACCACTGCAAAGCTGTTCCAGACTTTGTCCTTGATGCTTTTCTGGATTAGTGGGGAGCATCTCATTATAATGCTTCAAGAAATGAAACGGTACTGAAATGCTTCCGATTCTTGAGTTAACCTTTATATTTTCAATGAAACCATGAATGATATTAGCAGGATCATATTTGAATTTCGCATGGATGAGAAGTTCCTCTATCAACTTCTCTTTGATACTATCAACTTTTGGTTGGCTATATTCATCCAAACCATTATCGGTGGAAAATTCAGACGTCAACACGCATTCACCCAATATTATTCGACAGCTTTTTTCAAATGGATCTCTATGCACCTTACCAGGAATACTTGAGGAGAAAAAAATTGAAAAATCAATGAATTGAATGGAATTCTTAACTGGTACTTTTTGGTTTATGCTAAAAGTACGTTCCTTCGCATCAAAGGCCACTGGTTCATCTGACTGCTGGTTCACAGGTGCAAATGGAGCATCCGCAACTTCTGGGGTGTTCTCTTCATCTTGGACGGTACAATACTTATCACAAAACTGTCCCAAAACCCCAAGCAAGTCTTTCCAATGAGCTTCTTTATCGCCTTGGCTAAATTTTTTCAACCATTCGGCCATTGTAGATTCGAATTTCAATTTCTCTGCTTCACTAGTAAAAGTTCTTGTGCCCAAGTTATTCTCAAACAGTTTCATCAAATTCTTGGTTGTTCCAGAGGCCCCATGGAAAAGTTTATTCAAATCAGCCGCGAATTGTGTATCATTGAAAAACTGGTCTACCGCTAATTTTCTAGATAGTAACCGATCACTGTTGGTCGACATAAAGTAAGTTTTTGGTAACTCGAGTGAAAACCTAGAGCACGACCATCTAGAGTTTAAAATAACGTAGAGTATTCCACTATTGACCGCGTGAATGTTCTCAATTAAAAATGTTTGGAAAGAATGGCCGTTCAATGAAGCTTTGGTAGTGATTTTTCCATTAATATTCTCTCTTGCTTCCTTAACGTAATCGACAAACGCATCGTTTATCAGAAGCCTAACATCATCAATGGTAATTTTTTCAGTATCCAAACCTCCTCCAACCAGGGATTGCCCAAGAAGGGAAGATGGGATAGGCTTTCTATTACGTTTCATTAACCTCTCCCGGTGGTGACGGACTCCAATATCCACTCCTAACATACCGGGGCCGAATCCCAAAAACCCAAACCCCATCATTCCAAGACTCATAAACAAGATTGGAACCACTTGCCACAAGATGTGATTTACAAACAAATAGTACAACTTCCTGGCTACTTTGATTACCCTCGACACTATCCTGACCAACAATCTCAAGATTTTCCAAAATAAAAGCTTTGGGATATAGATCTTATTATCCGGGGTTGGTCCGCCTTCAAACAAAATTATGTAGTGCTCTAATTTCATAATTTTTAGAAGAAGATATTTTGGTAAATGCTGTAACAATATGACCTTAACGATTTTTATTACTAGGGAAATATTCAAGGATTTCATTGTTAATGACGCGATTTCTATTCTAGAAAGGCCATCGTCCTTGAGATGGAATAACGAGAAACTCAAATCTGAATGGTTATAGATCCCAAACACCCCATCGACTTGCAAACTAAGATGCTTTTTTTTCAATAATTTATCTAATTTGTTATTGATGTTGTATTTTATCGCGTAGCTCATGATATTAAGCTGGCTGCTGATCCAACTGATCACCCAGCTAACTGCCGTCGCCACCAATAAACTAGCACAGTAAAACACAAAATTGTTCCGTAACGTTATTAATAACGCCCAGAATATGTCTTGGTTGGTGTCTTCTAAAAGCGATCGGATGGAAAGGACGAAATTCAAAAGTAAGAAAAAGTGGGATGGCAAACTATATAGAAGCACAAACGAAACAAACATGGCAACCCCAGTACTGGTGATATTCGTCAAGTCACTGATATGGCTTGTCAACATGGATATTGCGTATACTGGGGCAAAGACTTGGGCAGTACCATTCAGCCCAGCGCTAGATGACGATGTATCCTTGTTCTTCTCGCCATGAGAGTTTCGCCAACCACCACCACCATCACTGCTTTTAGAAATGATTTCTTGGTGTTGTTTAAACGCATCTCGCATCACCTGTTGGGCTGATTTCATTGCAATACCTTGAATTTTCCCCCATCCAGTCCTTATTGATTCAATACCCTGGAAAACGATATTGGGATTTATGCTTTCTTTGATCCTATTGGGGAGGGCCATTCTATTAGAATTTATATTTCCGGAAATCCTACTAGTATTTCCATCATCACTAACCAGCAATGCCTGGTAGATGGCGTTGTTGCCATAGATGCCCATCTGAAAAAGGTAAGTGATAATTGATCCAGTCCCCACCACGGCAATGGCGAGCAAAACCACCCACTTTCGAGAAATACCATTAGCTTTGGTCCTACTATATGTTTTCGGGGACTCTTGTTTTGTTGATGACGACGACGTTCCAGAATGATTATCATTTGTGAAGGACTTTCCTGTTCTGCTGTAATTCTCATCTTTCCCTTGTGTTCTAAAAGACTGTCCAGGGCCCTGCTCATTCCTCAATGACTGTTCTGATACGGAAGGCATCCTATATTGATGAAATACTCAGCAAACTTCAAAGAATATTCATGGATAGAGATCTATCAGGAAAACAGAGAACTTGGATGTGATAGCAATGGATGTTGCGGATGAAAAATTTCCTTGGGAAGAACGAAAATAATAGGAATAATGATGCCGATAGAGAGGAAAAACAGATAGTGACACAAGTAAACACAGAATTGTACTAAAGAACTAATGGAATCTGCAATAAGAATCCTCACCAGCGAGTGTACTGGGAAAGTAACCTCTCTGGGTGTGTTTATTGCTCTGCTGCTGGTTGTGTTTGGATTTTTCCACTCCGGATGGCCCGCCCGGAATATCTTTTAGCGATGGCCCGCCCGGATGGAGCATCCTCACACTAATAGTGTATGAGTTTATTACTGTATGGCATTTGTGAAAAATCCATAAAGTCATTATTATTAGTAGTCAGCATTTCTATATAAATATAGTCTCATCAAATCCCTCCATTGAACAAAAGAAAACAAAAACAAAAAATAAAAAAAAAAAAACAGTTGAAACCCAAAAAAAAAAGAAAAAGGAGGGAATTAAAAAAAAAAATAAAGTATATATAAAGTCAATTAACTGATCAACAGAAGTATCCCGCAATCAGCACTGTAAATGATCCAAATTTTAATCTTTTTTTTGACTTCTCTTTCCATAATAATATAAAAGAGACATTAATAAAATCAAGAAATTTGCACACCAGAAGAATGGTATGCTAGCATGCAATAGGTTATTGAGAGAAAGAAAAAAAAAAGTAGTAATAATATAAGTTTGCTGTTGTTTGGTGTAGCTATAATATAAAATGCAGGTTGAGCTGCTGGAATGAATGTTTAAAAACAAGAATAGTAATAATGGCCATCCCCGTGAAAAGATAAAAATCAAAAATCATTGCTCGATTTGTTGCCAATCGTCTAAAAATCGCTGTACTAAGCCACATTCTTTTCCGGAGCCTTCAAAATTCTTTAATGAGTGTGCTTGCACATATTTGTAAAAAATAACCAAAGTGTCATAAACCAACATGAATTGGCGAAGAGTTTGTACCATGCTCACCCGCTGTTTACGGAAACGCTGGACGTTGGCAAACACTGGATCAAAAAGCGAATCATTTTCGCGAGGTTTAACATCATTCATGTTGTCTGATTTGTCATTCCAAGTTGAAGGATTGTTGTTTGATTGTGTCTGTTCATCTTTGCATTGATAAGATAAATCATTACCGTTCTCACCATGATCTTGGTCATTAAAAGAAAACTGACCCACTCTTGGAGTAGAAGTAACGGTTTTCTCCCCCGAATCGTCATTATTAATGTCAGCAGTGTTATCGGAGCACAACTGTAATCTGTTATTGTCAAGCTCATAATTAATACTGGCATCGATTGTGCAAAACGTTCCGGTACGTCCACAGCCAGCAGAACAATGAACCACCACTCGGGCATCGTCAAAACTTGAACCCTTGGATCTTGCCGTTGCTTGAAGTAAATATCTTTTGAAAAATACCACTGACAATAATTCGTCATAATGTACAAAAGTTCCTAGATCATGCCAATTAAGAATCTGTAATTGAATAACCTCATGTTTCTGATTCAAATCGATGGCATCCACCAAGATCCGACGCAACACAATATTTTTTCCCAATCCACAGGTCTTATTCTCAAGCAAATTCGATTCCAATTCTTGAATATTGAGTTGTCCAACTGTCGACATCACAGATTGAGTTTTCCAATAATTTGCACATTTTTCCACTTGGCCATCTTTTTCTTCCGTTAACGAAATAATGAGCGGCGAGTTCTCAGTAATGATCATATACCAAAAATCCCCAATGGTAGAAGTAAGTGGGCCTTGAGTGGCAATATAATTAAGTGAGTGTACCACACTCTCGGAGGATTTCGCTGCACCGTTAGCTATTGTCGATATAGGATTACCAAAATCTTCGAGACTCATTTGTCCAATGTTTTTAGTTAACATACCATGACCCATCGCCACATCGTTAACTTCCTCTATTACCTCCTCATTATCACCATGGGTACCCAGAAGAACCATGGTATCACTAGAACTAATACCTGAAACCGTGGTACTGGCATTAGATGTGCGTGAGGAAAGCGCTGGTGGAACTTGGAGCTTTGAATTCATCGGGATACTGGTCAAATAATTGGCGTTGATATAATTCCCAAAGTCTACTCCAATTCTGTCAACATTGGAGGGGCTTATTCTATGGCTATCATCATCTCTAGTCCGGCCTAGACAGACTCTGGTATTTTCAAATGGCAAAATATCCTTGTATCGATTTTTGTGGCCCATCTCAACACCACACACCCGGGATGGAGATTCAGGAAGATATGGCTTTATAGATTTGGATAGCTCATGGTCATCACAAGGGGTAGTAGGAACATCAGTTGATCTTCCATCATTGGTTTCTTGACTATTGTTTAGTGAAGAGCCACTATGATCACCCACAGATTCTTCGTAAGCTTCATTTGTCATCATTCTATTCATTCGTTTCCGTTCCTGAGTTTCCAAATAATCAAACTTCGTAGTCAATGGTTTTGAACTAAACTTGATTGGCAAGCTATTTTCATGATTTTTAAAACTTGAAGCAAAACGCTCTGAATCATTGTCCAAGCATGCATCATCTGTGACAGCCTTTTTGAACCACTTTGGAAGTCTTTGAATTTCTTCATGATTTAATTTTTCCAAGTTGCCAAGTTTGATAAATTCGTTGCAGGTTTCCATACTTATCAGTTCATCATTTTGTCTCACTCTAAAAAAATGTTTTGCCGCTGGTAATTGAAACCCTGAAAACACCGAACTTGTGGCAGACAGTAACAGAGCCAGATTCAAATACAGCAGATTACCCAGTGATGTTGGAACAGTGCCTTGCGCCAGTAACGGAAGTTTTAAATTGGAATACACATTTTGCAGTTCACTATTGGTAGATGAGACCGTCAAAAATGAAGCGTTATCCCCGACTCCGCCGCCATTGGTACTATTGGTGGTGGAAATGGAATTCACAGTGCTACTCGTTGAGGAAGTGTCAATGGTCAATGATGATTGCTGGCGCTTATGTTGGTTTGATGGTGGAGGACAAATAAATGGAATCTGACCACCGGTTGATGAAATTGACTGATCTACCTGGTTACCTAAATCAAGAGTCATGGAAAACACCGGTTTATTACGCACTGGTTCTTCCGTTTTTTCTTCAAAGGTCTCTTTCACTGATATCGATTCTTCGGAACTTGAGTTAAGCTTCATTTGGGACTTCAATTTATCATAGTTTGTTGATTTAAATGGGTCCCCATTATCGACTAAGTTTTTGTAATGGTTTTGGATACCCATAAACCCGCCTTCTAAAACATAAATTGGGGCATTCCATGAATTGTTGGTTTTGAACTTATCGGCCATGTAAGCAAGCGAAAGGGAACACTTTGAGGAGCTTTGAGAGTTTGGATGACCGCTAGAAGGTTCAGGAGAGCAATTGTCGTATAATATAATTGAAGGTAAGCCGTATGGACCACAAGGCAATAATGGATGCTTGGTGAACACTTTCTTGTTTTGTGACATCAACTCTTCTTGCTGTTTCAAAGCATCCAAAAAAATGGCCTTTTCAAAACAGTTTAACGATTGAATAGTTCTGCTCAAAGTGTAATTTGACCTTTTAAGTAATGTGGTAGGCAAAGAAATGTTGATTGCTCGAGATAAACGAGATTTTGCAAATTCGTTAAAAGATCGAACATCAATTAGAATAAACAGTGGCGACAAATCATTGTTTTGGGGTTTAAAAAGCGTTGCAAAATCGTGGGCTGTCAAAATTTCCACTCCTTGCGGTAAATTATGAGTGCAGTCGCCATTTTTCTTTTGACGGCGATTGAAATAAGCAGAGTTGATATTTGGTAAACTTGAAATACTCATATTGGTATTGGTACGGTATAAACCTTGTCCCATATCTGAAGAGAAACTCTCAAAGTTTGATCCTGCACTGGGAGCGTCATGTGAATCAAAGTTGCTAGATATTGGGGTATCTGGTTGAAGCTGGAGGTTGTTATATGATGAAAGAGACATCATCGATGATCTCTTGTTTGGTTTTTCGATATAGCCAGTAGATGATGACGACTTCACATGGCCATGATGACGAGTATGATATGAATGACGAGCGGTACTCAAGTTGTTGTGATTCAAATTGAAGGAAAAGTTGTTCAAGTGGTTATTGGAATTTGGACTAGCAACGGTACTACTGGATGACGACTCATTTTCTGTAATTTGCCCCAACAGGGTATTGAACTTGTTAGTTGCCAACAAATACGCAGGCAACTTTCCGGTAGTGTATACGCTGGAATTTTGGTTTTTATTCCCCGAGGAACTAAAATAATCGACATTTGTATAAGTGTTTGAATCATTGAAATAGCCATTCTTGGTAAAACTTGGTTTGTCTGAACATATTGATAATTTCTGTGGTATTTTTGGAAGAGGCTTATCAGTATGCAATGACGACGATATTTGCAGTTGCCGCTGGTCTTCGAGTTGATCAGAAGAAGTAGTTGCTTCAGGGTTATAACCTTTTAGTGATTGAGAGATGGTGATGAATTTTTTAGGCAAATCTGATATTTTGAGCTTCTTTGACAAGCTTCTTTTCAAAGAGAAATCTTCGGACGAAGGATAGGCATCGCGAGAATGAGGTGAGTTACTATTGTCCAAGTGATGATGAGGTAACGATGATGTCGATGAGTCTCTGTTGGAGGTGATGGAATCTCTAGGAGAAGATTGGGATTGCGGTATTTTTAGAGAGAAGTAGTCATCTGAGTGGGTATTGGGCGATGGTAAGGGGCTCTGTGTGATGGTAGACATTCTCTATTGCTTTGTGATTTGAAAAGTCTTTTCTTTTGGATGGTATATTGTTATTATTATTTCATAGATCAACAAAAGATATATTACAAGTTGGAAAAAAAAAAAGAAAAAAAAATAGAAAAAAAAATAGAAATGAAAAAAAAAAAAATATAATATAGGGAAGAATAATCTAACAGGTATAAAAAGAAAACGAGAAAAAAGTGTTGATGGCGATAACAATAACAATGTGTATGGTGATGATGGAAGAAAAGTTAGTCAGAAGGAAGAAGAAGAAAAAAAAAAAAAAAAAAATTTACACAGGGAGAAAGAAGGAGAGGAAAACGCACCGCAAAAAAAGAAACGAGGGGGAAAACCTCCGCTACGTCATTGGCGGTGGGTGGGTCTAGACATTTGCTGGTGCGCAGGGATACCCTCTCTTGTGCACTCTGAATAGCCAATCCCTGGCCCTGATTCAATTGTGAATATACGTTATTAATAGCAATTCCATCTTTTTATAGACTTAATAGAATAAA
Organism: Saccharomycopsis amapae; assembly: GCA_031125765.1. Lineage (NCBI taxonomy): Eukaryota > Fungi > Ascomycota > Saccharomycetes > Ascoideales > Saccharomycopsidaceae > Saccharomycopsis > Saccharomycopsis amapae. The sequence goes on from JASTVC010000041.1 coordinate 104,502, forward strand.
TAAATATACGGGGGCTTAGTGCACCAAGCCTGCTCCGCCTTCCACGATGTGTCAAGGCACGTTCTAATAATAGTTGGGCGATGATTACTTACAGAACGGTTTTTGACGTCCGCCAATTTTAATTATTCCTGGTGGGGGGGCGATCGATGGGGGCCAGCCCCACCATGCGCTGGTGTATAGATCACGCGGTACGTGCAATACACTGCGTTGACATGCGCCCCGATGAAGTATTTCATGATATCATGTGTGTATTGTTGATGATATATATATCTATATGTATCTTTGCAGAAGATAAAGAAGCAAAAAAAAAGGAACAAAAAGAGTCTAGACTCAATCCCCGTTTCATTACATTTTCTGAACTTTTAGCAAAATATGTTGAATAGTTCATTTCCATTCTATATAAGTAATAGTCTAATCTATAAAAATAATATCCCAACAACTGTCACAAAGGAGTCGGATACAACAATAATAATAATAAAAAAGCACCAGTTCGCGATTTGAAATGTCATGAGTTCCTTGCATTTGAGTTGACCGCTCACGATCCATCTATTTAGGCAGTAGTACTGGCAGTACTAGCTCCAGTAGTAGTGGCGGTGGCAGTGGCAGTAGCACTAGCAACTGAACTAATCAAATCACCAGATGAGTTGTAGGTATTTCCATATTCATCGTAATAAGTGCCATCACCACGTGGACACAAATAATCACCAGTGGCAATACAAGTGGCAGTAGCAGTGGCAGTACCAGACGTGGCAGTAGCAGTGGCAGTACCAGACGTGGCAGTACCACTACCAGTGGTTCTAGTGGAAGTGACGGTACTAACAGAAGCAGAACTAATCAAGTCCCCAGAAGAATTGTAGATATTTCCCTTGTCATCGTAGTAAGTGCCATCACCAACTGGACACAAAGTATCACCTGAAGCAACACAAGTGGAGGTAGCAGTACTAGTAGCGGTACCAGTGACGGTGGCAGTGGCGGTAGCAGTAGCAGTAGCAGAGCTGATCAACAGACCAAGAGAATTGTAGATATCACCTTCGCCATCAGTGTAAGTACCATCACCAACTGGACACAAGTTCTCAGTTGAAGGAATACAGGTGCTCGAGGAACCAGCGGCAGAAGAAGAAGCGGTAGAGGAAGTGTCAGCAGTATCCGAACCACTGGTTTCAAATTGATCTGCCAAAGCGGCAATGGCACCACCAGCAACAGCAACCTCACCAACATTCTTAACACCATTCAATACTTTACCACCTGCTGAAGTTTTGGTAGCAGAGGCTTCGACAGAATCCGCAGTTTTTGTTGCACTGGCTGCTTCTGCAGCAGGCTCAGAAGCTTTGGCGATTGGCTTTGCGGAAGCAGTCTCCTCGGAAGCTTTGGAGATTGGTTTCGCAGCAGAGATCGCTTCCGTAGGAGATTTTGAGGCCACCTTAGGAGTAATGGCTTCTTTCGGGGTAATGTCTTCTTTCGGAGTGGTTGATAATTTAGGAGTAATGCCTTCTTTAGCGGTGTTTGAAATGGAACCCTTGGTTTCAGTTCCTACCTCCAGAATTTCTTCGGTACTTTTAGTTCCAGAGGTGTGTTTTGTGAGTGCACGTAGTAAAGGTTCTCTTTTGTCAATAATTTCTTCGGCAAGGTGTTGATTTTCTGCTTCATGAACGCTCAATTCGACGCCCTTCTCATCTCTCTTCACTGACTGAAGAGGATAGGATTGGGCAATTGCGCAAATGATGGCGAGCTTGAAGACGACTTGAAGACGCATTGATTATGATGTGTTCTTTTGTATACTGAGGAATCAGTGTTAGTGATGATATAAGTAAATATTCCATTGTTCAGAAAAAAGAGCTGAGGACTATTGTAATTTATATATAGGCAAAGTATCACAAAGGCCTGGGGTAAGGATCATTGACAATCTATCAAGTGTGCTCCTCCTTAACCTTGGAATCTACTATGTGACTTTTTCATGGTGCTGAGTTTTTCTGCAGGAGGTGTTCCAAAAAAAAAAAAAAAAAATACTCGGGAACCGTTACTCACTGGTAAATTTCTAAACATACAACTATATAGGGTTAGAAAGGTTTATCCTCCATATCTTGCAATTAGATATCTACTGTTATCTAATAAATGAGTTGCTCAACCTTCAAATCATTATTGATATTAATTACTGGCATTAATTATTTGTATACCACCTTAACGGTTCCAACAATAAAATACTCACTGCTACCACTATCCAATAATGAATCGCATATTTGTTCAGAGATGGTACTCTTCACCGAACTGGTATTATTTACAAAGAACTTGCTATTTTCATGTGTTTCATCACCCTTATTGATGGTCTCTTTTTTTTCCACTTCGGCAAATTGTTACCGGGGTCTAAGTGAAACTCCCATGCAGGTCGGGGCTTGGAAACAAGCTCTACGGCACCTGGAAGAAAATGTTACTGGTCATGGTAGTTGTTTACAGTCAAACACAGTATCTCTTGCTATCTCCATCTAGTATCTCCATTACATTAATAGCAACAGAGCGATATATTGGCATTTTTTTTCTCCCTCGAGGACTGTATCTCAAAATAACCGCTTCTGGAAAATGGTCGGGATTCCACCACCTGATTGCTGGCATTTATCGTTTTATTTCAAATTTGAATCAGGTATTGATGTCGCCTCAATTTTTGTCTTTTTCTCTTTTCGTAAATCATCTCTTGGCGGGGTGGTCGTAATCTTCATTTCCCGTAAACCTTTGATTCCCACCGGTTATTCATTTCGTTCCAACAGCTGCCTGCATAACTCTTGCCGGGCACATAACATCGCTGTTGCGTGGATCCCAACATGAATACAATTTATTCATTGTCAATGACAAGCAATGTATACCAAGCCTACATTATCAAAGGTATAAAATTATAAATACACTTCAGGAAAACTAGTTGTGATAGTTGCGCTTCGCTGGGCAAAAGTCTTGTGGAGATATATGTTGCGTCACTTCCAACCGTTGCCACGGAGTAACATGACGTCGAAAGACGTCCTATTGTTGACAAAAAGGCAGCAATTACCACGAGCTTTAGCAATCTTTCAATTTTTTCAGCTTATAGATATCTCACTTGAAGCTACGTAATGTTAACGTGTCTTGACGACAAGGAATTGCTCACGCCGATTACAAACGTAAGTGCACAAGGCACAAAAGAACAAAAAAAACATCATCGGAGAATATAGACCCAAAAAAAGATATGAGTCTTACAACTCATATGCTATCGACCTCGGTGAGGGTCGAACTCACGATCTTGCGATTAACAGTCGCACGCCTTAACCAGCTTGGCCACGAAGTCTGATGGTTGCTACGAAAGTAGTAGTTCATCTGGTCTTGTTCGTGGAATAAAAAAAAAAAATATCCCTAAGTTCTCTGTGAGTTCTGTCGTTATAAATGAATTATATTGAGACACTATTATTCAGCAAACTCTATTATTATATATCTTATATAAACTACGGATTTTTATACGAATATATTACTATATTACTATAAATTACAACTCTTCTTTTGCTATTTGCTTTCTGTATCTTTCATTCATGAGTCCACATGTGTACCACATTGATAACGCTCAGTGTTTGACATGGTGTGTGCCATCTTCTACTGGACTCATGTGCGGGAACAGAGTAACTTCCAGCAGTATCTTATCTTATTCATGTAGCCTTGCGGAACCTCGTTGACTTGTTGAAGATATTATTTACGTGTGAAAAATAATTTCTTTGCAATAGAGAAAAAAATAAATGGGCTGTGTGGCTCAAATGTTTACCGACCTCGGTGAGGATCGAACTCACGATCTTGCGATTAACAGTCGCACGCCTTAACCAGCTTGGCCACGAAGTCTTTGATGTTTGCTTCAAAAATAGTAGTTGGTCTGGTCTTGTTTGTGGAGTAAAAAAAAAATTTGCTAAAAATTTTTGGAACGATCGATTCGGACTTGAAGATGCATTCCCCAATTGATATACCAGCCAATAGTTCATGGTTCTGTTATTTGCCTTTCCTATTGATGTTTCCATTGATTTTGTGCAAGAAATAACACTTTGTTATTATTGAAATTGTCTACTTTGATTTTTTTTTGTCTACTCTGGTTTATTTTGGTTTTGGTCTACTGTGATTTACTTTGGTTTATTGTGATTTATTTTGGTTTATTTTGATTTATTAAGGTTAGAACTATGGAATTCAAAGATGTGTGGTGC
>JASTVC010000042.1:0-104680 GCA_031125765.1 Saccharomycopsis amapae
TTGCAAACTGCCTACACATGGAAAAGAAATTGGAACAAAATACTTGTTAATGAATTAAATGGTATCTCGGAGCCAACGAAGGTCGTAAGCCCCTTCTTACTGATGAGCATAAGGAATTCCTTCAAAAATTACTAAAGGAGGATGCTACAGTGACTCTCGATTTTATGTTGGAGAGACTCAAGAAAGCCTTCACCAATGTAAGAGCCAAAGCTAGAACAATCTATAACTTTGTTACCAAGGTCTGTAAGCTAAGTCTTAATTGTATTTCTAAATGGGCTTTGAGAAGAAGTCTGGAGGAATTGAAGAAGCAGTTCTCACTGTTCCTGTAACCAGAGGGCTTAATATTTCGTTCATTGGTGCAATTTCTGCCAAATATTGTATTGAATCAAAGTTCAGTATGTAACAGTAAAATAAAGAGATCAAGCTTGAGCAAGAAGGAACAATTGACTCCAAGAGTGAAAGAAGCCGCAGAAAATATTTCCCTTGATAGTTATAAGGGATTCTGCAGACATGCTTCTAGACTTATTGATATCTGTTTACAACAGCAGCTCTTTTGAAAATAAATAAAAAAGAAAAAAAAATTAGAAAACAACATAAAGAAAACTGAAAAAAAATTACATATAAGTACCACATAAAAATCACAAAGACAAATGGTTGAAGGATTCAAGGAGTGATCAAATCACTTCAAAAAATGGTTACGAGCCTTTGAAATAGTGAATGATTATTACAAAGAGGATTTATTCAATGCGGATAAATAATTATAATAATATCAAAGATCAAATATTATTGAAAGCATGAGAAGTTTATGCATTTAGTATGAATTATTTTTTGCCACTGGTATGAACATTTCCGGTGGTTGGTACGAATAAAAAATTAAAACATTGTATGTCCCGCGATCCACCCAAATTCGATCATACCTCTTTTCTCATGATATCCATATATCTCTATTTGCACTCTCATACATACATGATCCCCGACCTTCACCAAAATTAACCACATTTTCCCGCCACTTTACATTTTCAATCACCAATCTAACATTCAAATCTATATTAAAACTCCTCCCGAATTTCATAACTGATCTTACTTTTAATAAAAATCTATTTTTTTTTCGGAAATATTCATGATTTGGCAACTTTGGCGAAACGTGCGATGATCTAGCTAGGTGTATATGAGGTTGAGTAAGACGAGAAGATAAGAATAAATGAAAGTAAGATAAGATAGGAAAAAATAAAATAAAGTAAGATGGAGGAAATTTTTAATAGATATATCGGTTTTCAAGAAACTCTCTATAGGGCCGTATTCGCCTATTTCTTCAAACATGCAAGGATAAAGTTTGGCAATTCATCCGTTAAAGAAAACCCATCTTTCAAATCATCCTCTGAGAAGGCACAATTGCCTCTATCTTTTTTCTCAACATCACTTTCAGGTGAGATATCAAAATTGAAGATATCTTTGGGTAAGCCAATAGTGGTACAAGAATTTGGCACATCAACAATACCAGCAATATTGCCTTCAATCGGAGCACTGGATAATAGTAAATAAATCTGGTAATCATTGTAACCATATCTACGTAAATATTCAATCACGCGAAGACAGGTTTGTCTATAGGCAACAGTGGTATCAAGGCATAATTGCTCGCCAGATTCATCAACTGAGAATCCTTCAAAAGTAATATATCTGTCAGCTCCAAATTTAGGAGCAAGATTACTTGGCAAGTACATTGGACTCTTCATATTAAGCTTTTCAATACCATTCTTGATGACACTAACTTCAATAGTAATGCAACCTGCCATTTCGATTGCGCCACAGAAGGATATTTCACCATCACCCTGACTGAAATGTAAGTCACCAACACTTAACATTCCACCATCCATATGAGAAGGCAAATAGACAGTTGATCCTCTAGTGAGTGCCTTGATATCACAATTACCACCATTTTCTGGTCTTCCAGGAATAGTTCTGGCACCATGTTTCCCAACAGTGTATTTGGAATCCTCTGAAGCATGAAGCCCAGCATAAGCGCCATGAGGGGTTGGCAAGTTTGCCATGATAAAGTCAGCATCTGGGTTTTCTGCTACCAACTTTGACTCTCTTCTATTCCATTCATTTAGAATTTTCGCTGAGGGTAAAGTACCAATGATACCTGGATGACAAATCCCAGGAAATTTAACATCAGGAATATGCCTGGAAGTGCAGTAAATACCTTCAAAGTCAAAAATGGCTTTTGCAGCTTTTGGATAATGCTTGTCAAGAAAACCGCCTCCATTTTCTTTTGCAAATATACCACAATAGCCCCATGGTTGTCTTTCTAATGGCTGGACATCTTGAATTTTTACTTTGAGTATATCGCCAGCCCCGCAACCTTCAACAGAAAAAGGGCCAGAAAGATAATGGATTCTTGTCAAATCGCAGTACTTGATATCATGAGCAGAATCATTATTGCCTACCTGACCACCAGTCCAATCAAAGCACTCAATTTTATAAGATTTGTTTTGCTCGATTTTTTTGTAAGCTGGGACATCTGGATGCCACCGATTGTGGACACCTTCCTGCTCCCATGCAGGCTTTGTGAGGTCAATCTTCACCAAATATTCTGGAGGAGCCATGATAGTAAGAAAGTAAGAATATTAAACGAGGAGATTTGCTAAACCAGTAGAAATTTTAGAAAAGTTAAAAGAAAAAGAAAAAACAAAGGAAAAGATATGAGCAAAATAAATCAAACATTCAGAATTTTATTTAATTATTGTTTTTCGTATTTTTACGAATAATCTACAAATCTTAAACAATGCAGAAAACTAAAAATTCACGATAAGGAGAAAGAGCTCTAGTTCTTTATGATAAGAAGTAATAGCTCTAGTACTTTATGATAAGAAATAACAACTCATAAGTTTTAGATATCATGTCGTCTAGACTTCCTTGTCGCGTTCCTTTCCCCGGAAAATAATACGAAACTGTTGTTATCTGCATTATCATACATACCTATTATCATACATACATGTAATCATACATACAATACTATCTTTACCTTGCTGACATATTCTTGTGCCAAAAAACACATTATACTTTATTTGTCCCAACAGAATATTCTTTGCACTCTGATTGATTTGCTAATTATAGCATTTCAATAAAAGGGTTATATTGGCATATGAATCCGAAGAATCGGAAAAAACGTTGACAAAAGACCAACGATTCGTAATTTTACATACGTACTATTTTTTGATGTCTTCCAAATAATCTTCTCACTGTATGCCCTATAGATAAATAATAAAGTCCTTAGTGATAAGAAATGGGCTATTATTTCTTATCGCTATCTTTCTGAAGCGAGCTTTGGATATGCATCATGATGCAGAAGACATCAATTTGATTTTTCTCCATAATACGATGAATCTCTTCTCAACTTACATTAATATCAATCATCGCACCAGAAAAAATTCGAAAAAAAAAAAAAGACAGAGAAGTTAATCTCAATCATTGCTCAAGTGAAGTAAGATCCAATCATGGTTAAACCGATTCTTGATCAAGCTTATGGTTACTGCTATATTATGGTGTTAGGCGCTGCTTTTGCAGGTCTAATGATTTTAATTACTAGAATGTTATCTAAATTTGTTGGTGAGCGTCAAAACTCTGAACATTTCTCCACTGCATCTAGATCTATTAAGACAGGTCTCATTGCCTCTGCTGTTGTTAGTAGTTGGACATGGCCTGGAACTCTTTTGACTAGTAGTGGTATGACATACAATTATGGGATTTGTGGTGGTGCATGGTACGCTTTCGCATTTACTATTCAAATTACGTTTTTTGCGGTTTTGGCTTTGGAAATTAAGAAGAAAGCACCAGGAGCGCATACCATTCTAGAAATCGTCAAAGCCAGATTTGGTACAGCTGCTCATTGTGTGATGATGTTTTATGCTTTAGGGACCAGTGTTATTATCGCTGCGATGTTACTCTTGGGTGGTTGCCAAGCCATAGCTGCTGTTACTGGTATGCACATTGTTGCAGCGGCTATGTTATTGCCAGTAGGTGTTTGGGCCTATACTGTAACTGGTGGCTTAAAATCCACCTTCCTTAGTGATTGGATTCACTCTGTTATTATCTACTTGATCATTTTGATTACAATCTTTACAACTTACACATCATCTTCAAAAATTGGCTCAATTGACAAGATGTATGAATTGATTACTAAAGTTGGTGAAACTCATCCATCTGCCGGTTATAAAGGAAGTTACTTGACTTGGGCAAATAAACCCGCTGTTTTTAATGGTTGGAACATCGTGGTTGGTGGATTTTCAACCGTTTTCTGCGATCCCTCATACTCTCAGAAGGCAATTGCTGCTAGACCAAAAAGTAGTATGCTTGGTTACTTCATTGGCGGCCTCTGTTGGTTAGTTATTCCTCTTGCACTTTCTTGTTGTACTGCTCTTTCCAACTTAGCATTGATCAATGATCCAGATTCACCAACATATCCAAACGCTGTCCCAACAGAATATGTGAATGAAGGTATTCCAATGCTTTACGGTCTATATATGATATTAGGAAAATCTGGAGCAGCTGCTGGTTTATTGATGGTATGGCTAGCAGGTACAAGTGCTTCAAGTAGTGAAATGATCGGAGTATCCTCCGTTTTCACGTATGACATTTATCGTTCTTATTTTAGGCCAAATGCAAGTGGAAAGGAATTGGTGAATATTTCTCACATTACTGTCACTGTTTTTGCTGTTGCTATGGGCGGTTTGACCGTCTTATTCAATTATATTGGGATCACAATTTCTTGGATTATCAGTTTCATTGGTGTCATTCTTGGGCCAGGAGTTTTTGCTTTCATTTTAACTCTCTTTTGGAAGAGAATGACTAAATTTTCAATTATTATTGGTCCACCAATGGCTACTATTATTGCTTTAATTGGCTGGTGTACCTCCGCAAAGTCTTTATATGGCGCTGTCAATAAAGATACCTTAGGTGAGCAGTATTCTTGTGCTGTTGGAAATTTTATTGGGTTATTCGGCTCACTCATTTTTATTGTTTTAATCAGTTATATCAAACCTGATCCTCAACCATATGACTTTAGTGAGCTTGATAGTCATTTTATTGTTGGTGATGATGCTACTGCTGAAGAAGCAAAAGCTATGAAGATTGAAGATGAGAATGTTAATAAAGAGTTACAAACTTATTCTAAACTTGCCCAATATCTCTCATGGGGACTCTTTTTCATTCTCATTTTCATTATTCCAATGCCCATGTACGGTCAAAACTACATTTATAGTAAAAGGTTTTTTAGAGGCTGGATCATTATTATAATGATTTGGTTGATAATTGCTGCTATTTTCATCATTTTCTACCCAATTTATGAGAGTAGGGAAGTTATCTTAGAGCTCTTTCAAATTTTTACTGGAAAAAGAAAACCCGATACTGAAGGAATTTCATCAAAACCAATTGATGTTTCTGAAGCTGTTTCCGTTGAAAGAGTGTTGATTAGTGATGAGAAGAAGGATTAATCTTAATTATATTTAAAAGAACTGTTTGAATGGAGGCTATATGTGGATTATTTTAATATTATTGTGTCAATTAGGAAGATGACTGGTAAAGGTGTTTGTGTGATTACAGCAATGATGAATAAGAAAGACATATAACAGTGGTAATAAATTTCAACTTCGTCAAATTTTATGATTCTCTAACATTCTATTTCATCTCTTATCCAGCATTATTTCATTTCTGATTATTATTATCTCTTTTTTTTATCTTCTATTTCATTTTTTACTTTTCTCGTATCTTATCTCGCTACTTATAATATTTTATTTTTATCTTATTTTCTATTTTCTATTATTTTATATCTTATCTTATTTTCTATCATCAGTTATTATTAGTCTCACTGTACAATGTGTACTAAAATCTTTTTATTTATTTTATATAGGTCTTAATATAAAGTCAAATTCACTGCACAGTTACAGTGTTGCATCACTCATAATAATGGTATTTTAGATACTGCCTATCCGAAAGATTGCTAATGTTGTCAAAATTGATAAATATCTCATTGTTATTGATGACCATTTGTGATGTAATCTGCTATTAATATTTTTTTTAAAAACTTTTTATTTTCTTTAAGAAGTATCTGTTATTTCGCGCTACTTTTTATATTATTTGTTATATTATATTCCCTCATACCGCCTCATACCAGTATATAGAGCTACTTTAAGGTCCAAGAGAAGATCAAACTTTTATGAATAGAACGATCTTTCTCGTTTTTATTTTACTTAATTTTGATTTTAAATAGCCACGCAATATTTTACTACTCATTTAATCGAACTATTTTATCTCATTCAATACAGCAATCTTTGTCCGAATTTTAGCATTTCACTCTCAATCTGAGAACCAACGTATGTGCAATAATTACGTCACAGTGCCACATTGGAAAGAGCGTGATGATAAAAGAATGTTGCCTACGTTAAGTACCAACAAATTTATATCAATGAATAAAAGACTCTCAGTTCAGCCAAATAAATATTCTACTGTGATGAACTCGAAATTGAGCTTCAAATCTCAGGATGATTATTCCGTTGGTGCTGCTAACGGCGCACTCCACGGCCGGTATTATTACCAGGTTCTAATGACTTCAGTCTTTATATTTCTAAAGAAACTTGTTCCAGAGACTCTATACCGTACCTCAAGAGTGAGGGTTAATTATTCAAGTACCGAAGAGTGGAGAAAAAACAGTGCATAAGCTACGATAAAATTTTCTTGATACCTGTTTATTGAGACCTGGCTGAAAAAAAAGCCTCAAATTTTACCATTATAAAATTAGGTTAAAGACGGAATTCAATACCTGTGAAGTGATATTTTGTAGAAGGACCAGTAAAATTAGAAGAAAAATATGTGTGTAATAGTTAAGATAAAGAGAATAGATCAAGGTAAGCTAAATCGTAGAGTTAGAGATAAGATATGTTAAGAAAAAGACAATAGAAAATGAGGCTAAGTATATAAGATAGTAGAATGCTAGAGACTAGAGAACATTACTGATAGCATATGCTACACAGGTACTAATATTACTATACCATATTTGGAAACTATAATCCGGACCACCAGTAGTTTTGTTCAATATTAATAGAGACCGAAAGTGGAACATTGTCTGAACTATTTCCAACATGAATTTGATAAATTCCTTTTTCAATAAACCATTTGGATTTTGCGTTATCCCAGATAGAAAGTGCATTCTTCAAATCAGTGGTCAAGCTGGTCTTTTTCTTTTCACCTGCTTTGACAAATAATTTTTGAAAATCTTTCAATTCCTTGATTGGCCTTCTGATAAAGGAGTTTTCAACACCACCAACATAAATCTGGACCACTTCACTACCATCTAGTCTACCAGTGTTTTCAACCACTAGGCTAATGTTCAATTGCTTTGCTTCCCAGTCTAAGATAACATCCAATGAGCTAAATTCAAATGAAGTATATGACAAACCAAAACCATAAGAAAACAACACATCTTTGTTTAGTTTTTCATAATATTTGTAACCAACAAAAATATCTTCACCATAAACACAGTCACCAAAATCAGAAGCAAAATTCAAATATGCCGGATTATCTTCAAATTTCTTTGGGAATGTTAATGGTAATTTACCGCTTGGATTATAATCACCAAACAAAACCTCAGCTAGGGAATTACCCAATTCCATACCATTGTACCAAGATTGAACAATACCCTTAACATCATCAGCCCAAGGCATCTCCATAGGTGTCCCACTTTGATTAACAATAACAATATTAGGATTGGCTTTCGCAAGGGCAAAAATCAAATCATTAGTTCTTCCTGGGTATTTCAAATCTTTTCTATCAAAACCTTCAGTTTCCCATTCTTTAGTTAGGCCAATAACAGCTATGACTTTATCAACTTTCTTGGCAACTTCAACAGCCTTTGCTATTTCTTGTTCTTCATCTATTCTAATAGCTGCACCAAAGTTGAACCCACCACTTGGCTTGGTTTCATCAACAACACTAGGATAAGTAGAAGTAATGGCGCTACCGTATTCCAATCTAAATTTGTATTTGTTTCCCTTAGATAACTTCACTGATCCCTTTTCCTCAGCAGTCCCATAGCCGAAAAACAGATCTCCAGGGGTCTGCTTTGTTTTGTTATCAACAACTAATTCGCCGTCAATAAAAATTTGACCTGTACCATTAACCACTAGCCCAAAATCATAAATACCGTCTTTCTCGGGAACAAAATCGCATTCAACAAGAGCATAAAATTCCGGTTTGGTAGACGCCATGAAATCGAAAAAACTAACATGCGATTCATTCAAGTCATCTTGGAAGAAAAAGTTTTCATTATTGGCCTTTGCATCTTCTAAATCATAGTAATATTTAATTCTAAAACCCTTGTTTCCAGTGGATGTATTATCTAAAACTTCACCTAATCCAGGCAATAGATTATGAGAATAAGCACCAAGGGCATATAATGGGGGTTTTCCATAACGACTTGAAATACCGTCATAAGCATTAACAGCATAATATGGCTTTAAAGAAGCTGATCCTCCACCGCTAAAGGTTGCAATTTTTGCATTTGGTCCCACAACGGCTATTTTTTCTTCACTACTCAATGGTAAAATATTTGCGTCATTTTTAAGTAAGACAGTGCCTTCATTGGCTAGTTTTTTCAAAAAATCAGATGTTTCTTTGGTGTTGTTGTCAGTATCTTCTGTCCCATTCTCAGGAACCCCTGAGCTCTTGGTTCTATAGACCAACTTGACGATATTTTTAACTCTTTCATCCAATTCATGCTCAGCAATTTGTTTTTTCATGACAGCATTAACAACTTGTTTTTCAGCTCTGATTAATGGCTTACCAGGCATTTCTATATCCAAACCATTCTTTATTGATTCGTATAAGTTATAGACGCCAAACCAATCACTTGTAACCGTACCTTGGTAATTCCATTCATTTCTGAGAATATCAATCAACAAGTGATGATTTTGTGACGCATGAATGCCATTCACCCTGTTATAAGCTGTCATTAATGCGAGTGGGTTGGAATATTTCAATGCCAATTGAAATGGCTTCAAATACACTTCACGCAATGCTCTTTCGCTAACAATTGCACTAACACTCGTTCTTTGATGCTCGAAATCATTACAAACATAGTGTTTAATGGTGGCAATAATGTCTTCTGATTGCATGCCTTTGATTATTTCGCTGGCCACAAGCCCAGAAGCGGTTGGATCCTCACTGAAACTCTCAAATCCCCTTCCACCATTTGGTCCTCTTTGGATATTAACTGTAGGTCCCAAAATTACATGAGCACCTTTATGTTTTGCTTCGAGAGCCATTAGCTTACCCGTCTGGTTTAGAAGCTCCTTATTGAAAGTTGCTGCAAGAGAGGTACCATTGGGAAAGCAAGCACTTGGCACACTATTGTAGAACCTGGTACCTCTAATACCGTTTGGTCCATCTGACATTCTTATTGACGGGAGGTCTATATTTCTCTCAGGGTCGTGTATGGCGAAAGTATGCCAAAAGTCAATTCCGGAGATCAAGGTGGCCTTCTCTCTCAAAGTTAGCCTGTCAACAACATTGTCAATCTCTTCTAATTGATGCTGCGTAAGCTCAAGGTTTGAATAGTGTTGAGCTGACGACATTCTAGTTTATCTATTTTTTTTGTACCTTAATTGAGTGTGGCAATAGATGGTAAAAGATCACAAAAAAAACTTAGAATTTCATCCACAGGCTCCAATAAATATCGTTACCACGAATCTTGTGTTTTTCGTAATTTCGGTCAGAGTCATAAATAGCGTGCCGATCTATCGAAGAAAAACAATAGAAAAACCAGTTTTAAAGTTGAATCTGGCAGCTTAGTGTTATGCTAGTGTAGTATGCTTATCAGCTGTTCAAAAAGTTTCTCGATCGAGGAGCTCAACTCGAGTGCACGGGCCCTCAAGTCCGAAAATTGCCTTGGCTAATTTTGAATAGAAAGCGAATGTAAATGTGCGCATTGATAAGTAAATTAAGAACGATCCTGTTTGTTTTATTTATTGAAGGTGCTGCACCATAATGTCCACGGCAAACATAAATTAACACTCCAAACCCAAGTCAAAACCTTTTCACAATTGGAAAAACTTTTTTCTCCGAAAAAAAAAACCAAACCACACAAGAAACCGAAAATTTCATACAAGTCAAGAGAAAATTTCTTCCCACCCCCCTTATAGTGTATTTAGAAACATGCCGCCCGGATCAATTGGGAAAATACTGTTCCAGTAGGTCTATAGACGCCCATAAATAAAGTTTCCAAGACTTAGAATGGGTGGGAGAAGTCAATATCTATTGAGGTCGTGTTAGCTCGTATGTGTGCCGACGCAAAGAGTCTAGGGAAAACTATTTGAAAAAAATATGTTTCAAGTACAGTTTTTAAATATTATTTAATGATAATTAAAGGAGTATAAAGGGAATCAAGTAAATAATTTATTATCAACTACTATAAACTCAAGTATATGTCTTCTCCAAGCCGCTTCACCAGATTCTATCGGGCAACTTACACTCAGGCCCTTATTATTGGCTTTTTGTCCTTCACTCAAACTGGTATCTACGCTGCTATTGCCGGTTTGGGTGCCGGGGGTTTGCAGACTGTCAAGACTGCAAACATTTCAAACTCCATCTTATTTGGTGTTCTCGTGGTATTTTCTCCGATATTTTCTATTTTATCCAACAAATGGGGTATTAAACCTATTGGGAGCATCGGGACGGTGGGGTTCGTTTTCTGGTCCGCAGGGCTTTACAAAAACTCAAAGGATGGATCTCAGGCCTTGATTATTGCTGGGGCTGCTTTAAGTGGTATTTCAGCGGCCGCATTTTGGAGTAGTGAGGCCACCGTTGCAATTCTATATCCCGAGGAGAATCAAAGAGGTTTATTTATTGGTACTTGGCAGTTAATCAATAAAACTGGTGGTCTAATTGCTGGTGCGATCTCCCTTGCTTTGAACATCAATAAAAACGGCAGTGGTGCTGTTAGTTTAAACACTTATATCGTTTTAATTTCTCTCCAGTGTTTGGGCTTCCCTGCATCGTTTCTTTTATCGCCTCCAGAAAAAGTAATTAGAAAAGATGGCACGAAACTTAGATCTAATATTACTAATAAAACTTGGAAAGAGGAGTGTCAAAACTTTATTAAGGTCTTGAAAAGAAAAGAAGTTATTGGTCTTATCCCATTGTTTATTTCAGTGATGTGGTTCAACGCATGGCAGTCTAACTATATGACTCACCATTTCAGTGTCAGAGCAAGATCTTTGAACTCTTTATTATCTGCGTTGATTTGTGCATTAACTGATCTTGTCGCTGCCTACTTCTTGGATCTCAAGTGTCTAAGCAGAACTCGGAAAGTTAAAGCATCATGGATCTTCCTTGTTTTACTGATGACCGGTTTCT
This sequence comes from Saccharomycopsis amapae, assembly GCA_031125765.1. Lineage (NCBI taxonomy): Eukaryota > Fungi > Ascomycota > Saccharomycetes > Ascoideales > Saccharomycopsidaceae > Saccharomycopsis > Saccharomycopsis amapae. The sequence continues at coordinate 11,407 of JASTVC010000042.1, forward strand.
TTATTTATTCATTGGCACTTCAAAAACAATTTGACTTGAATCCTGAATCAGGTATTGATTGGCACGGAAATGCCCGTTTTGCAAGATCATTTATCCCATTCCAAATCTTTAAAGTCAGTGGTGAATACATTTTCAACTGGGCTTACTGGGTTCTTGGTGCCTACCAATTTTCCTCAGATGAAATCACTCACGTTGCTGCAGTGCTCAGATCCTTCGAATCTCTCGGTCAATGCTTGGCTTTCGTTGTTAGTGTTGTAAATGGTAACGATATGACCAGTTTGATTGTCTCCGTGGTTGTGTTTTATGTCGCGGTGATTCCTGCGTCCTATTCCATTTCACTAGTCAACGATGAAAAAATTGTTGGTATTCTTGAATCTGACACTGATGACTCATTCTCAGAAACTAAGCTTGATAAGAATTCCGATGAACTAATCACTGAAAAGCAAGTTTGAAGGACCTATCTTAAGTCTTTTAAGAAATGAGAAAGCATCATCAGATTTTTACCTCCCGTTTTTTTTTATCTCTTTTTCACGCTTATATTCTTGTTTGCACTTTCTTTCTTCTTCTTCTTTTTTTTTGCTTAATTTTTGAAATGGTACGCTCAATTCCTGTGTTATGTAGTCAGATGTGAATCCTGAGATAAAACAATAATTCCTCAACACAACGTTCGTTCTTTGTCTGAAAATAAAATCGTTATTTTTTATCCATGTTGTGCTTCTTGCGCAGCGTCGAACAGACTGATCTTCGCCTAGTTAGACTCGGGCAATAAACTTGGCGCCGTGTATGTTCCACATAACATACTTACTGGTTGTTCTGCAGTTCTTTACTTTTGCTATGCACTGGAAGCTGTAGGATTACTACATTCTTAAATATTAGCTCCTTCCTTGACAACTGGAAGCTCCACACGGATATGTAACTTCTTATTCTCTGCATCATGCCCATGCTGCGTATTATCATTCCACGCCTCACTATCCATATAAAACATTAATCATCAACGAAGTGTAAAACTTTTGAAGAATTCGTCGATGGTCAACATGAGATAAAACAGTAACACAGGAGTGATGCACTTGACAATGCAATTGCTTCTCCTTTTTTGGTGAATTTCTATTATGCTACTCTGTTCATTTTTGATTTATAAAGAAAAATTTCCGTCTCCTTAGAAATGTTTTCAATGAATTTCTATAAGCCAGGTCAACTGAATTATTGATTCTTGTGATGGGTACAATAAAGCAAGGTACAGCACCCAAACTGTACACAATAGCGAGACAGATTTTAGTATTACTAAATGTTGGAAATATCATATTGGCCCGTTTTTCGTCTCTAGAGAAGAACAAAATTTGGACAGCTTTCATAATTATGGCCTATTTTTCGAAATGAATATTGATGCAAAGCAAATATTCGTGTATTTCTATAGCAATAAAAGAGGGGGATGTTTCATGAGTTCCAATTGATTAACAGTTAAAAAGAAAAAGAAACAATAGTTTACTGTAGTAGAGATACAAGAAAGACATTTAATTAGGGTGAATGAAATGACCGGAGCCTAATCTGTGCAGATCTATGTATATGGCTTGAATTAATTAGATATATTTATAGAGAGATTTATGCATTATCAGTGGATAGCAATATGAGTAACCCGACCGAGTTCATAGACCGTTAATATTTGTTTTTGAGTCTTTATTGATACTTAGAGATACAGATTTATTCTGTACACTTTGCATGATATATTGCCTAAATGTTAGAATATCTATTCCTATTCTTAATGTTATTGAAAATTCCCACATTTCTGCGTTATATAAAAACATCACATGGTGTTAATACAAATAAGATTTTGAACCGTTCAAAACGTTTTCGTGCTTTGAAGCATCACGAAGAATAACATATGGTTGGGAATATTCTATTCACGTCTGAGAAGTACCTCGGAGGAGAAATGAGATTATTGCTTAATTAGCTGTGATATTATTGGTGTGTCGGTTCAGATAAGAAATCTCCATCTAATGATTTTCCATATTACTGGCCAAGGCCTTTATTGTTGCATCTGCCAAGATCTACCAACAATACACCCCGTTGTTGCCTGTAGAGAAATGATTCTGATTTATTGGGAAATTAGTCCGAGGAAATAGTCTATTATTTTCTGGGAATGATCAAGATAAGATAAGAGCGATGAATTACCCGAGTAAAAGGGTTTGCCCCTATTATTCTTTCAATAGATGTATATATACATGAAGAAAGACGGGTCTCTGATTTTTGATGAAGATAAGATTTTAAAATACAATATTAACTCAACACTCAAATCTTTACATTTCTCATTCCATCATGCTTGCTAAATCCATTCTCCTATCTTTGCTTTCTTTGCAGTCTTTTGCGTTGCCAATTCTTCAAGAACGTGATACTACCAATGCCACTTTGCCAAATGTGAAAATTATGGGTACTGGTGGTACTATTGCCTCCAAAGGCTCTACCAGTGCCACTACTGCTGGTTACTCTGTCGGCCTTACTGTGGAGGACTTGATCGCTGCCGTCCCTGATATCGATACTATCGCTAACTTGGAATATGTACAAATATCCAATGTCGGGTCCAATTCGTTAAACTATACCCACTTGATTCCTTTGCATCACAACATTTCTGAAGCTTTGGAATCTGACTACAATGGGTGCGTTGTTACACACGGTACTGATACTATGGAAGAAACTGCGTTTTTCCTTGATTTGACATTGAATACTTCAAAACCAGTCGCTCTAGTCGGTGCCATGAGACCTTCCACAGCTACATCAGCCGACGGTCCAATGAACTTGTACCAAGCCGTTAAGGTTGCTGGCAGTGACGAATCTTTAGGTAGAGGATCTATGATTGTGTTGAATGATAGAATCGCCTCGGGTTTCTGGACTACCAAGCAAAATGCCGATACTATGGATACTTTCAGAGCTTTTGAACAGGGATACTTGGGTACAATTATGAATGATGAAATCGAATATTACTATCCCCCAACAAGACCAAATGGCTTCCACTATTTCGATATTTCAAATGTTACTGATGCTAGTCAAATTCCAGAAGTCATCATTTTGTATTCTTATCAAGGTCTCAATCCAAATTTGATTAAAGTAGCTGTTGAACAGCTAGGTGCCAAAGGTATTGTCTTAGCTGGCTCTGGCGCTGGTTCATGGACTAATTCCGGCGAAATAGTCAATAAGGAAATGTATGAAAAGTATAACATTCCAATTGTTTATTCTCACCGTACAATGGATGGTTCAGTTCCAAAAGATGACGTTCCAGATTATGGTATCGCATCTGGGTTTGTTAACCCACAAAAAGCTCGTATCTTGTTGCAATTGAGTTTGTATAGTGGATATAGCGAAGATCAAATTCGTACCGTCTTCGCTGGTGTTTTTGGTGGCTAAATAGATTCAATTGATAGAGTGATCCCATGATAATTCTTAATACCAATCTCTTTTGACTTTCTTCTTTTTTCATCGGATATCCAATATTTTCTTCAATATTTTTTAGTTATTAATGAGCATTTCAACCTCTTGAACTATTTTTGAACTACGCACCTAAATAAAATACCGATCCAATTAAAATACTTGTAAAGATCTTAGTAGACAGCTCGGTTTGTTAAATTGTGGTAATTCAACTATAAATCATGAAATCAAAATATTTTGGGCGGAATGGGTTCTAAGTATTTAATCAATTCAGCAGGAGTCACCCAGGCTTCTGAATGCAATCTTAAGAATTCTTTGAGATTAATTATTCAATGATTTTCACTTCTCGTCTCCAATCGAGAAAAAAAAAAAAAGCTTGATTGTTCATCGCCGGCTTCTCTCAATAATATTTTGGTATTGAATAGCACCTTGAATACTAGATGAAGATCCACCACAAGCAATGACAATAACAATATAATCTTTACACATAATAATCGGGTCTATCTGCTGCAAATATTGATGTACCACAAGCACAGGTTCCGTAACAATATTGTGATCTCTAACAAACTTAATTACCCCTTCCATTGTATTAATATCAGAAATTAACATCAGATGGGTGGGATGAATTCTTGAATTTTCTAGAGATTCAAAGTTGATATGTGAACATGCCAATGTAGTAGCGATGGTATTGACTTCTGATAAATGAACAACCTTATCTGATTCAATGGTACTATTCAAAATCGGAGCATTCTCGGTTTTTACTGTTAATATTGGGATACTCAGGCGATTTTTAATGAATCAGTGAAAAGATGAATTTTCTTATTTGATTGTTGTGTTTTCTCGGTGGATTTGTGAATCATATAGACCAATCCTCTTGATTTGAAGGAGCCAGCCGGTTGAGTAAATTCGCATTTTAAATAAACATCACAAGTTTTAGGTAATCCAGTGGATTTGATCAAGGGTGTCTCATTGTATGGCAAATTAGTGGGAGTTCTGGATACTATTATTAAGTGAGAGTTCCAAGAAAGTGAATATCAGGCAATAAGGAAATTATTTCAAAGAAGCTTCAATGGCACCCAGAGGCTTCGTAACTATAATATTCGAGTAAAAAAGGTCCAATATTTTTGAAAGGGAAATTCAAAATAAATGTTCCTACCAAAATTTGGAAAACTAATTCCGAAAACTGGTAATGCGTAAAAATGCTCTGCAGAACCCAAACATTCAATATGAGTCAATAAATCCAAGCGGAAAAAGATATGCGTTTGTGACACCTAAAGAAAAGCAAGAGCTACCAAATATAAAAAAACATTCTTTTGTTATTTTTTTATGACTATCATTAATATTGATATTTGTAATTTTTTTTAAAAAAGAAAATCAAGAAATCACTCCCCATAAACTTTCATGGAATCTGTTAGGATTCACCATACCAATCGCATGAATAGTTAGCCTCTGTTGCGTCGGCCTACGTCTATTTAAAGCCGATCGTACAAAATTTTCCACATTCACAGTTTACACTAATAAAACATCTAGATTTTCCATATTTACGAATCATGCTTATGCAATGTGATAACAAACACAACCCTAATGAATAGAGCAAGGGGATATAATATACGACATATAAAAAAGTGCATTGCATACTGGCGTAATTTACAAGGGAATTGATTTTAAAGTTAGGTTCTCAAAGAGTTCACGGATAGAGTGGGCGTACTATGGTGAAGCAGAATTCAAAGCCAATGCCATATCAACAGTTGCCACAATTTGGCGGAACGAGAGTGGCAAAGAAGAATATATATATATTATAACCTACTCAGGACTTTTAAGTGAGGTATGGCAACACAACATGAAGAAAAATATATCCATAAATTGGAGAAAGGTAGATAGCCTCTTTGGTTTATAATAGTTATGACTACACATGTATAAAGAATTTAACTTTACACCAGCAATTTTCTATTCTTCTATATTGAATGTCTACTATTTAACAACAGACTAAAATACTACTTTGCAAATTCATTGATAACAGAAACTGGCGGAACATATTTCCCAACCGGCTTATAAACGACATCTTCAAACGCTTGGCCAAATGATTTAGGACCACCAACAGCAAGCGCCTTTTCGGTCTTGACCCACAAATCAGAAGGAGACAATGCCAAAACAAAAACCATAATACCATAACGGTACTCTGGGGTTCCAACTGCTTCACCACTATCAGCGTATGAAACACTGATTAAATCTGGAACGGAGCAAACAGTTTCCCACTCATCAGAGCCATGCTTTTGTACCTTAGCCAAGATATTTTCATTCTTAAATGGAATCACCATTTTGTCTTTATTTTCATTTTCAATAGTAACCTCACCGTAAACATGGCCCTTGAAAAGTTTCTTTTCTACCCCAACAATTTTACCAGCGAATATCTGTTTACCAGATATAGAACCACCGACCGACTCAATAATTCTTTCAGGTAATTTGTTGATTTCGAATTTTTGACGAGCGATTCTAATAGCCCTACCAATTCTCCAGGCAGTAGAAAGAGAATTATGAACAGTCATTTCTACCAAATGTTTAGAAGACATTGGAACGTTCACAACCCCAACGTGAGCACCGATTTCTGCTAACGCTGCACGCATCATCTTTTCAACAAAAAGGTCAGATTGGGCACCAGTGATCAAGAACTTGTTGCCATTACCATCTGACACAGAAGTTTCCGTCAAATACATTTCGTCACTAAGAGCGCATGGCAAGATCTGAGAATGTGTTGGATAGGCTCTACCCATCAAATCGGCGTCAATAACTGGGAGATTCAACTTAGTAGAGGCACCACAATACATTCCCTTGAAACCATTCCCTCCACCAATTTCAAGGGGGAATACACCATCCGCCTTGGTTTTAATGTAATCGAACAAAGCTTCACTGGCATCTGTTAGTTCATCACCTTGTAATTGTTCATCAGCAACTGTTGGTGATCCAGCAAAGCCGACAGTAATAAATTTCCCCTCACCAGTGGCATATTTTGGTGCATCGTGTAAATCTATCACTCTAACTATAGCACCATTTCTAAGCATATTTCTCATTTCCAAAAACACTGGATATGGAGTACCACCACCACCACATCCTAAAATATAAGTACCAATTCTGATGAATTCCAAATCAGTTTCAGAGATAATCCATTCTCTTTTGTCATTAACAAATGGTTTATACACTTGGTAATCAAACATCTCTGCATCAGCATGGGAGGCATCTTTATCACCAAAGCTAGAGTCTTTATAAATGGCTTCAGCTTTCTGTTCCTCTTTTTTCTCTTCAGCATAAACTTCATTATCAACGCTTTCAATTTTCTGAATGGCCATAGAAATCTTTTCATAATCGATATCAGCAACAACCTTAATAACAAAAGTGTAGGTACGATCAACGTAAGGAACTGGGTCATAAGCAAGATCTACAATCTGCACAGATGATTCAAGGGCACCCTTGGAAACAATATCAGCAGTCACTTCTTTAGTCATTCTGCTGATAACTTCATCCTTTTCAGTAATACTTCCAAGGAACTCAATTTTGTGCAAAGACGCGGATAATTTACCCATGGCAGCACCAATAGCATTAGCGACCTGATAATATGGAGGTCTGTATACCTTAGAAGCACCATCCAATTCCATTGGGGAAATGAAGGAACCACCACCAACTAAGAGGACCGGCACTGGGTCAGGGCTAGTTCTCATCCTGTCAATAACTCTTTCCAACTTCAACTTCACAATAGATTTAAAGTTCTGTTGGTATGCTTCACTGAACATTCCCTGCACTTTGGTCTTATCGCCAACTTTGAATATAGTTTCTCCATCAGTGATAGCAACGGTGACATCAGTAGAAGTAACAGTATCACCTCCGAAAACTTTAGCTCTACTCTTGATTTCAGAACCAACAGAGTCTGGACCAACTGTCATCACGTTTTTAGATTCACGCACAATGGAACCACCACCCAAACCAATACTTTCCACGTGTGGCATAGAAAAGTTCATTCTTACACCACCAACTTCAGAGTGAGAAGACGATTGTCTTGGGAAACCTGTAGGCAAAAGAAGACCAACATCAGTAGTGGTACCACCAATATCAACAACCATAATGCTTTTACCATGGATTCCTTCCTCTTGTGAACAAAGGAAAGCAGCACCTCTCATAGAGTTAGTAGCACCAGAAGAGAAAGTTCTAATTGGTGTTTCAAGTGCTTCATTAACTGTCAATACTGTACCATCATTTTGGGTCAATAGAATAGGACATTGGAAACCTCTAGAACGAACTGATTTAATGAATGAGCCAATGATCTTGGCAGCAAATGACATAATCGAAGCATTTAAAATCGAGGCATTTTCTCTTGGCAAAAAGCCGATCCCAGATACGGTATGAGACATGACAACATTTCCATCAGGAATAACCTGCTTGACCAATTCCGCAGCTCTTATTTCGTGTGATTTGTCAATTATGGCAAAGATACCAACGATGGCGACACACTTAATTCCAAGAGCCTTTATTTTTCTGGCATGTTCGAGAATTGCTTCTTCATCAAGGGGTTGAATCTCATTACCGTCAACTCTGTGTCCACCATTAACAAAAGCGGTGTAACTCTTAATAATGTTCGTTAACCCTTCTGGAAAATCTGAGAATGGGTAAGATCCTTTGGAGTAAGGACCACATAATCGGAGTACTGCAACGGGCTCTAGTCTAGCTTTATCCTGTTCAATCACCGCATTAATAAAATGTGTTGTACCAATTGTGACAGATAAAACATCCTTGGGGGCATAACCCTTATCTTCATCAAATAAACGATCAATGGCATTAGAAATACCATCAGAGACATCGGCTGTAGTAGAAGATTTATGATAGGCAATTACTCCTCGCGATTCTGATTCAAACTGGGTAGGATCAAGAAGAACGGAATCTGTATTTGTTCCTCCAACATCAATTCCAATCAACAAATTTTTGCTGCTCATTATTATTATTACTGTTGAATTGCTTTTTTTTTGTTTTTATTGTTTGTGGTAAGAGTAGATTACGTTCAGAAGAACTATGGAGTTTCTGTGGTACTACCCATTTATATAAAAGGGCAATATCACTATTAATGTAGACTGTATGCGATTGCAGTAATTCCGGAGTCGCAAATTTTGCTATCAACAAGGGATGATCAACAATCATTGCAAATTAGTGGTAGAAATTGCGATTAGCTCAAATACAAATGCCGGCTTTTTTTTTCTCCCTCGCAAATAATGTTACATTAATTACATTTAGGGTGGCAGCTGGATGCGACTTACCTAATCAAGCCGGAAATCCAAGCTTCTCACTCCACAAGGCTACAAAAAAGCTGCAAAAAATCAAAGCTAGACTATCATCAATGTCATTCACAATATAACTGTCGGAAAAAATACCCTTTGTTTGTATGTATACTGTGCTACTCTCTTAACTAAGACGAATTTTGTTCCATGTTTACCAGGTACTCGCTTTTCCAGCATGTTTTTAGACATCTCTAATCCTGCACATTTCCTGAATTGAGAAACCGTTGCTATCGTACATCAACCCTTGTCTATTGAAGAAAGATTTGCTATCGGAAATGCACTTCCAACGAATTTCTGGCTGCATGGGAAAGATTTGCTATCGAGTAGATTAGACCATAATGAGAAGCTTAGCACCATGCTTCAATGTTGCCCTATTTACAAATATATATATATCATGGATTTGGTGTTACTGTCCGAATATGTTTATCGCTGTTAAAATTTAAACAGCTTATACTCCAGCAATCAGAACTCGCACAAAATGCTGATGCTTTCTAAAATTCATGATTTCGTCAAGGTGACTCCCGGTGAAGGTATCGAGGAAGTTACCTATTTGCGTAATAAAGATATCATTCCTATGGGCCCAAAGAGAAGAATTTGGGGTATTTGGTCTCTTACGTTTTATTGGTCTATCACTAATGTCACAATTTCTACCTGGACCGGTGCCTCTTCTTTGCTTTCATTAGGGCTTTCGGTCGGTGAAACAATGGGGATTATTATCATTGGTAATGTCATCATTTCTGCTTTAGCTCTTCTTAATGCAGCACCAGGTGGTTACTACCATATTGGTTACACTATTTCTCAAAGAGTTGTTTTTGGTATTAGAGGCTCAACAATTGGTGTTCTTATTAGAATCATTTTATCTATCGTATGGTTTGGCTCCCAAGCTTATCTTGGCGCATTATGTTTGAATTGTGTCTTCGCATCCTGGAGTCATAAGTTCTTAACAATGTCCGATACAATTCCGAAATCTGTGAATATGACTAGTCAAGAATTAATTGGCTTTGCTATTTTCCAAATCATCTCTCTCCCTCCTTTGCTTATTAAGCCAGAGAGATTCAATAAACCTTTGATGGTTACTTGTATCCTTACTTTTTTCACCATGTTGGGTATGACTATCTGGATTGTGGCAAGAAATGGTGGAAATGATGGTCCATTGATGCACACTGCTACTTCTATGAGCTCTTCTACTAGAGGATGGGATTGGGTTTTCGGTATTAGTTCATGGTATGGTACTCTTTCTGCCGGTGTTTCAAACCAATCTGATTTCACCAGATTTTCAAAGAAAACTTGGTCATCTTTTTGGGGTACCATCTTTTCATTAGTAGTCGTTGGTACCATTATTCCATTGATGGGTCTTGTTACTGCTTCTGCTTATAAAGACAAGTATGGTGAAGAAGTTTGGATGCCAAACCAAATTATCATGAACTGGTTAAAAGAAGATTATAGTCCTAAAGCCAGAGCTGCCGCTTTCTTTGCGGGTTTAACCTTTACTTTGTCACAAGTATGTTTCAACACTATGGGTAATGCATATGCTGGTGGTATGGACTTGTCTGGTTTGCTTCCAAAATATTTCAACATTACTCGTGGTGCGATTCTTACAGCTCTTTTATCCTGGGTTGTCCAACCTTGGGATTTTTACAATACTTCGTCTACTTTTGTCACCGTTATGGCTTCTTTTTCTGTCTTCATGTCACCAATCGTTGGTATAATTATCGCCGATTTCTGGGTTGTTAGAAAAAAGCATCTTAAATTGACTCATTTATACAGTGATGATGTGAATGGTAAATATTGGTATTGGAAGGGAATAAACTATAAAAATTTGTTGATATGGGCTATTGCTTTCGCTCCTGCCCTTCCAGGCTTGATTAACGACGTTACACCAACAATTGAAGTCAACAGAGGTATCAAGAATTTCTACTATGGGAACACCATTTTTGAATATTGTATTGCATTCTTTTTAACCGTTGCTTCTTCTTACATTTGGCCATATGAAAATATTGAAGAAGAAGATGCCTGTGATTACTTTGACACCTTTACTGAAGAGGAATGTCACAAGAAAAACATTGTTCCTTTCCACCAAATTACCGAAAGCGATTTCCAAATTGACCCAGTTGTTAGTGTCTTATCCAGAGAGCACGCTATTGTCTTACCTGAAAAAGCTGATGAATAAATGTCAGCTAATTGCTAGACTTTTTTTGTTTTTTAATTTGCTCTTCTTGTTTTCACGTTATATTACGTTTCTTCGAATAATAATAATCTATCTCCTGAGGGAAATTCCCATCTTTAATTATTTAAATCTTTCATGATTAATTTAGCCGATCTTTTGTACTAGAATTTTTTCATTACCATGTCCTGTTATGAAGCTCATGTTTACTTCAAATTCAGACGTAAAAACTTTTTAAACTAAAAAGAGAGACTATAAAATATTGGTTGTAAAAAGAGAGAATACCAAATATTAAAAAACAAAAAAGAACGCAATAATAAAAATATCATAATCCATAGAAAGCGAAAAAAGTTGTGATACAAAAAATAAAACAAAATAATAAAAGAAACCTTCCACAAAAAAAAAAAAAATATCCCAAATCATTATTTAGCGTCCAAATCAAAGTTCATGTGACCACCGTCAGCCTTTTTAGTGCAAACCCATGTTGAAGCATACATATTGACCCTATCAATACTGGTACCAGAAGTTCTGGTAGCGGCAGCTTGACATTCAAACCCTCTTTTTTCAAAATTTTTGATGTACCATGGCACTTGAGCAGCAGATCTCAACATAACTCTCCCATCAATACACAACGCACCGAAGAGGGCATCAATTTCATTATCAGCATCTTCACCACTTGGATCAAACCAATCCATATGATCCATGATAACCGCCACCGAAATAGTTTTCTTGGTCAATCTAACAAGGACATCATTCAATGTATCAGTATGAAGTCTGATATTATCTAATGGAGAGTTCACCTTTCTTGACAAAACCTTGAAACCGTGCTTGGAAATGTAGTCAGGGCAGTTATTTTTACGATAGTGAGACTTGAGGGTCAAATAATAGAAATAGTTATCACTACCCACCATTGAGCGGCCGATAATTGGATCAAGAGTATCGATGAAATATTGTAAAATGGAAGTATCCATCATTGCTGCTTGATTGGCTGGGACCCCCAAGGCCTTCCAGAGAAATACTGGGTTACCCACAAAAAGTTTCCCAACGGCAAAATTGAAAAGCACTGGTCTGATGGATGATTCCCAAATTTCACGCTGCTCATTCATGGTTTTGGCGTTACACAACTCTTCGACCTTAGAAGTCAAGCCAGTGACTTTGAAAACATATTTGGCTAATCTAAGGGCCCAGCGAGTAGAACCAGTATCATAAAGACCTTTTCCATTAATATCAAAGGCCACATGCCCTTGGTCCATCCAGTATTGAAAGGCATTAGAAGACAAATGTGGTGCAAGCTTTTCCAATAAAAGTTCTTTGAAATTCTCGATTTTTCCTTCGCCAAAAAGTTTCCAAGTTGTTTCCAAAGGCAATGCTCTTAGTGAAGCCAATTTCAATTCTGCTAAATGACCTTGGCAAGGATTCAAGTCAACACCATGGATTCTTCTTGGTGGGTCAGGCAAAGCGGCATATGACAAGAGATTATCACCGGCACTTGTAATACATAATACAGTATCTTTTGAGCTAAGTTTCAAAATCTTGGCATCTTCTCTTGGATCTTCCCAGGTGAAAGCATAAATATATTGGTTCTTGAAAGGTTCATAACGCTCGCTCAACTCATCATAATACACTCTCCAGGCTTCTCTTTGATAGAACAAAGAAGGGAAAGGAAGGCCTTTTTTAGCATTATCCATAGCAGCTTCTAAAGATTTTGAACTAGGAACGTTGTTATTTTTCACATCCATTGGGGCCAAGTATGGTGACTCAATAGCCAAAGAGTTGAATCTATGCATCAATTGGGTATCGTGCAGCTTGTTAACCCCGAGCCAAATATAGTATGGGATTTTTCCTAAAGTCTTGTTATAACAATTAAGGGACTTGACAGTTCCGAACCTGTATTCCAAATATTCCCTTCTTGATGGATCAAGGATAACTTTATCGCACTCGAACCAAATTCTCCAGAAGGTTCTGTATATCCATGGAACGTGACGGTTGACTAAACCACCAAGGGTATTTGTTCTACCAACGGCATTAATATCTGATTGGATTCCGAAATCCACAACGCAAATATGACCACCTTCGCGCTTGAGCAACTTTGCGGCATGATCAATGGCAGAGTAGTAAGAAGGGATCATTGATAATGAGTAAGAAAAAGTGATGAGGTCAGCTTCTTTATGAGGGATTTCGAAATCACAGGCATCGGCACAATGAACATGGACATTATCCCAACCATTTTCGGCAACACGTTTTCTTGCCACTTCACATAGGGACGGAGACAAATCAATGAGGTATACCGCTTTAAAGGACAGTTTCAATGGGGCCACATATTTGTCCATGTTTTCGATGTTCAAACCAGTACCGCCGCCAATATCAATCCAAATATTGTCCTTCTTGTTAGGCAAATGAGCAAAAGCTAAGGTTAATGCATCTTCTCTTCCTTTTAAAAGAACTTTTCTTGTAGTGTCATAAATCTTTGCTTGGGTCTTGTAAAAAGATTCGAGATTGCTTTGATGGTTACTGTGGGTCTTTCGATTGGATGGAGTGAATGGCTTGATAAAGCAGGCCCAAGCAAACAAGATAAGCGATCTTGTTTTCTCACTGATATGGAAAAATGCTAATGTTGAAATAGCAGTAACGATGAAGACGGTAAGTTTCCATGTTTGAGTTGGGGAGTCAGCTTCTGAGACGTTTGGGATGTCCACAAACGAGGACATATTGGTTGGCGTTTGTGAAATAACGGGGAAGATGTGGTTTTGTTGAAGAACCAGCAAAATCAGAAGCCTGTTTGATAGTGTATATATACTGTGCTCAAAATTGTGATGGCAAAGGCAATGAATGATATATAGTCTGTCCACGTTTTGCTGTTATTGTTACTGTTATGTTGTTTGGTGCCAGGTATCATGTTGAAGGAGACTTGACGCACGTGGCGTGCTGTTTGGACCAACGTCTGCCCCTTTTGGGAGTTGTCGTTGCAATCGGTGGATGAGAAAACGTGGGTGCGATAAGAAGCCTGGATTGTTGAGCACCATGTGAAATAGCAGGAGACCGTCAGTGGATTATTTGCTCTGGAAACTTCGGGAGATCTTCTTCTTGAAGTATTTCATAAAGCACCATTTTTTTTTTCTTTTTCCTCTCTCACCAAAATACTACTCAAAAGGCGAGAAATTCCCAGACACAGGGCTGGATGACCGGTATATGAGTCAGGGCTTGCTTCAATATAGCAAACGAAAACCATCGAATTGGTGATGATCATCCAGAACATTTGCTAGCCATTGACACTGGGTGTACGTGTTGGTTAATCAAAACGCCCGGAAATGGACAAATGGGGAAAGAGCAGGGCCGAGGGTCACGACGTCTAGCTTGTATCCGGAAACAACCCTGGATATTATGTGTGGACTGGAACCAGGGTGCCAATGATAATGACATACGAGACATGTGTGTGTGCCTATATGGTAATACAATGAAGCAACGAGACATATATATATATATATATATACTATATAATATTTCATTGCAAGTGGCTTTCGGATTGGCCCTGTTGTGATCCACCGGGTATGCACCCCACACTGACCCAACACGGCGGGTCTTTCTTCAGTGTTCTTCCTTCTTTCCTTCCTTCCACAACTGACTGGGCCAATTCAATAGCGACGGTCCACTAAATGCAATCAGAGCTCCGTTGGCGTCTTCATGACCATGAAGGAACTACCTCGATGTCTGCTGCACGCCGTCTTTCAACTTTTGATTCTTGTAAGATTGTTTTTCCCCCAGCAGTGGAGTGAATGAGAGAGCAGATTGTCTGATAAACCAATTCAAGCAACTGGTGCTACCATCTACCAGTAGTTCTTAATAATATTTGACACCATATCATCATATAAGGAGAGAAATGGGTGGGTTACCCTCCTGGCACATGACCAATATCGCAGTCAGGCTGTCCGGGGGGCGGCGGTCAGTCAAGGAGGAAAAAACTAGCCTGACAGCGTGCAAGAAGGGAAGACGGAGCTTTGGTCTGGTGATGCCTATTTTTTTTTTTTTTTTTTTTATTTTTTTCTCGCCTGATCCCCTCGTTGTTATTTTCCACACTACCAACCATCGCGTGCCAATCTCTTTCCTCTTCCCTAAGATTGAAAAGCCCACACCATATATATTCCCTCCAGGAAAATAATAACCACATTAGTTTTCCCCCCAGGTGAATAATATCACAACAATAGACAATTCCAATCATCAATCATGCTTAGACAATCATTCAAATCTGCGGCTAGAAGAAACTTCTCTTCTGCCGCCATTGCCAGAAGCTATGCTGACACCATCCCAAACCTCAAGGTCAATGGCGACACTAAGGTCATCTTCCAAGGTTTCACTGGTAAACAAGGTACCTTCCACGCCACACAAGCCATCGAGTACGGTACCAAGATTGTTGGGGGTACCAACCCAAAGAAGGCCGGCACCACCCACTTGGGCTTGCCAGTTTTCGCCACTGTCGAAGAAGCCGTCAAGCAAACTGGGGCCACTGCCTCCGGTATCTTTGTCCCACCAACCATTGCCGCCGCTGCCATCGAAGAAGCCGTCGCCGCTGAAGTCCCATTGGTTGTTTGCATCACCGAAGGGATCCCACAACATGACATGTTGAGAGTTCAAGACTTGTTGAAGACCCAATCAAAGACCAGATTGGTCGGTCCAAACTGTCCTGGTTTGATTGCCCCAGAACAATGTAAGATTGGTATCATGCCTTCCAGCATTCACAAGAAGGGTAAGATTGGTGTTGTCTCTAGATCCGGTACCTTGACTTACGAAGCTGTTGACCAGACCACCAAGGTTGGTTTGGGTCAATCCTTGGTCATCGGTATGGGTGGTGATCCATTCCCAGGTACCAACTTCATTGATGCCTTGACCTTGTTCTTGAATGACCCAGAAACCGAAGGGATCATCTTGATTGGTGAAATTGGTGGTTCCCAAGAAGAAGATGCTGCCGAATTCTTGAAATCATACAACTTGACTAGAGACGTTCCAAAACCAGTGGTCTCCTTCATTGCTGGTCTTACTGCCCCACCAGGTAGAAGAATGGGTCACGCTGGTGCCATCATTGCTGGTGGTAAGGGTGATGCTAAGTCCAAGATTGCCGCTTTGCAATCTGCCGGAGTTGTCGTTGAACAATCCCCAGCCAGATTGGGTGCCTCTCTTTACAAAGAATTCATTAACAAGGGCTTGCTCAAAAACTAAGGTTTATAATTGTTCTATCATAATATCATATTGTATATTTAATACATGTCAACTCAAGAATGCTTTTGTCTTTTGATCCACTCTTTCGGGTGGAAAAACCGCCGGGGACCGACCACACCGGAAAAGAGTGCTTGATGTTATCAGTTACCCTACTCCAAGAAGAATATAAAAAATTTGAAAATTTTTAATTTTCCCCCTATTCTCGAAATCCTTTTGAATTTCTTTAAGTATATGGGAGTGCAAATTTGTTAATTTGTATCTTTCAATTTATCTTATTGGAGCTTATTAAGTTCATTTGATTGTGCTGTCTATTTCATAGACCATACACAATTTAATGTGGTTTAAAGTTCCAGATTGAATCTTTTCAACTTTAAAACCATTGCAATTGAGGTCGCTTATTTGCTAGACTCATGAATTTGTGATGACCTGAGTTTTGAAACATTTTGTACTTGAATTTTTCTTTTTCCTTTTACTCTGAAGAGTCGTGTCCCAGCTAGATGACCTTTCTCACGCCCAGTTTGTAAAGCGGGTCCCGTACCATTAGATAATAGTTTTCAAATCTTGTTGCTAAAATGGTCCAATACCATTAGATAATAGTCCCCACGTCCAGTTTCTAAAGTGGTCCCATAGCTTCTGAGAATTTGTAGTTACAATGTTTTTAGTGGTCAAAAAAATGAATAAAATACTGTAGTATAAAAATGATATAGGAAAAACAAAAAGAAATTAAATATCCCATTTCAAAAGATCGAAAAAGTCCAGGTTATTTTTTTTGAAAAAAAATGAATAAACAGACATTAAAACGAGCAAGCTTCCAGTACTAACTCTGCTTAAATTGCATGGGCTACTAACACTTGAGTGGTCTTCAAAGCCTCATATCTAAGATTAACATCTTTTGATGTCATTAATTCCATAATCTTTGCCTTTGAGTCATCCAATTTACTCAAGACAACAAGAGCTTCAGGAACGTAGGTGATGATTTGACAAATGTCATTGCAGATCACCGACAAGATCTTGTTCAAGTTCTTTTCTTGGTCATTTGTAAGGTTTTTATTGTTTGTATTTTCGGTGATGATTTTATTGAGCAAGGCAATTAATTGTTTGAATAATTTGTAATTTTGGTCCTTGAATTTGTTGGCGTAATTGGTCCAGAACTCCTTTGATCTATGTGGAGGAGACCAAGTCATCACCCCAGAGTCTAATTCAAGTAGGTACTCATCAAAACTGGTAAGTTTCTCGTAATTTTCATTGAGGATCTCCAACATTTTCGCCAAGTCTTCAATCAACTCTTGATCGGCCCACTTTCTATCATTCAAATTCTTGATTATTGATAGAGAATCATTCAACAACAAGATCTTGATAACCTTAATTCTTTCCTGTTCATAACCATTACCATTGATGAAATTCACCAAGATTGAAATTGACAACCTGACAATTTTTTCTTTGATCGAATCTTTGGAGATGTTGACCAAAATCTTGATCAAGTTGTTATAGTTCATTGGTAATTCTGTGGAGATTTTATCATTGAAACTCAACAACCACAATGACAACAAAGTCAAGTACTGAACTTGTAGAGATGATTTCTTATTCTTCAATAGATTGATTAAAGGAGGAATAAATTTATTATTTTTCAACCAGAAAATGTTTCTATGGTTCTTGATGGTTAATAATTCGGATAACACTTGAACTGAAATATTTTGCAAGTTCAAATTTGAAGAGTTAATCAACTCAGAAAACAAAACATCAAACAATTTCAACAATCCGTCCTTGTTTTCGTTGGTGGTGATTGGCTTAAGTAAATATAACACTCCCAAATTGTTAATCACTAACAATTTAATATCCTCATCATTAGAGTTCAAATGGTTCAAAAATGTTTGGTATGGCAAACTGATATCGACATCATTCAAACTCAACAAGGATTCTTGAAATTCTTTCAAATTGGTCATCAAGTCCAAAATTAAGTTGAGCAAGTATTTGATAATGTCATCCCTGGTGATTTTTGATAATAAGCTGAAAGCAGTGGTGGTGTAAAGATCAATTTCTGGGATAATCTTGCCAAAATCTTTTTCTGTAGTCACTCTTCCCAAGAATTCCAAACGATTGGCCTCGTCATTGGTCAATAGTCCTGACTTTATGAGGGCAAACCATGGAATTACACGTTGACGGATGGCGTTTCGCGAATCGTCCAAATATTGACTTTCAATGGTGAAAGGTGCAATACTCTAGGTTCAGCGATGTTAGTATGAAACGAGACAATGTATTGGTAAGCGGGAAAGCATTTTTTTTGTGAATACTAACCATTTTTTTATGTCCTTTGTTTCTCTTTATCTCTGGGTCTGGAAACTGATTGCACAAATTATCATTATCTTTTCAATTTTACAAAAAAAAAAGAAAGAGGGAAACCTCTTATCACGTGTGGGGCCTTCTGGACATCGCGGCCGGATTGGAGTGAAGGGTTGTTGTCTGGTGAGATCGGTCAATTAATTCAGGACCCACAATCATATCACCGATTTTTCCTGGTCGAAACATATAATTCTAATGGCAAGGGTATAAAGAAACTAGGGGTCGGCTTGAATTATTTTCGGCCGCTGGATGATGAATTTTTTCCTAGTGTTATTACGCATGAACAGTAAGAGCGCCGTACTACTTACTACGAACATCTCTGCTCCATGTTTCCAATAAAGAAGGAGAACCATGCACACCTCTTACGCTTCGATGTCTATATCTCGAAGAATTTTCTCGAGGAATTATATATTTAATTGTATCGGCCTCTGGTTTTTTTCTCCTTAGTTTTTCACTGTGCGGTTTAATCGTGATCTCGGTCGGCCAAAATCTGGCCGACTTTATTGTTTATGCTTGTTACTAGAATCTTTCAGATTTATTATCGCAAAAAATTTTTGCCTAAGAATATATAAAGTGGCCGAAATCCTCTTGAAATGACTATACACCTTGCAATTGTTTTCAAGCTATTCATCTGGTGTGTCAATAATGTCTGAAAAATCTAGTGATTCACACTCATTTGACGATAACGTCCAAGACTACCATCCTGGTGAAAAGTCGGCGATTAGGTTAACCAAGTCAATTTCAAGGATATCTTCAAGAATCTCTGGTAGCTTTGCTAGAGCAGATGATGTCGAAGGTCAAACCGAGCAGGCAATTTTCGCTAATCATTTACAAAATGCTGTCTCTAACCCACAAACCGTGGAAAGGATCCAATCCTTGGCAAGAACTTTGTCAAGAAAGACCAAGAAAGAATTAGATAAATTCGAAATTGACACTGAAGAGTTTGACTTGCAACTCTTGCTTGACTACTTGCAAACTAAAGCGGCTGAA
This sequence comes from Saccharomycopsis amapae, assembly GCA_031125765.1. NCBI lineage: Eukaryota > Fungi > Ascomycota > Saccharomycetes > Ascoideales > Saccharomycopsidaceae > Saccharomycopsis > Saccharomycopsis amapae. The sequence continues at coordinate 30,847 of JASTVC010000042.1, forward strand.
CAAAACATTACTTCTTCACATGCCGGGGTTGCATTCAAAGACGTTGTTGCTTCTGGTAAAGATATCAATGCTGCTTATGCCCCAACTGTTTACGAAATGATGTTAGCTGCTCTCAACTTCTTTCCAAATTTGGTGAAAAAAGATACAACTCCTCATCGTGATATCATCAAAGGATTCAATGGGGTGCTTGAATCTGGTGAAATGTGTCTTGTCCTTGGTCGTCCTGGTGCCGGGTGCAGTACTTTTTTGAAAACCTTGACCGGGGAAACTAGTGAATTGACTTCTTTTGGGGGTGACTTCTCTTATGATGGTTTGTCCCATAAAGAAATGATGGCCTTATTCAAGAATTACATTATTTACAATCCCGAACTAGATGACCATTTCCCAACCATTACTGTGAAAGAAACTATTGATTTTGCTTTGAAAACCAAAACTCCAGAAACCAGAATTGATGGTATGACCAGATCCCAATACGTTGACAACATGAGAGACTTGTGGTGTACCGTGTTTGGTTTGAGACACACTTATGCCACCAATGTCGGTAATGATTTCGTTAGAGGTGTTTCTGGTGGTGAAAGAAAGAGAGTGTCTATTGTGGAAGCCTTATCGTGCAATGCCTCGATTTATGCGTGGGATAACGCTACTAGAGGTTTGGATGCCTCTACTGCCTTGGAATTCTCTCAAGCTATTAGAGTCGCTACCAACATGTTGAAGAATTCGGCTTTTGTGGCGATTTATCAAGCGGGGGAAAACATTTATCAATTGTTTGATAAAGTTACTGTGGTGTACTCGGGTAAACAAATTTACTGGGGTCCTGCAGAAAAGGCTAAAGCATACTTTGAAAAAATGGGTTGGCAATGTCCTCAAAGAATGACCACTCCAGAATTCTTAACCTCGATTACTGATCCAAATGGTAGATTTACCAAGCCTGGTTTTGAAAATAAAGTTCCTCAAACCTCTGACGAATTTGAAGAGTATTGGTTGAATTCTCCTGAGTTCCAAGAGTTGATGAGTGACTACGATAGTTATATCGCCGGACATTCTCATGATGACACCTTGAACAGATTAGAAATTGCCACCTCCCAAAGAAAACAAAAATTATTGAGGAAGTCCTCTCCATTTATGGTTTCATATTTTATGCAACTTTCATACTTGGTCACCCGTGGTATCCAAAGAGCCAAAGGGGATATGACTTATATTACCATTTATTTGACTACTTTCATTGTCAAAGGTTTGATCGTCGGTTCTATGTTTTACAACATTCCTGAAGATACTTCTGGTGCTTATTCTCGACTGGGTATTCTTTTCTATTGTCTTGTTTATTGTGCTGTTACCTCTTTGGCAGAAATTGCAAAGTCTTTTTCCAACAGAAAAATTACTTTGAAACAAAAATCTTATTCTATGTACCATTTGTCTGCCGAAGCTTTACAAGAAATTGTTACCGAGATGCCAGTGAAAATTTGCGCCATTATCATTTTAGCATTGACTTCTTACTGGATGCCTCATTTGAAACACCAAGCCGGCCCATTCTTCATGTACATCATATTCTTATTTTTGATCAACCAATGTTTCTCATTCTTGTTCAAATTGGTTGCTACTTTGGCATACGATGGGGAAACTGCTCATGCCATTGGTGGTTTGTTGGTTATCATGCTAGCAGTTTACTGTGGTTTTATCATGAAATTGCCATATGCTCATCATGTTCTTAAGTGGTTTCACTGGCTCAACCCAATGTACTATTGTTACGAACAACTCATGGCTACCGAATTCCATGGTAGGCTCATGAAATGTGCTGAAATGATTCCAAATGGTCCTTCATATGATGCTTTTGGTATTGCCAACAAAGTGTGTTCCCTTTATGGTTCTATTGCTGGTCAAGAGTACATTAGTGGTGATGCTTACATTAAGAAGCAATATAGTATGGAGTATAAGCATACTTGGAGAAATTTCGGGATCAACATTGCCTGGACCGCTGGCTTCATTATTCTCTATACTATCCTTTCCGAATATTTGAAAAATGTCGTTGGTGGTGGTGATATGTTGTTGTACAAGCGTGGCCACTTACCAAAGACCGCCGATGAAACGGTTGATGGTAAAGTTGCAAACAGAGAACAAATGATGGAAGCCTTGAATGAACCTGGTGCCGATTTGAAGAAAATTGTTGCTGAAAAGGATGTCTTTTCATGGCAAAATTTGAACTACACCATTCCTTATGATGGAGCTACCAGACAATTGTTGGATAATATCCAAGGTTATGTCAAGCCAGGTAATATGATTGCGTTGATGGGTGAGTCTGGGGCTGGTAAAACCACTCTCTTGAACACATTGGCTCAAAGAATCAACTTTGGTGTTATTACTGGTGATATGTTGGTGAATGGTAGACCAATTGATGCTTCTTTCAAGAGAAGAACTGGTTACGTCCAACAACAAGATTTACATTTGGCTGAATGCTCTGTTAGAGAATCATTGAGATTTGCTGCTGATTTGCGTCAACCTAAGTCCACTCCTCAAGCCGAAAAATACGAATACGTTGAAACTATTATTAACTTGTTAGGGATGCAGAACTATGCCGAGGCTATTGTTGGTAAAATTGGTCGTGGTCTTAACGTTGAACAAAGAAAGAAATTGTCCATTGCCGTTGAATTGGTTGCCAAGCCATCATTATTATTGTTCCTCGATGAACCAACTTCTGGTTTGGATTCTCAATCTGCTTGGTCCATTATTCAATTCTTGCGTGCTTTATCTGATTCTGGTCAAGCGATTTTGTGTACCATCCATCAACCATCTGCCACTTTGTTTGAAGTCTTTGACAAGTTATTATTATTGAAAAAAGGTGGTAAGACTGTTTATTTTGGTGATATTGGTCCACACTCTGAAACCATGTTGAGATATTTCGAAAGACAATCGGGAGTCAAGTGCGGTAGAGAAGAAAATCCTGCTGAATATATTTTGAATTGTATTGGTGCTGGTGCCACTGCTTCAGCTGATGATGATTGGCATGATCTTTGGATTAACTCTCCTGAATATCAAAAAGTCACTGAGGAAATCGCGGTATTGCATAGAGAATTGCCATTGAGACCAGTGGCTGAAAATGCTGACACTTTGAAATCGACTTTTGCTACTTCATGGGACAAACAAATGTGGTATGTTTTGAAGAGAACCTTCTTGCAATTCTGGAGATCACCAATTTATATTCGTGCCAAGTTCTTAGAATGTGTTTCTTGTTCATTATTCGTCGGTATCTCTTTCATTGGTTTGAACACCTCTGCGTCTTCTGCCACTAATGCCTTCGCCTCAGTTTTCATGTTGTTGGTGATTGCTTTAGCCATGATTAACCAAACCCATGTTTTCGCTTATCCATCCCGTCAATTATACGAAGTTAGAGAAGCTGCTTCCAATACTTTCCACTGGTCTTGTCTTTTGTTGTGTCATACTTTTGTTGAAGTTGTCTGGTCAACCATTTGTATGTTTTTATGTTGGGTCTGCTTCTTCTGGCCAGCCATTCAAGGTCATGGGTCTGTTGAAAGAAACGGTTATTTCTTCTTTGTCTTTGTATTGATTTTCCCTCTTTATTTTATCAGTTACGGTTTATGGATTCTTTATTTCTCCCCAAATGTTCCTTCCGCTGCTATGATCAACTCCATGATTTTTGCTGCCCTCATGTTATTCTGTGGGATTTTGCAACCTCAACAATTCATGCCTGGTTTCTGGACTTTTATGTACAAGACCTCACCATTTACCTATTTTGTTGATTCCTTTGTTTCTTCTCTTGTTCACAATAGAGAAGTCAAGTGTACTAAAGATGAATTCTTATCTTTCCCTCCACCTGCTGGTCAAACTTGTGGTAGTTACATGGAGGATTACATGAATGCTTCCACCTTCACTGGTTATCTCAAAGATTCTAGTGCCACCGACATGTGCCATTATTGCCAATACAACTACCAAGATGAAGTTGTTGCCGTATTCAATGTTAAGTGGGAACACAGATGGAGAAACTTCGGGTTCTTCTGGGTCTACATTGTTTTCAATTTCGCTGCCATGTTGGGTTGTTATTACCTTATGAGAGTCAAGGTCTGGAGCTTAAAGTCCATTCTTAATTTCAAAAAATGGTTCAATGGTCCTCACAAGGATAAGCATGAAAAGGATACCACTGTCTTCCAACAAAAACCAGGAGACGAAAAAGTCCTTAAACCAAAAAATCTTTAAAAAATTCAATATTCAATTTAACCACCTTTTTTTCTTCTTTTAATATTTAGAGATACGTTTTATATACATTTTCTCAATAATCACCTTTTCTCTCAATACCATTTTCTCACTTTCACCTTTCATTCAACAAATCAAATACATGAAAACTAATTTTGAAATAAAAAAAAAAATCTCTTCTTTGTTTATAATTTCTGCGGGTGGTAGCTTAACTTGGCTGATGACAGAAATAAAGAATGGTAAAAGAAAATAACAGATAAAAATTATCTTGCTGCAGAGGGACTTCTTTCCGGTTTATTAGAGTAATACTGAAGGTGCGGTTGATAGCAAAGGAATATATATATATTTGACGAGAATGCCATTGGTATACGTAACAGGAGATTTTTTTTTTTCAGCCGAAAAGATGAAATATTAGGTTCTGATTCTGAATCCAACGGTGAAGTTGATGAAAACAGGTTTGAAGATTAGTGTGATGGATTGCATAATTCTTCATTATATGCTAGTTCAAAACAGTCCTCTCCTGAATCACAATCTTGTAACCAAAAAATCGCCAATGACATGTTAAGTACAAATCTTTAACTAACGTAGATTGAAGAAAAAGAAAGATACAATATAATTTTATATTCAATCTGGCTTAGATCTCTGTAAAAAATAAAATAAATAAGATAAAGGATTAAGTAGAATGTCACTGATAATATGTTATAAAAGAGTATGCTTCAATATTGATTAATATATATTAGATTGTGAATTCCAATTTAAAGGATTACAAAAGACTTTCAATATCCTTACCGGCATCACTAGCGTTCCAGTTGACCTTATTCTTTGGAATTTGAATGGTGATGGAGCCCTCAGCCAACTTAGATTTGGTGTAGAAAGTTTCTTCAGTTGGAAGAACAGAGAGAATGAGCTTTGGATTCTTACCAACAACATCCTGGATCGCCTCTTTGTAATCTTCGTCATTAGCAAACTTTGACTCACCCCAACGAGCGACACCATTAACGTATTGAAGAGCAGTACTACCCACTGTCTTCCAAGGTTCTAGCTGTTTGTTCATGGTTCTTGGGTTGAGCATAACATCATTGAACAAGGCAACATAGTCGACTTCCAATTCAACAGAATCAAAACCATAAGCAGTCTTGATTTTGGCAAGAGCTTGGTCGACTTTTTCTTGGACTTCTTTGATGTTCTTCTTGGAAAGCAAAGGAAGTTTGGTAATTGGTTCAGACATTTTCGAGGAATATTAGTATATTGAGAGGATCGGTGGATGTTGTTAATGATTAATAGTGAGCTAAGAGACTTGAATAAACTGGCAGAAACACGAATATTTATACTGTAAAAAGGGCTTACACCGGAAACAACAGTCGAAACCAGAAATTAGCATCTCTATAGGATGGATGATGCTAACGCATAGTGATCCGTAATGAAACATAATTAACGTAACATTTGTAATAAAATGTAATCGTCATCACTACTAAGTGGTCTCGTCTCCATTGGACTAGGCAGCATTGTGTGGGGGCTGACAACGTTCGGGGACGAGCGGGCTAATTAGCCTGAACCCTCTCTGACGTTGATCTGCGTGCCCCTATTTGTGTCAACATTTAAAAGTATTCGTAATAAATATAGGTGCATCAAGAGAAACTGTCGGAACTTGTCCGAGATCGGCTAAAATAGTACGAGGGCTGAGGTGTAGCCGATGGTGAATGTCATCAAAGGAATACGCTCCACCGATTTACCCCGATAGTAAGTGGAAGAAGGCGCGTAAGTGTCTCAATTGTGCCTCCACGCAATTAATAGCACAGAAACTTGGTAAAAGAATGAATCCATCGGATAACACGGAAAGAAAGCTGTGATTGAAATATGGGATTTGATGGAGCCCCAAATGCCGAATGTTCTTTATGTGATGTCATTATACAATGATAAAAAGATAAGTATCACATTTCTCATTTTTAAAACACAGTAAAGCAAAATAGACTAAAACAAAACAAAGCAGAAAATAAAACAAAACGAAGCAAGAAAAAAGAAAAGTGGGGAAAGCATGAAATAAATAGAAACAGAATGGATATTGGTAGAATTTTTATAGTTAGCCTGATCTAGAGGCGTTATCCAATTTTAATATAACAGGAATGTGTCATACCAGATACGTGTTGCCAACTCATTTCAAAGTTGGGATACAAAAATTGTATCCAAGCTAACAATCAATTTCAACACATCTTTCGCCAAGTATAATGCCCTTTGATTGTAAAATACAAACAGCAATGGAACGTTAAGAAACCCCAGCACAAAGAAAGTCATACACTCAAATTTCTTCTTGTTGTTTTTCGAGCTGCTCTTGCAAATAAAAATCTGGTCTCTTGTAATTAACAGACTTCCTTTCTTCATCACTTAGCGATTTGGATTCCTTAAACGCCAAAAGTTCCTTTTCATGATATTCCACTAGCTGCTTACTCAATAAAAATTCCCATCGGTATTTTGGATCGTGCTCTAAAATCATAAAAGTTTCCGAATCTCTGGTAAAATTGAACGGATATTCATATTGTTCGAAAACCTCCTCTTTGAAATCAAACTTTTGATCCTTGGTCTGCGATTGGAGCAATTTGAGCTGTTTTTCAAAATTAGTCGAATAGTAATTTCTGATGTTAACATTCAACATCGGAGCCCCGGAGTCGGATGGGTAATGCTGGTATGTGGCGGGGTTAATTTTATTTTCATTAATCGCTAAAAATCTTCTGAACAAATTCTTTAACGACAGTTCACGGATCCAATTCCCAAGTTTAGGAATATATATCCAATTACCAAACGATGGTCGGTTCCATTTCATTTTGTACTCTCTTTCAAGAATGCCAGTAAAATCATTAGGAACGTACGCCTCCACTCCCTCCATCAAGGTCTTTCTCAATGGTAAAAGCTTTTCGAGCTCGACAAAGTGATTGTTTCGACAATTGACAATTTTCAATTTCAAATTGCTATGCAAATTCTTGAAATTTGATTTTTCCAATAATTTCAAATATTCCCCATTGAATTGGTTTTCAGGAGCTTGTAAAGCTTTATTGAATTCAGTTTCTCTGTAATTATCATGGAAAACCCCTTCCTCCCAATTGATAACATCAAAGTAATCGTTAGGTGTTTTAGATCCACTAAAACTGACCCCAGTAATGTCAATATAGAAACCAGTCTTGGTATCGATGAGCCGAGCATCAATGTTGTTTCTTCCGTTTTCTTTACTTCTATGAGTTATTGATGACCCACAATCCAAAAAATACATCCCCAAACCTTTTTTGGGGTTTTCAATAACTACCGATTGGTTGAATTTCAAACAAAGTTTGTTGAGATCATTAATCGGCATTTGAACATCCATATCTGTGTCCCATGCCAAGTTTTTAGCATTAAAGTACCAACCTAGTAAAGTTCCGTGTGCAACCCAAGTTTTGAGCTTGTACTTGTTGGTAAGGGTCAACCAGGTCCCGAGCAAATGGCTGAGAGAGTTTTGAGTTTGTACTTGAGAATGGAAATGATCAGTAAAGAATCGCCAATCAAAATGACCAGTGTTTGGCACCTTCTCACCTGGTTTATCTGGTAATAATCTGATTTCGTAAAAATATTTTGGCACTTTTCTCACATCTACAAATCCATTAGAAAATTTGACTGATTTGTAAAATTTGAATAAGTTTCTAGTCATTCTTAATGGATTTGATGTTTCTGTTGATACTAAATTATCTTCGAAAATTTTCTCATACACAAGATCATCATCAGGCTGGTTATTGTTAGATGATTGAGATATTTCATCCTTTTTCTTGAGAAATTCATCTTCAGAGACTCTAGAATGAAATCTTTGGATGGCATCGGCACTGTCGATGTTAACGAATGAATCAATATAGAAATCAACTTCGGTTTTGGGTTTGACATAGTTAATTATCCAGTTAATATCATCATCAGCCTCTTCGAACGGTTTAATAAATGATGATTCTGAGTTTTGAATGGTTGAATCCAACGCATCGAATTCTTCAATGAAATCGATGAATATCTCATCTTTCGATTCCCATAAAGATTCCAAAGTATATTTGTTTGTTTTGATCAATTCGTTATCAATAAAAGATTCAATCATTCCGTTTTCTAATAATCTTTCACTGAACACAGTTTTATTTTGACTAATGGTAACTTGGTGGAACTCTTCGCTATCTGTCAACATGGTTAATTTAAACGGTTTAATATCTTCATTATTTATCCCATTGTAGTTGTAAAGATACGATTTGGCGTACATGACTCTTTGAACCAAATGGAACTTATCTCGCGTACCATGGATAACGTTAAACCCAATTCCTGGCTGATAAACCTGTTGATTTGAAATATATTCAGGATAATCCACTCTTGACGATTTATGGATTTGATTGAAATTTTGACAGGTATCAAATATTCTTGACTTGGTGATGGCGTTTATTTTTTCCAAATCCGACGGTAGCAAATCCTTGGTGCTTATTGATTCTAAGCTTTTCAAATGCTTGTTACTAGGATACCCTCCACCGCTGACAAAATTATACGAATATAAATCATCGATCATTTCAATCAATTCTGTTGACACTGCGTCATCTTTCAAAAATATCTCACATGAATTCATGTCAATATTCATTTGTCTCAAAAACATTTCAAAATTATCAAGGTTCAAATCAAATGATCTTCTCGGGCCATCATATTTCAGATCGAGCTTCTTCTGGGTCATTTCTTCGCCAAAATAAATTGTAAGAAGTTGATCCTTGAAAGATTGAGGGAAATTCTGATAATTGTAGAGCAACCAGTTCCAAAAATATTGTAGTTTTATGTCTTCATTAATGATTGATAAATCGGTGAAGTCGTACCAGCTGAACGGTAACTTCAAGGTCTCAAGGTCATTAGTATCGATAACATGATGCTTGATATAATTGGAATAGATTGCCAACGATAATCTGTAATCGTAGTTATAAAATAATGGTAAGTGTCTATCGGCGAATTGCAAGATATTTTTGGTAGCGAAATGCTTTAAGGATATGATCTTGGATCGTAGGTCTTTGGATATGGATTTTGGCGACGATTCTAGTTTCTTCAATAAATAATCTTCAATAAAATATTCAGGGATTTTCACTTGCGATAATGTTTCATCAATGGGGGTGAAAACCTCAGATGGCCGAATATTGTGAGCTTTGACTAGGTGGGTCAATTTTTCATTGAAGGTTTCTGTCTGGTTCTCGAAATATGGATTGAAGATTTGATAATAGCTAAGTTCCGATATTTCCTTGGTGGTATCAATGTCATAAAGATTGAAGATATCTGATTGGGGCTCGACATAGGGTATCTCGGAGGCATATTTCAGGGATGGGTAATAATAGTTGTGGGGTTGGTTTAATAACCCATAGCTGATGGACGCTAGTGAGTCGAGGGAATTTGACGATAGACCAAAAAGATGGAGCAATATTAGGAGAAGCGATAGGGCGCATAAGATAGGGAAGCTTAGTTTCCTGAGTCTTCTGAACAAGTACCGAGTCTTGTACATTGTTTATTTTGTGGGAAGTGATTGGAAAATTTGGCTAATGATGATAATCGCTTGGTTTGATCCATACAAATTTCGAGCTGTGTGATCGTGTGATCCTCACGTGGGGAAGCAGACAAACAAAAAAAAAAGAAAATTCGGGCGATGAGCAGAAGTCTTGGCAATAACGGACAGCGTACAACACCAAAAAAAAATGCACAAACAAAGGGCAGTCTGCTGTACAAATATATATATACTGTAATGGCTGCCAATAATAAGTTGATGATGGTTATCTGCTGTGTCGATCACACAAGGAAACAATCACTGAAGCACTGCGACAATACTGGAAACAAGGATAACCCAGTAAACCAAAAAAAGTAAAATGATGAAACAAAAAAAAAAAAAAAAAAAAAAAGAAAAGAAAAGAAAAATCCCGGGTGGTGGTTTGGCCGGCCGGCGTCAACTTTGGTTACGAGCCAACGGGTACGATACAGAGATCCTCACTACCACAAACGGTTTGTGATGCAATTGATAATCGAGTGCATTTATTTGAAGAAGCTAAATATATGTAACTGATATATTGTTTGGATAGGAAATAATAGCTCCTTAACCGTTGGGGGGATCAAAGACGAAAGCTGTAATTGGAAATATTTTGAGCATATGTATCTCGTTACTGCCGATGCCCTGCGATTGTTACCTTGAGGAGCCAGTTGTTAGTTATGGGCTGTTGACGGGCATGGATTTCATCTTAGCATGTGGAATTCTCCAATGGTTTTATAGTTCTCATAACCTCACAAATGTGGTTGGATTACAGCCAAAAAGAATGGAAAAAATAGAGAAGATAATAAGAAATAAAGTTAGTGGTGCCCACTATCATTTCTTGGCAAGGGTAAGGCACTTACCCGGGTAATCTTCGCAGCCCACTATTCTTTTCTTGCTAGTGAAGAGTAAATCGAAATGAAGCAGATATTGGAAATAGGGAAGAAGGGAACAGGAGATATAAGCAGATTACTTGGCTCATACAATGTGGGACATCATATATTCTAATAAATGAGCAGTATTCCACTAAGAATCTACTTTGCGACGCCAAACCGCATTCCAAAAGAAACAAAGAAAAAGAAAAAGAAAAAAAAAGTTCCCACGCAAAAAATTCTGCCACGGCACGTGCACAATCCCGTATTGAAAGGTACCTTAGAGGAGCGGCTCCCTGAAAACATGGGGGATCCCTGCATAATTGTCACGTTTATGTCAAACAATATCCCGAAAAAAAAACTCGGCATGCATCTCTTGCATCTAAAATTTTTTTTTTCCGTGGCTGTCAACCACCCTCTTTTCTCTTATATAGTCATTTTTTTCGATATAAATACTTGGCCTGGTCTTTCCAAATAATGTTGGGAAAACTCTGCTTTCTCTCGATATCCATTTCTCGCTTCTAACAATGTACAATTACTTCAAAAAAGAGGACTCTAAGAGTTCCATCGAAGAAGCAGGCGGAGTTGGTGAAGCTACCTACACTGGCCAAGTGATCCCAATCGATGAAAATGAAAAACAATTGGGTGTTCTCGGTGCCATTGGCTTGATTTTCAATCGTATGGTTGGTACTGGTATCTTTGCCACCACTTCCACAATTTACGTCTTGTCTGGTTCTGTCGGGCTTTCCCTCATCTTATGGTTGGTGGGCTCCTGTATCGCAATGGCCGGGATGTACGTCTATATGGAATTCGGTTCAGCAATTTCCAAAAATGGTGGGGAAAAAAATTACTTGGAATACGTTTACAAGAAACCAAAGTTCTTGATCAGCGCAATGTATGCCACTTATGTTTTCTTTCTTGGTTGGGCTGCCGGTAATTCCATCATCTTTGGGGAATATATCTTGACCGCCGCCAACATCGAAGTCACTAGATGGAATCAACGTGGTATTGGTGTGGCTTGTGTGGCTTTCTCCTTTGCCATCCATGCTTCCAATTTCAAGGCTGGGGTTTTCTTGCAAAACATCTTGGGGTTGTTCAAATTGATTATTGTCTTGATCATCGCCATCACTGGATTGGTGGCATTAGGCGGGCACATCAAACACGCTCCTGGTACCGCTAACTTCCATAACGCATTCTCTGGTGGTGAAGTTACTGGATATGGTGTGGTTACCGCCTTGTATAACATCATTTGGTCATTCATCGGTTACTCCAACGCCAACTATGCTTTGAGTGAAGTCAAGAATCCCGTTAAAACTTTGAAAATATCTGGTCCTTTGGCAGTTATTGCCTTAGCTATCATTTATATGTTGGTGAATATCGCTTATTACGCGGTTGTCCCATTGGATGAGTTGGCAAACAGTGGGACTATTGTGGCTGCTAATTTCTTCAAAATTGCCTTTGGTAAAAAATCAGAAAGAGCCGTTTCGGTGTTTGTTGCATTGTCTGCCCTCGGTAATGTCATGTCGGTGATCTTCTCCCAAGGTAGAATTGTTCAACAATTAGGTAGAGAAAACGTTTTGCCATTTTCCAGTTTCTTTGCCTCTCAAAAACCTTTCAATACCCCCCTTGTCGGTTTATTCGAACATTTCATCGTTTGTGTCATCACCATTCTTGCCCCACCTCCTGGAGATGCTTATAACTTCATTATGAATTTGATTTCTTATCCATTGAACATTGTCAATCTCTTTGTTGGTCTTGGGTTAATCTATTTGACAATCCAAGCTAAGCGTGGTAAATTGATCTGGAACCCTCCAATCAAGGCTACTTTACCAGTTAGTATTTTCTTCACCTTGTCGTCGGCTTATCTTGTGGTTGCCCCATACTTAGCGCCTTCTGAAGGGCAATCTGTCTACAAATCTTTGCCATACTACTTGCATTGTGTCGTTGGTATTGGTATTTTTGCCGCTGGTGCTTTATACTGGTTAATCTGGGCGGTCATTTTGCCAAAGATTGGTGGATACTACTTGTATCATCAACAAGTCTTAGATGAATCAGATGGATTTTGGAGAACTAAGATTATTCAAGTCAAGAATGGTGAAGCGCCACCAGATAGTCCTGAACACAATAGTTTGGAAGATTGCACTACTGGACTCACTACCAAATCTTAGGTTTTTCTATTGTTTATATGAATATTGCTTTTTTTTTTCTTCTTTTTTTCTGGTTTTGCTTATTGGTGTTTGCATATTATTGACGCTCTGCTTTTGGTTTTTTTTTATATCACGTCTTCCAATGATAAATGTTTCTTTTCTCAGTAGAATTGCATTAATAATTTGTTCAAAACTACCCAATTTATCATTCAACATTTTACGATCCTTCCTTCAACAGTTTATGATTCTTCTCTCAACAGTTTATGATTCTTTTTTTTAAAAAAAAAAAAAAAAAATTCAGTTCTCAACAGCTTGTCTTTATTTTTTTCATTTCTTCTACTTGCAAATGTTTTAATATAACTTTAATCTTTGACATGTACAAATTCGGAGTAGTTGACTCCATGCCGGTCCCGTTGCGGTGGGCGCGGAAAAAAAAAATTTTTGCGATGAGGCCGGGTGATATTTTCAATTTTTTTTTTTTTCTTTAATGAAAATTTTCAGGAAATACAAAACATACCAATTTAAGAAGATCAATATCTATAGACATCAGTAAACAATAGGCCAACCATGGATATCGCCAGACCCATAGGTTCTGAGATCACTTCTGTTGACTTCTCCGTTTTGTCAGATGATGAGGTGAAGTCGCTTTCTGTCAAACAGATTACAAATCCTCAAGTTTTTGATAACTTGGGCCATCCTATTGCCGGTGGGTTATACGATTTATCTCTTGGGGCATTCCTCAGAAATATTTGTGCTACTTGTGGCTTGGATGAAAGAAACGGATGTCCTGGTCATCAAGGTCATATACAATTACCAATCCCAGTTTACAACCCGTTGTTTTTCACCCAATTATACAATTTCTTGAGAGCTTCGTGTGTCTACTGTCATAAATTCAAATTGCACTCCTCTGAAATACATTTATTCAAGTGTAAATTACAATTGTTGCAACACGGTTTACTCAAAGAAGCCGATCAATTGGAATTCTTGAGAGTTGATGGTCAGCACTACGTTGAAGATGACGACGAGGCCATCGAAGACGACGGCGATAACAAGGACTCTAATGAAGTGAACGAAAAATTGATCAAGTTCAGAGAAGATTTCGTCAAGAAGTCTATTATGGAAAATGAAAGATCGCCTTTGACTAGTGCAATTCTTGAGGAACGTAAAAAAGTTATCCATTTGTTTTACTCAAGATTGGCCGCCAGACCAAAATGTCAAAATTGTAAAATGTTTTCCCCTGGTTATAGAAAAGATGGGTTTGTGAAGATTTTTGAAAAACCATTGACTGAAAAACAAATCACTAATAACCGTGTTAGAGGTATGGAGAGACAAAATATGCTTCCAGGCTCTGTGAAATCTCATGGCGCTGCCAGCTCAGGGTCGAAATATATCATGTCTTCTGAAGTTAAGAGTCTTTTGAATGCAGTTTTCCATTCTGAACAAAACTTAATCCAAGTGCTTTTTAACTCTAGACCAATGAAATCCAAGAAAGAAATCAATGCAGACATGTTTTTCAGAACTACTCTTGTGGTTCCACCTACTAGATTCAGATTGCCTTCCAAGTTGGGTGATGAAGTCCATGAAAATGCCTTGAACGAGTTGTTATCTAAGGTTCTTAGAAGCTGTCTTCTTATCAAAACCATAAACTCCGATCTTTATAATGCCAACACAAAGAATTCTGGCGTCACTGTCGAAGCTAAGAAGACTCTTTTCAACAGATTAATGAATGCTTTTGTGACTGTACAAAACGATGTGAATTCTTTTATTGATTCTACTAAGAATCAAAATAATGGAGGTGGTTTGCCAGTTCCTGGTATCAAACAAGCCTTGGAAAAGAAGGAAGGGTTATTCAGAAAGCATATGATGGGTAAGCGTGTGAATTACGCTGCTAGATCAGTTATTTCCCCAGATCCAATGTTAGAAACTAATCAAGTTGGTGTTCCTCCAGTTTTTGCTAGAAAACTTTCATTCCCTGAACCGGTCACTGCTTACAATATCAATGAAATGCGTCAAGCTGTCATTAATGGTCCAGATAAATGGCCAGGTGCTTTGCAAATTCAAAACGAAGATGGTTCATTGATTTCCTTGATTGGTATGACCCTCGATCAAAGAAAGGCCTTGGCTGATCAATTGCTCACTCCAAGCTCCAGTAGTGGTTCCAACACCGATCCAAGAAACTTGATCACCAACAAGAAGGTCTACAGACACTTGAAGAATGATGATATGGTCTTGATGAACAGACAACCTACTTTGCATAAAGCTTCTATTATGGGTCATAGAGTTAAGGTTTTGCCAGGTGAAAAGACTCTTAGAATTCATTATGCTAACACTGGTGCTTACAATGCCGATTTCGATGGTGATGAAATGAATATGCATTTCCCACAATCGAGAATGGGTCAAGCCGAAGCCAGAATCATTGCCTCTACCGATTCTCAATACTTGACTCCAACAGCTGGTTCCCCTGTTAGAGGGTTGATTCAAGATCACATTTCTGCCGGGGTTTGGTTGACCAACAAAGACACTTTCTTCACCAGAGAACAAATGCAAGAATATATTTATGGCTGTTTGAGACCTGAAGATGGTCACACTGTCAACAAAAAGATTCTCACTTTGCCACCAACCATTTGGAAACCGGCTCCTTTGTGGACCGGTAAACAATTGATTTCTACAATCTTGACCAACATTCAACCAAAGAACATGCCAGGTTTGAATTTGACTAGTAAAAACAAGATCAAGAATGAATATTGGGGTAAAAACTCTCAAGAAAACACTGTGTTGTTCAAGAATGGTGAACTTTTGTGTGGTATCTTAGATAAGTCCCAATATGGTGCTTCCAAATACGGTTTTGTCCACGCTATTCATGAATTATACGGTGCTGAGAATGCTGGTAAATTGTTGTCTATTCTCGGTAGATTATTCACCAACTACATTCAAGCCACCGCTTTCACTTGTGGTATGGAAGATATTTACTTGACCAAGGAAGGTAATCAATGGAGAAAAGAAATCTTGAAGAAATCTTTGAAGGCCGGTAAAGAAGCTGTGGTGGAAGTCACCCAATTGGATTCCAGTAAAGATATTCCAGAAAATGACCCAGAATTGTTGAGAAGATTGGAAGAAATTATTAGAGATGATAACAAATTGGGTATTTTGGATTCTATCACCAGATCAAAGGTAGAAAAAGTGGCCACCGAAGTTATTAACACTATTCTCCCTGCAGGTACCGGTAAGAAATTCCCACATAACTCTATGCAAAGTATGGCGTTATCTGGTGCTAAAGGTTCTCAAGTCAATGTTTCCCAAATTATGTGTCTTTTGGGTCAACAATCTTTGGAAGGTAGAAGAGTCCCACTCATGGTTAGTGGTAAGAGTTTGCCAAGTTTCAAACCATTTGAAACTGATGCTAGAGCTGGTGGGTTTATTAAGAACCGTTTCTATTCCGGTATTAGACCTCAAGAATATTACTTCCATTGTATGGCTGGTAGAGAAGGTTTGATCGATACTGCCGTCAAGACCGCTAGATCCGGTTATTTGCAAAGATGTCTTATTAAACAATTGGAAGGTATTCATGTTTCTTATGATAATAGTGTTAGAGATTCTGATGGTACAATGATTCAATTCTTGTATGGTGGTGATTCTGTCGATACCACAAAGGAATCATACTTGAAACAATTTGACTTTTGTTTTGAAAACTCTAACAGTTTGCGTAGCAGGTATGATCCTGCTTCTATTGTTGATGCTTTGAATCTTGAAGATGCCGCTAAATACGTCAAGAAGATGAAGAAACACTACAAGAAATTGGGCAAGAATGGTGAAGAACTCAAACATTACGAAGATCCAGTCAAATATGACCCAGTCATTTCCAAGTTCAATCCTTCGAAATATGTTGGTTCTGTTAGTTCTACTTTCCAAACTGAATTGAAACAATTCATCAAATCGAGAGCTGATCTCTTTGACAAGAAGAAGGCAAAGAAGAGTGACCAGGCAATCAGTGATAGTGCTTTTGAAGCCCTTATGCATTTGAAATACATGAGATCTTTGGTTAATCCTGGTGAAGCTGTTGGTATTATCGCTGCCCAATCCATTGGTGAACCTTCTACTCAAATGACATTGAACACTTTCCATTTTGCTGGTCACGGTGCCGCTAATGTGACCTTGGGTATTCCGCGTCTTAGAGAAATTGTCATGACTGCCTCTGCTTCCATTAAGACTCCTCAAATGTACTTGCCTGTGTTAAATGATATCACTGATGAACAAGCTAACGTTTTCTGCAAATCCGTTGCGAAGATTAAGTTTTCTGAATTGGTTGACCATGTGGAAGTTGTGGAAACTACTAGCAGTGGTGCTAGCATTGGTGATGGTGGTTCTGCCAGAACTTACAATATTACCATCAACTTCTTTAACAGGAAAGAATACGATGAAGAATATAATGTTTCTCAAAACGAGTTGGCAATTTGTACTAGTACCCAATTCTTACAAGCTTTGGAGACTGCCATCAAGAAGGAATTGTCCAACCAAAAGAAGAATGGTAGTTTGATTTCAATCAATGTTGGTCAAGCGGTTTCTAAGGATAAACAGGAACCTGCTGCTGTTGCCGAAGCTGCTGGTGACAATGATGGTGATGACGAAAAGGCCAGCTCCAAGACCAAGCAATCAGTCTCTTATGATGATCCAGATGAAGAAGAAGTGGAAATTATGAGAGAAGGTGAAAAGTCAGATGATGAAGAATATGATGAAGATCAAATCATGAAGGATGGTGATTCTTCTTCCGAAAGTGAAGATGAAGCCGATGTTACTGTGAATCACGACAGATTTGGTACCATGACCCAAGATGCTAGAGATCGTCAAAACCAAGTTATTTCGGCATTCAACTACATTTCCAAGTTCAACTTTGACGATAAGGATGGTAAATGGTGTAGTTTTACATTGAAGTTGCCTTCCGATACCCAAAAGATTTTGATGGTGGACATGGTTGAAGAAACCTGTCGTAAAGTTGTGATCCGTGAAATCAAAAACATTGGCCGTTGTATCTTCCCACCAGCCAAGAATGGCGTCCGTTCTTTAACCACTGAAGGTGTCAACTTCAAGGCTATGTTCGATGAAGATGAAGTTATTGATGTCAACGGTATTACTTCCAACGATGTTGCTGCTGTCTTGCAAACTTATGGTGTGGAAGCCGCAAGAAACACCATTGTCGCTGAAATTTACAGAGTTTTCGCTACTTATGGTATTTCTGTTAGTTCCAGACATTTGGATTTGATTGCCGATTATATGACTAGAGATGGTACTTACTTGGCGTTCAACAGACAAGGTATTGACTCTTCTACTTCCTCATTCAAGAAGATGAGTTACGAAACCACTTGTCAATTCTTGACCAAGGCCGTTTTGAATAATGAAAGAGAAAACTTGGACTCTCCATCTGCTAAATTGGTCATTGGTAACTTGGCCAAGGTGGGTACTGGTAGTTTTGATGTTTTAGCAAAGATGCCAATCAAATTCGATGCCTGATTGCTCACTGTTGTGCTCTTTTTATTGTTCATCTTTATTTTCAACTTCCATATTATTTTTTTTGTTTATTTTTTGCATATTTTATAAAAACTTGTACTTTTAATCTGTCTGTGTTATAATTTGAAAATCTGATAATTTTCTCTTCCGTTCGATTGTAGAATTAATTGTTTACCTGTAGACAAATGAATCCACAAAGACAAAGTCTAACTGTGCACTTTACGCCTACTGTCGTCCAGCTGGACTAGTGACTTTATTGGGGTGGCAAAAAGCTGTTCTCTGCAAACAATTGCTAAGCTTATTGTTGATTGTTTGTAGTATTCGGTAAATATTTTCCACCAGACTCCGAAAGGAAAGAATCCCTGTCAACGATATGTTATGCTAAAGTCCTCTTTCCATTTATTATCACTTCCTATTTTGCTCTCTCAAAGAGAAAATAATCAACCTTATTTGGTCACGTGCGGGCTGAGCAAAATGTTAACACGTAAAATTGGATAGGCCAAAATGCATTGAAATTTCCAAACAAAACGAAAAAAAAAACCACAAACAAACCATAATATAATTTTCAGAGGGGGCAATATCGACCAGTCACATCCATCATGAAAGTTGGAAGCTCAAACTCAATTATATCGGTGCTCTTTGTCTTGTTCTCGGTGGTTCTTGGGGTATTTTCCCAAGAGTTTGACCCGAAAAACTTTGACAACGATATTCCTGCAACTTGGCAAAATATCAACATTGACAAAACTTTGGACGTGACAAAGTCCTATACCAAAGAAATCCTTACCATCACTGCCAAGAATGTCGAATCTATTCCTGTGGCTGAATATATTCAACCGATCTCCAAAGAGCTCACTAATGACTTCGCCTTGATCATTGGCTCTTATGGCACTGACGGCAAAAACATGTTGCAAATTAATGTGTTCAATAATACTGCCAATGAAGAATCTGACTATAACTATCTTGTGGTCACTTTCCCTGCACCAATTGCCTCTGGCTCCCAAGTAGACTTCCAATTGCAATTTGTGTATCTTGATCAATTGAAACCACTGCCTGATGTATTGGAAATGAACGGTGTTCAATCGGTACTTTTGAAAACCCACAAGTACCCAGTTTCTGCATACCCAATTGAATCCTACACTTTGGCAATTTCCGGTACTAACGGGAAAGTTGAGAACTTGGACCTAGGCAAGCCTCAAGTCGATGATTTACCAGAGCTCAAGGAAAAAAGCGCCGGCTCCAAATTCGTGGTTTTTGAAAGTGAAGAACAAGTTACTATCCCACCATTCACCGTGGATTATATCTCATTGCATTTTGAAAAGAACCAACCGTTACTTGTTGCCGAAAACCTCAAGAGAAACGTTTGGATTTCTCACTGGGGTGACTCTGTTTCATTTGAAGAAATTTATGAAGTTACCAACAAGATTGCGAAATTGCAGGGCGGATTCTCCAGATTGCAATGGATGCAAAGCAAGTACACTTATACACCAGGCCCATATGGTTTAGCATTCAACATGGAATTGCCAGATGGTTTCAGAGAAGCTTACTTCACTGATTTGGTTGGTAACGTTTCTACTTCCAAGATTGTGAAAAACCATTTAGTTTTGAAACCAAGATACCCACTCTTCGGTGGCTGGAATTATAACTTCACCATTGGCTGGTCCAACGATTTGGCGAACTTTGTGAAAAGATACAGTGATGATAGCGAGAAGTACATTGCCAAAGTCCCATTGTTAAACGGTCACGCCGATATGAGTTATCATAATGTGGAATTTTCCTTCTATTTGCCAGAAAATGCCGAATTGTTGGATATTGCTTCTCCAGTGCCATATGAGGACTATGCCGTTACCACCGAAAAATCGTATCTCGATTTCTCAGGTCACACTAAAGTTACAATCTATTACAAGAATATGATTGATGAATTCAAGCATTCTGATGTGATTGTCAGCTATAAATATACTTCTTCTGATTTTCTCTTAAAGCCACTTATCACTGGGTCATTCTTGTTCATTGCATTGATCAGTTACTTGTTGATAACGAAGATTGATATTGCCATTGACACAAGAAACGAGAAGAAATGAGTTGGTAGTTGTATTAAAAAAAAAAAAAGAGGAAATTTTGATGGAAGTTCTGCTCTCTTTTTTCCTCCTTTTTTTGGTCAATTAAATTGGTTGGTTTTTTTTCCTCTACGATTGTTTTTGCTTGTACGATTTTTATTTATTTTTGAGTGCATTTTCCTATCATTCTCAGTTGTATCTTTAATAAAAAATTATCATGAATTTATGTTCTAAGCACCAGATTTTATGGACATTTATTATTAGTTGACTATGAGTATTAAAAGGGCCAAACATTTTGGGTGGTTTGCTATACTAAGCTTGAAGTAGACTCCTAATATCTGACC
This sequence comes from Saccharomycopsis amapae, assembly GCA_031125765.1. Classification (NCBI taxonomy): domain Eukaryota; kingdom Fungi; phylum Ascomycota; class Saccharomycetes; order Ascoideales; family Saccharomycopsidaceae; genus Saccharomycopsis; species Saccharomycopsis amapae. Next base: position 51,505 of record JASTVC010000042.1, read on the forward strand.
AAGCAGTTTCTTATTATTGGTATTTTTTTTTTGAGATTATATATCTAGTTTAATGGAACTTAGAGAGACATTATCAAATGATGCTATTGGTCTCTTCTTCTTTTCCCTTTAAATCTTTGCTATCAATGCTGATTGATCTTCATTTTTTATTTACGGTATATTTACAATCAAATGCTGTCCAGAATTGTGAATCTTTATCCCTTCTGCATCGTGTAGATCGAGAAAATATGACAACTTGGAACTTGAAAAGTTTGAAGAGTTTGACCCTTACGGTGAGTTACAGACCTGATTTTTTTGAAAATTTCACAAACTTGGAGTCCTTAGTATTACGGAGAACTCCGTTGTATGTTCTTAGTGGACTGGAGAATATGATTAATTTGAAATGGCTGGACTTATATAGCAGCGAGATTACAAGAATCGATTGTGATTTTAATAAATTGGTAAATTTGGTGCATCTCAATTTGCAAAGTGATCAATTATCATCATTCAAAAATTTCAACTCGCTCCCCAAGTTGCGTATCTTGGACCTTCAAATAATTCTATAAAATCTATGAAGGCATTTCAATCGGTTTGTAATTTGAAAGCATTGTTCCTTGCCAAAAATATGATACCCAGAATTGATTTTGATGAATTAGATTTGCCTAGATTGGAGAGATTAGAACTAAGTGAGAATGAATTTACCGTAATTACTAAATTAAAATTACCTGGTTTGAGAGCGTTATATCTTGCCAATAATAGAATTACGAAGATTGAAGACAATTTTTGCGAATTGTTAAATTTTAAAAACCCAGACTTGAGCAAAAATAGGTATAAATCATTTAGAAATATCAATGCAATTACAAACCTCTGCTATTTGACCCTTGCCAATAATGAATTGGAATCTATTGATACTCCATTAGATTTTCCTCATCTTATCAAGTTGGTGCTTGGAAGAAACTCTCTTATTGCTTGGAATAAAGGATCCCAAAATTTGCCATCATTGCGACAATTGGACTTGTCTTACAAGGGACTTCTGATGAAGGAGATTGCCAAAGTCTTCACAATCCTAGAATTGGAAACTTTGAAAATTATTACTTAACAGAGGTACTAACAATGATTCTTCCCCATACCTTCGGTAATCGAGGGAAAACGTTAGGCCGAAGCGATGATGGAGATATCCTCTATTTTGGTTGCCGTGTAATATAAATTGTTGACGTATTTATATATGAGACCATTTAATGTAACTATGTTGTCAATTTCGCTCAAAATTCAAGCCTTCATAAAAGATAAATAAACAGAGTCTTAGTAGTGCTGCAATATTAATAATAACAAATAATAACAAACAGAGTTAAAGAGAGGATGAGATAGGAGATGCGATAGGAATTAAGATGGGATAGGATAAAAAGATATGTGCTTCTTTCTTAACTTCTTGGTTTCCAGCTGCAGCAAAATTTTTCATTTCTTCTTCTTCTTCTTCTTCTTCTTCTTCTTCTTCGCCTTCCAATTTCGGTGTGGTGGGGGTTGTAATTCCATTTCTTGTAGAGTGCGTGGTTGAAATCATTAACTTTCTCACTACCCCATTTTCTCAATTTTTGTCACCGATAGTAAGGGTACATAGGATCTGTCTAAGAAGTATCCCAATCATGAAAACAATCTAGCATAAAATTTAGGTGCAAAAAGTCTAAGAATAGACAGTATAATGTAATGCCCAAATTCATATGTTCCCCTTGAGATCCAGGGGCGTGCGCAAAACAAAAACAAAAAAAATCGAGGGGTCATGAATGGACAGAGTTTATTCTTGTACGAGATAAGCATTTCCCTCAGTTTAGACAGTTTTGATGTCAAAGCCTATCTCCTTTGCCACTCTCTCCAACCTCAAGATGTCTTATTCTTACCTTTCTCGCGCCAGTAAGATCGTTTGTATTGGCCGTAACTATGTTGCCCACATCAAAGAATTGAATAACCAAAGGCCAGCTGAACCATTCTTCTTTTTGAAGCCTCCATCCTCGTTGCTTGCCAATAATTCTGGCGAACCAATCCTTATACCAAAGAATGTTGTGGTGCATCACGAAATTGAATTGGCAGCGGTTTTGAACCGTGACTTGAAGAATTTGACCATGGATTCTTTTAGTGATGCTGACGTATTGGACTCTATTGAAGGTTACGCTTTGGCGTTGGATTTAACTGCCAGATCCATTCAAGACGTCAATAAGGCCAAAGGTTTGCCATGGACTATTGCTAAAGGGTTTGATACGTTCTGTCCAATTTCTGGGTTCATTCCAAAATCTAAGATCCCAGATCCTTACAACTGTATGTTGACTTGTAATGTCAACAACGAATTGCGTCAACATGATTTGACGAGTTTGATGATCTTCAACTTGAAGAAGATCTTGGTTTACATGAGTGGGGTCATGACTTTGAAAAAAGGGGATATTGTGTTGACTGGTACACCAAAGGGGGTTGGTCCATTGAAACCAGGCGATAGCATTGATGGTCATATCACTGTTAATGGAAAAATTGTTGAAGAAAGTATCATCAATTTCAAATGTGAAGAAAATCCAAGTCCTTTTGTTTTCCAGCCTCCAAAATAAGATTTTTCATTCAATTCACAGTTGTATATATATCATTATAAGTAGACTTTCCATCAAAATAAATTTCATGATACGATATTCGAGGTACGAGAAAGTAGAACTAGTATAGTAGTGGCTTACGAAAACAAGATTCAGGATTTATCTGTTAATACCAATGCCTGTCATTTATATTAATACACTGTGTCACGAATGTCGTGGTACGTATTGGATGGGTTCCCGCCTAATCTTATACTGACGTGTCCAATCTCTGATTCAACATTTAGAGGTAATATAAAGTGCATTATAATGTGTACTCTCCAATGCATTCCAGAAAGAATATTTTCAAGTAGTTATAACATCCTTAGGAGGGGAAAACTGTCTAAGTTCGATTCCGGCTTCATTAAGAATCTTTTTGGATGAGCTGTCCATACTATAACTCTGGGAATACACGACTTCACTGATCCCACACTGAATGATTTTAATTGAACAGGTCAAACATGGACACGTGTTGCAATACAAAATGCATTTACTACCATGATCACTAGTGACACGATCTCTTCCACTTTCTAGCAATGCATTCTCTTCAGCATGTAAACATAAACAGGTCGACAATGCTTCACCCCCACTGCTGGTGTTATTGCACCGTTGACAACCTCCTTGGTTACAGTTCTTCAAATGACGAGGGGTCCCGTTATAACCAGTGGCAATAACACGGTTATCTTTAACAATAACGCATCCAACCCTGCGTTTCATACAGTTTGATCTGAGGGCTGCCAAATTTGCCAATTTCATGAAATAAGTGTCCCAATTAGGTCTAAGACGTAATGGATCAAAAATATTGAGCAGGGAAAGCTGGACATAAAGGTCTTTGACGGTAGTGGTATTATTGATGACCTTGACGGTTGGGGTGTAAGTGGTGGTACTATGCGATTGGGCAAAAAAGTTGATATTTTGCTCGGAGAGTTCCACAAAATCTTCAAAGCTTAATGGAGCATCATCGGTGTCGTTGGCATCGCAAAGAGTGGTAGATGACGATTCAGGAGAGACATTTATCTTGGAGCATTTCTTTTTGAATCTTTGATATCTAATCTTGGAAGAACCGTCAACGATCAAATGCAAAAAGAATGGCCGTACGCTTAATTCTTCCACCACGCTGTAGTTATTAACGGGCATCACCACGATGTTTTTCTCCCAATTTTTGGTGACATATTCTAGTAATTCTGAGGTAGAATGGAATGTGATTTCTGGGAAAATATCCGATGGGGACGGTTTCTGTTTGATCCCTGGGGGTAACGAGCTGAAATTCTTATTATTTGGATCGTCAAGTGAGACGTAACTGAAGCCTTGGTAAATGAGGTACCTGACGATTTCCTGTTTACCAGAAAAGATTGTTCCCGAGACCCCAATCAACATTTTTGTATGTTATTATATTGTCAGAAGATAAGATTATTCGCATTTTGGATAAATTGTTATGGGTAATGATTTGCATGCAAATTTTGTTACCCTTCGTAAAATACAAAGACCGCCGGGTTGGAGCCATCATGAAATGGGGGCAAATCCTACAATGTTGTTTACTATATAGTGTTTTTTGAAGTTAATTTAGGGGTTATTTTCTAAATAAAGATAGAGTTATCTACTGTACAATCAGTGGCAGCAATCCCTGGCTGTTAGCAAACACAACAATTGTTGTAGTTATTGCAGCAGCATGTGAAATGCCGCTTTTTTGGCAGTTTTTTTTATTTTTTTTATTTTTCTGATTTTTCTTTGTCTTTACTACCATCTTTCATACAAAACGATGTCAACAATCCTCAACAGCAACATGATGCTACCTCGTAATGGATGCCGTACCACTATGGGGCTTTCCAAGCTCTTCATTGGGCCAAACACATCCGTCAATTCCATTTACTACGACCATGTCAAGGACTCCGGCAATGTTTACAAAAGATTTGCAAGCTTCAGCGCTAACAAACCGTTCCTCAAGTTACCAAACAAACAATTGATCTTCAACAGAAAAATCTTCAAAAGCTCCCCGGGGCTCCACAGACCTTCAATACGGGGCGCCAGTATCGGCATCTCCTTCAAGCACCCAAGAGTCGCGTTTGGAGTAACGCTGAACACCAGATTATTCAGCAGTTACAGACATTTGAAAAACAAACTTTCAGAAATCGACGCTGCTAGAAGAAAGAAGCAACAAAGTGATAAATTCATCAAATGGTGGACCGTCACTTCCATCCCATTAGTGTTCTTCGGTCTTTTGGCTAGAGCAGAGTACAAGAATCAACAAGAAGAAGCTGGTGATGAAGAAGACGAAGATTTCGTGGTTAGACCTACCAGTTGGAAATTTTTCGCTTATCAAGCGTTGCCATTGAACGCAATTTCTAGGCTTTGGGGTAAATTCAACAGTATCGAGCTCCCTATATGGGCTAGAGAACCGGGGTTCAAATTTTATTCGTATCTATTTGGGGTGAATATGGATGAGATCAAAGAATCTGACTTGAAAAAATTCCACAACCTTGGGGAATTCTTCTATAGAGAATTAAAAGATGGAGCTAGATCGATCGATAGTCACGAAGTTGTTTGTCCAAGTGATGGGAAAGTTCTCAGTTTCGGGATGATCAATGAACATGGAGAAATTGAACAAGTGAAAGGCATGAGTTATTCGGTTAAAAAATTCTTGGGGATCAGGAAATCGACGTCGCAAAAGATCAAAGAAGTCAATGATGATGAAGCCAATGAAATCGACCACCGGGAATTTGCGAAAATTAATGGCATATCATACACTGTAGATGACTTGTTGGGGATCAATAATGATAAAGAAGTTCATCACTTTTTGAAGCATATCAACGTTAATCACAGAGGTGACCAATCATTAGTTACTCTGGAAATTAAAGAAAACAAGCTTGATAGCACCAAACTTGTGGCCCAAGGAAATCCTGCCAAAAAATTGTTCTATTCCGTGATTTATCTTGCTCCAGGAGATTATCATCGTTTCCACTCTCCTGCCAATTGGGTAGTTCAAGTTCGTAAATACTTCACTGGGGAGCTTTATTCAGTAGCTCCTTATTTTCAACAGACTTTCCAAAACTTGTTCATTCTCAACGAGCGGGTTTCTTTACTTGGCTATTGGAAGCATGGTTTTTTCAGCATGACACCGGTTGGTGCCACTAATGTTGGTAGTGTAAAAATAAACTTTGATAAAGAATTGGTGACTAACAAAAAATATGATCCATACAACGGTAATGAGAGATTTGTGAAGAACTCTGTATATGAAGCTACCTATTTCAATAGTAGCAAGAGTCTTGGGGGTATTCCATTGAATAAAGGGGTAGAAATGGGAGGCTTTGAATTGGGGAGCACTGTGGTATTAGTGTTTGAAGCCCCAGCTGATCAATTTGAATTCAAAGTTGAACCGGGACAAGTAGTTAGAATGGGTGAAGCTCTTGGAGGGGTTAGAGAAAAGTGATTATTAGAGTATATTCGATATGATGTGCATTTTGATTTTTGTTTTGTATTTTCATTTTGTAGATTATATTAGTTTAATATTCTGTTTACAAACTATCCCACAAATCACATATTCTTATAATGATAATAATAACATCCTTTATATTTAAGAACGTACCGCACATTTGGGATTCCGATTACCCTACTACTAACAACGGGGGAGACCGCACACCCAAAGAAAAAAAACGTCAAAAAGATTTTTAGTGGCGATTACTTTTTTTTTTTTTTTTTTTTTTTGGGATTTTATTTTTTTTTTTGGGATTTATTTGGGGATGCTCTTGGAGTGTATAACTTAGTTGATCAACAGTCATTTCTATCCCATATCAGATCACGCCTTCCACTCAATTGGATTATCCTTATCCTTATCCTTCATATTTTTCTTTAGTCTTGCAATTGGAACCATTGCTGTGGCTGCCATTGTTACTTTGCTAAGAAACCACATACATCCCTTGTCAAATTTTTTTTTTTTTTGGTAAACCGTGTTCCAGCCTTTGAATACCAAAAGACAATTCTCTCCTTTGTCTTTCCCTTTCCATTATTCTGTTTCATAACCATTTCAGGCCCACAGTTTGCCATTGGCCGCTAGAAAGTGCCTCTTACCCATCTCAACAGACCCGCCAACCACTGGTGATTCATCAAGCAACGTATAGCTGAAAAGAAGAGCAAACCAGAGCAAACCAGAGTAAACGGGGATAAACTAATCATCATCAATTCTCTCAATAGCTATCAATAAAAAAAAAAAGAAAAAAAAAAGAAAATAATAAATTAAAAAAAAAATTAAATATTAGGACAGGAAAAAAATTGCCTAACTTATCATTTGTCCTCTTGAATTATCTTTTAATCAACAAATTCCATCAGATTATGCCCAACAATGAGCTCCAATTTGAATGATGACTCAGGCAATAATGATGCCAGCAACTATTTGACCCCTAATTATGTGGGTAATAGCCCTGCCAATGGTGACAACTCTAAGAAAAAGAAGCAGTTATTCATTGCTCATAGAAGATCACCTTCTGAGCTCACTGCTTTAATGGGTAAGTATTTTTCTTAACATTCTACTAATCTAGTTTTCCTAAATGGATGGGAAGAATTTATAGAACAGAGAAGTCCATTGGATATCTGACCGGCTCTCAATTGTCCCTGAGGTTGTTCTTTCCCTTATTGACCATCGCTACTGGTTAACAGGGTTCGTATAGCGAACGCATCTGAGGATACATAGAGCTCGACCGAAAATTTCCATTAAAAAAGAAAAAAAAGTATCAATAACTGTTTATTCTATAGTAGTTGATATCAGATTACCGGAAATGGTATCTCTCTTTTAACTTCTCCATCTTCTCACCCATTTTTTAAAGGCTAGGTCCTGAGAATGCTATTTTTTAGGTCATCCCTTATTTTCCGAAATTGTCCAACACTAACATGATTTATAGTCGAACAACTCAATCTCCAACGTCAAGCAGAAATCCAAAAACAATTGGAAATCGTGGAACAACAAAAACAACAGCTTTTGGCTCAACAACAAATGGCTCAATTGCAACCACCTACGTTCCTAACTTCCTCTACCAACTCTCCTCTGAAAAATAAGAAATCACACAGACGATCGCAATCTTCAATTGCCTCAATGGGGTCTATGGGTTCTTTTAGCATGCCTACTACTATTGCAGTTCCACCGCCACCTACGCCTCCTCACAATACTCATCAACATCAAGGATCTTTTGGCATCCAGTATGGTGGTGCTGGCACTAATTTCACTTATGGCGCAGGGTCACAAACTCCTCCTCAAAATAAACAATTTGCCCATGCCCGTTCCAGTTCAGGTTCTCAACACAGTATGGGTCATAATAGAAGACATTCATTGGGTTTGCAAGAAGCCAAAAAAGCTGCTGCAGTGGCTCAATCTCAAAGAAATATTACTAGTGACTCTCCAGCCAAGGATAACGGTGAGCATTCCCCTTCAACCCCGCCTGATGCTAACAAGACTCCAGAATTTGAACTTCCTAAGACCTTCAGTAATTTAAACATTACCCCATCCCCTCATAAAGGTGCATCTCCAAGAGATTTTCAATTTCCTCCTCAACCAGCAGCTACTGTCTCCAGCTTATTGCCTCCCCAACCATCTTATGGAGGAGGTAGTAATCAAGGATCCCCTGCTCGTAAGGGTTTCCATGAAAGAAACTCATCCGGTGGGAGTTATTTGGGCAAATCTCCTGCCAGAGGGCACGACAGAAAAGGTTCGGGACATTATAGAACTAACAGCAGAACAAAAGATATGAATTCCAATTGGAGAAGTCAGCAGCAACCTCAAGTTCAAAACCAACGTTCTTTTGGTAACTTGAAAGAAGCTGCTAATAATAGCAATTCTTACGATATGGGTCTTGCTCCTCCTCCAGCATTTACTCCTTCTCATAGACCAAAGAATTCTTTTAGTGGATCGATTTCTTCAATCAACACAATTGCGTCTTATGGAGGCTTCAGTAATCCTCCTAATGGTCAACAGAATCAACAACAAAGAAAATCCTTGTTTGCTCCATATTTACCTCAAGCCAACTTACCTGCCTTAATTTCTGAAGGAAGATTGGTTACCGGGACCTTGAGAGTCAATAAGAAGAACCGTTCTGATGCCTACATTTCCACAGATGGTTTGTTGGACGCTGATATTTTCATTTGTGGCTCCAAGGATAGAAACAGAGCTTTAGAAGGTGACCAGGTTGCCGTCGAGTTATTAGTGGTTGATGAAGTTTGGAATTCTAAAAAAGAAAAGGAAGAAAAGAAAAGAAGAAAGGATAACACCGAATCTTCTAAAGAAAATACATCTAATGGTGATGCTAGTAATGATGCAAGTACCTCTCGCAAAGTCGAAAGCGGTGTTAGAAGAAGAGGGTCATTGAAACAAAGACCAACTCAAAAGAAGAATGACGATTTGGAAGTTGAAGGTCAATCCTTATTGTTGGTTGAAGAAGAAGAAATCAGCGATGAATTCAAACCATTATACGCTGGTCATGTGGTGGCCGTTATCGACAGAATTCCTGGCCAATTGTTTAGTGGTACTTTAGGTTTGGTTCGTCCGTCTCAACAAAATAAGGATGGGGGTAACTCAAACCACAGACCAAAAATCGTTTGGTTTAAACCAAATGATAAGAAGGTTCCATTAATCGCCATTCCAACCGATCAAGCGCCAAAAGATTTTGTTGAGAACCATGAAGCTTACGCAAATAAATTGTTTGTTGCTTCTATCAAAAGATGGCCAATCACTTCTTTGCATCCATTTGGTACCCTTGTCAGTCAATTAGGAGTCATTGATGCTGCAGAAACTGAAATCAATTCGATTTTGAGAGATAATAATTTCTCATGTGATGAATTCCCAGAAAATTTCTCAAAATTGTTGCAATCATATGGTTCTATTGATGAACTTCCAAAAGATTTCCAATATTTGACACAATTGCCAAAAGAATTGAACATTACTGATAGAAAAGACTTCACTAATGAATACGTTTTTGGGGTTTCTCCAACTGGTACCGTTTGTGATTCTTCAATTCACATCAAGAGATTATCGGATGCTAAGATTGAGATTGGGGTTCATATTTCTGATGTTTGTTACTTCATTGAGAATGGGTCATTGTTGGACAAAAAATTGAAAAAGAGAAATGTGTCAGTTCATTTAGCCCAAGGGGTTTCCAAATATTTGATGCCAGATCATGTTAATGAATTAGTTTCTTTCAAACCAGGGCAAATCAACGTAGCAATCTCCACAATTTTCCAGATTGACACTGACAGTTTTGAAATTGATGATGTTTGGATTGGTGAAAGTATTGTTAAACCAAAACAAGTTATCACTTATGATGAAATTGACAGCATTTTGAATAAAGATGTGGAATTTGATTTCACCAACCAGACTAACGGCAAAATCATGTCGGCTACTGCTGATTATATCAGAACTTTGCTGTTGATTTCCAAGCAGTTCCGCCGTCAAAGGTTGAATAGCACTTCGACTGAGGTTGAACCGGCTTTAACTTTATTGAATCAATTTGATGACGAAAGGGCTAGATTATCGTTGAATATTTTTGAAGATAACATGGCGTATCCAATAATTCAGGAAATTCTCCATAAAGTTGATGCCACGATTGCTCAAAGAATCTTTGCGAAATTGGGTTCTAAAGCATTCTTAAGAAGACAACAATTACCAACTTTATCAAAATTTGAGACTTTTATTCGTAAAGTTTCCAATTTCAATTTGGCGCTTGATACCACCGACGCTGCTTCTTTGCAGAATTCCATTGTGAATATCAAGAATGATGTGAAGAGAAAGGCTGTGGAAACTTTATTGAGCAAATGTATGAATAGAGGCAAATATTATGTTGCCGGTAAAGTTGATCCAGAAAACTATGGTCATTGGTTCTACAATTTGCCATTGTACACTCATTTCACTGCTCCAACCTCTAGATACGCTGATTTGATTGTCCATAGACAATTGAAATCCATTCTCAAAAATAAAGAATATACTGAGGACATGGATAATTTGAAAATGGTTGCTGAATATTGTAACTTCAAGAAAGATAATGCCTTGTCAGCCCAACACCAGTCTATTCACTTATTGTTGTGTCAATCCGTTAATGCAATGTCCATTAAGACTGGTCAAATCTTGACCATGGGTACGGTTATTCAAACTTATGAATCGTCATTTGATGTGTTGATCCCCGAATTTGGTATTGAAAAAAGAGTACATGGTGATCAATTGCCATTGATCAAGGCGGAATTCGATAAATCCAAAAAAGTCTTGGAGTTGTACTGGGAAAAGGGAGTCGATTCTGCCACTTATGTTCCACCTGATGAAAAGCAACCATTGTCTTATAGATCATCGATCAAAAACAAGTTCAGAACTTCATCACTTGAAGCGGCTAAGTATCAAAAGAAGACCAATTCCAAATTATTTGAATCTGAAGAGTTATTGGCTAAGTTGAACCAATTAGGTTTGACAGTTCCAAAGATCTTGTCTCCTAACGATGTTGCTGATTTTATTGACGATGCTACCTCCAATTCTTCGGATTCTGTTGTTGATGATGAGGATCCAATGAAACCATATTTCAAACAAGTGGTCACCAGAGTGGATGAAGCAAAGAATTATTATATTCAAGAAGTTCATGAATTACAACAAATTCCAATCTTGTTAAGATCTGAAATTGGTATGGCTATTCCATGTTTGACTGTGCGAACATTGAATCCATTCGCTAACTTTTAACCTCCAAACCTTTTAATCTCTAAATATTTTCATGTTGTTGTTGTTGTTGTTGTTGTTGTTGTTGTTGTTTTTTATCCTTTCTTCTATTATTGTTGTTTCTCTCTATCAATATTTTTAATTTTGAAGTATCTTGAAGTATCTTGAAGTATCCCTTTGCTCTGTTGAATTCAATTTTTTTTTTTACTTATGGTCGTTTTACGACTTTCCTTCAAAAAAAAATCTTTTATATATTTTTTCTCACATTTTAAAGCATATTTAATTTAGCTGATGCTAGTTGATTTAAATAATATAGTTTATTATCTTACTTTCCTAGCTAGTCTATTATGCTTAACTGCTTTAACTTTTTTTTTAGTTTCCCAACTTTTCATGACGCCTCAGTATTAGTGTGTGATTTTCTCCCCTTTTATTAATTTTTGTTTGTTTAACCTAGTTCTTATAAATAGTGGTATTCATTTTGCTGAATAGTAGCTCATGTATTATAACATAGTTTATAAATATCTTCAAAGTAGCGCAATAAATTGATGAAAAAAAAAATTTATTCTCACTCCCTAAGTAGATCATCTTTTAATTTTTTCAAATTTTCCAATTCTTTCCTCTTTTCTTCAAGGATTTCTTGTCCACTCTTCACTCTCCTCCTTTCAATTGGCGGTTCGTTCCCGGTTCTTTCCACATTCTTTTGAAATTCTAAAAGTTCCCTATCATTCAAATCAATATTATACTTTTTCAATTGCACGTTGATATCTTTCCCTATCAGTAACAACTCATCAAGTTCTTTTGATAATGAAATGTTTCGAGACTTGAGTTTCTCCAAATGGACCCGTAAGTTATTTATCGGGTAATTCATGTTCAACTTTACTAAGATATCCACCAAAGAATTGATCAATTGTTCTTCTTCATCATCATCCTTATTTCCGCTGGCCAAGTTTTCTGATTGATCATCTACTGTCTCCCTTTCATCATCTTCATTGTAATATTCGTGATTCATTTGGTATAAACTGCTAGTCTTCAATCTTTTTTGAAATAACCCTTGTAATGCTGCACTTACCCCTTCTAACCGGTTCAATAAATAGTAATTGTTGGCCATGGAGATATCTTCAAGTACCGTGGGTTTTGGTGGCTTGATGATCATTGCTTCTTCTTCGTCATTATTATTCACATAATACTCCTCGTCTTCACGGTACCGCGCCCCATCGTACCGTTTTAACACCCCAAGCAGTTTATCGTAGGTCAAGAATTGTCTTGTGTGGCCTCTTCCTTCTTGTTCTTCTCGTGCTTTATTGGCATCATCCGTTTGATTGTCCGGTTGTGAATCGATGTTTAAATCGGTGATCAAGTTGGTGATCTCATGGTTCTTGATGATCGAATTAGCAAAGATCCCGCCCGAATGGAAATACAATGTCGATATGGAGCTACAAGCCTCCTTGGACCCCAGGATCAAAGATTCTAATTCCCCCATTTGAACATTGACATTTGAACTTGTTTTTTTTTCTTGTTGTTATTAGTTATTTATATTTACTATAATGTTTTTGTTTATCTTTTTTTTTGTGCGTTTTAACGTGCAGGGTATCACACCCCCGCGTTGATAATTACATCAAAATTGAATATGGGTAACTGAGTTTTCACGATGTATTATGTTTAATATGTGGCATATGTATATAGCTCACTGGAGTTGATATATGGTGTATTTATGTTATTTGGATGTCCCTCCTTCTGAAAAAAAAAGAAAAAAAAAAGATCATTTCATATGTTGACTTTTATCACTACCTAAATTGAACCAATTTTGATTGCCCTTTTATGTCAATATTAAGATATTTGAATTAGCATGGGTGTGTGTCGGTATTATCAACCAGTTTGTCTTGCTAGTATCAGAACAACAAATTCATATAAAGAATATTTTCCATCATGGATCATGAAGCGCAATTCTTCTCATTTTGTCATCTACCAACCAATCGTCTGATCGTTTCCCACTTTTGAACAACAATTCGTTGAGAATGAACTTCGAAATATGCTCGTTCTCAAAATATGTAGTATGGCTTTTCAACGTGTTGATAATCAAAATATCATAAACACTCTGTGGGACACTATAATCGACTCTCCCATTGGCATTACAACTCAACATCTCGATCCTGTCTTTGATTTCCTCATCACTGATTCCTTTGAGATTATAGAAATCTTCATTATACTTCACATGGGCAGGAGTTCCATAAAGTACGTGCTTGACATTAAATTCAAACGCTTCCGGATTAGAGGCAACATTCCCTAAATAGTTGAACTTATCCTCATTCTGAGAAACATCCGATAATGGTGGGGTGGAGCCTGGTTCATTTTTCGTTGGGTCAACAAGAAGTTGCTTATTTTCAGTTTCTAATAATTTCTTACCCCCGTCATTATCAGAAAACATGGTCTTGCTGGTATCCAATAAACTCTCAAATTGCTGATTGATCAATGACAACCCGGTCCCAGTATACTCGCTGATATAGTTTTTCCCGGTATCTATCAAATCATCACTGATTAAACTGTCGAAAAACCCTGGGTTTTGCCTCTCCAATTCCTTATAAGTCATTTTTTGGCTTTTATAACCACAATAACTTTGATTGATGAGTGGTTCAATCCGATAAGCCACCGGGTCACACGAATCAAACACGTTGTAAAAATTATTACAACTCGGGAATGAAGCTTTTTCAAAATCAATCAGATTCATCAATTCTTTTTTTGGATAGTATGAAAGAAGTTTCCGGGATTTGATCTGCTTCTTCTTCAATAAGTTAAATAACCCAAATGGCGACCCAATAGAAAAATAATTATCGACATTAAAGTCTAATTGACATTTTTCCAAAGGATATTGACGGAAGATTTGGTGGGTAGATTCGAGCTTTTTATTCAAATGAGTGTTAATCTTTTGATTCTTGGATTTGATTCTGGTATTGTTGGTGCTATTTTCCTCAATCACTTTATAATTAAGATTAAATTTTTGAAGCGACAAAATATCAAATCCAATGGCACTCCCTAAAGAATGGCCAATGATACTGACTTTGCCATTGAAATTTGGATTGTAAATTAGGAACTTTCTGAAAGATCTGTTGACTTCTTCAATCACTTTGATCAAGATTTTGTTTTTGTAAGGATATTCATAATAAAGCAAGATATCCAATAAAGTGTTGTTGATCAAATATCTTAAAGGTTCAATTTCTTTGATCGTCACATCTTTCAAAGTGGGGAAATCAGAATCACCAGGGATCTTAGCTTCGTTATTGAATTCAATCAAGTTTCTCCACACAATGGGAATCGCCTGGATTCGGCAATTCTTGGAATCTCCCAAAATATCTCTGGCATTCTGCTTCAAATTTTTCCTGAAATTGTTGACGGTATGAATGAAATTAATACTTTCATATTTGGCTCCCAAAATTTGGCCAATACCATGAATGCAAAACACTAAATGGTCAATCTCTCTACTATTGGAACCCCCATTCGCACCCATTTGTTCACTAATGAGTTGCGAGGTTTTTTCCTCGGCTGAATCAAAATTCAACAATTGGCCCAATTCATTATTTACCAACCCCATAAAAGATGAATCCTTATTCTGTTTTTTCGATTCATCAATTTCACGTTCCTTTTCGGCTTTCCGCTTTGCTTCTTCTTTTGCCTCACTAAAACCCCTTGAGACATAAGTGTAACCTGGTACCACCGAGGTGCTTTTTGGAAGAGTTTCTGCTAAAAATAATTTGGCCTTGCTCACTGAACTTTTTTTATCAACAATAAAGGCGTGGTTTCCATCAATATAAACCACGCTCTTGTTGACTTTCTCATGATTCCTATCGGCAACAGTGATGTCCCAATGTTGACGCTGGGTCTCCAACGCAATTTCTGCTTCTGTGGTTTCTAATTGTTTAGTAGCTTGTGTTTTAGAAGGCTTTAAAGTTTGATAACCTTGTTCAATTTGCATTGACACTTCATTGGCCAAGGGAACTCCTTCGTTATCGAACCACAACCCTCTTCTGATCCCGTATACTGGCCCATCCCAATAAATTGATGTCAAAGTGAAATTCTGAATATCCGCTTCAAATAAATTATCCTCATTTACCGGAACTTTAGCATAGGGTTTCAATGGGGTATCTTTATTGCTATTTCTTCGATAATTGGTGTAAAAGCTCTTGATGGTGGTCTGGTTATAGTCAATCAATTTTTGGAACCGTGCCTCGATTTTTTCGTCTACTTTTCTTAAAAGTGAGGAGACTTCGCCTCCTTTCCCATATAGCTGTTGGTAAGCTTTTTCTATTTTCTGGGAATCGATTTCCGAGAAGTTTTCCCATTTCTTGGGCTGAAAATCTTGAATCTTTTCGGGAGCCAAGTCAAGCTTGCTTTTTGAGATTGCTGGGTAGGTAGCGTAGAACCACCGTACTTTTGCCAAGCTGGCCCCGGTACTATACGACCTGCAAAATAACACGATAGTTCTATTGATATTCTTCATCATGAACTGGCGATTTATATTCGGTGATGATGTTGCTCATCGCAAAAGTAAACAAAACCCCATCAAAATAAAAAAAAAAAAAAAGATTTATTATGTTCGCGGCGTGCGGTTAACTTACAAAACCTCATAATAACAATAATCTATTCATTCATATAACAGTCAGCTACTCAGGCAGTAATATCCTTATTCGCTTTCTTTTTCTCTCCATCCGTTACTGATACCGTCTCGATATTGATTTCTGTTGCTTCCTTTTCCTCGTCGGAGATCTTCTCCCTGCCAAACCATTTAAATCTGCAACACCAGATGAAATGACTCAAAAAGATTCCAATTTCCAACGCCGCACAAATACAATACAAGGTGATCCCCATCACGTCCATGTTACCAAATATCACACTGAACATTGAGAAAAGGGCCCCCGAACAGTCGACGGCAAGGAAAAGGAAATTGATCCCCACCACTCTGCCTTTACGTTTGGCAAGTTCAAAGTATGGAGGAAGTAATCCAACCGCCAAAAGCACCGAGGCGATGATCCCAAAGATCAAGAATCTCCAATTCTTTGGATCGTCGCTGTAGTTGTTTTTCAAGTAGGTGATCATTCCTGCCTGGAGCCCCACCGACACTGCAAGTAACAGCCCCACGCACATCACAATCTTCTTCCATGGCATCGAGCAAGGAGGATAATATAACGCTTGAGCCCAGGTGATTACGCAAAACACTGTGAACACCTCTGGCTGGACTTGGACAGGGATCGCTGCCTCGGTGGCTATGAAATAAATTGCAAAAGGAATCCCACACGCAGCCCAAAGAAATAACATCAACGGAGGTAATCCCGAGCAGTCCTTCACTCTGTAATTGCGGATGATCTGGGGTATAAGCTGTACACACCATAGCACTGTGCCAATAGTCCCTAGAACATTGGCAGCCACGGTATTAGTATTGTCAAACCCACCCATTTTATCAGTATCACTCTATATACTATTTGGACTTTCTATTGAATAGTATCTGAAAATGCCAAAAAAAAAGGTCTTTCCTCGTACCCATCCTTTGAAAGAAAAAAATATTTCTCTATTTAGTTTTTTAAAAAAAAAAAAAAAAATTGCGTCGCAATAATCAGCCAGTTGAGCCGTGCCCCTCGGTACCCGTCCGGTTTTGGCAGGTCAGTCATGTCAATATGTTTTATTATCCAATACTTCTTCTTATTAGATGAAAATTCATTCATTCATATTAGATGTCCGTGGTGGTTTGTATAATCGGTTGCTTTCCCTTGAGAAAACTGCACCAAGCGTAGACCTCTTAACGAAGTTGGTTGACCTTTGAGGGGGATATGCTTACCGTGAATACAAGACAGAAAACGTGGTATTATTCGTTTTTTGGTTTTAGGAATTCTTTCATATGGATATGGAAAAGCATTACTTTATGAGGTGCAACTTTATTGTTCTCAATTGCTGGGGTCATGCAGAAGATTTTTGATGTGTATGAATAAAATCAGTTTTTACCAAGAATATTGTCGAGGCATTAGAATTCCTTGGGTATGTGGGGGGGGGGGGGGGAGATGCAATTCGTAAAAATGCTTCTATTATTATAAGGATTTCTTTTTCCCAGTTTCTTTTTGTTGCCTGAAGTGGTTAGCTAATGAGTAAGTAAATGTAGCCCGGAGTTTTCGTTGTAATTGTAGTTACCTCCGCATCGTGAGATTTTTTCAATTTAGCCGGTTTACATATATATATATATATATATATATATATGTATGATACATAAGTTATATCAGTTATCATTTTTTGTAACTTGAAATGTTTCCAATAAAGTGAGTTTCTAAGTGGTTCCACATTCTATGTGTGCATGGGTTTGACTATACCCAAACTTTTCTAGAAGCAGTGTAAAACAATAGTATGATGCGATTATCACCAACTTATTGTGAATGAAAGATCAAAAATAACATGATATAGAGTCTTTCTGAAAAGAAAGCAGAAAAGAAAAGAAAAGAAAAGGAAAAAAGAAAAGAAACACAATGTAAACGTAAATAAAGTTTGTAGACACCACAGATTCTATTTTGTTGCGATGGCAATTGAATTGCAGTGTCAATATACAAAATGCTAATATCATCACAAACCGTTTACGATAGTGCTTCGCTTATCTCTATTCAAACCAAAGTGATTTGTTTTTCTTCCTTTAATAATTGATATCAGATATCCTCTTTTCTCACTGCTAAGTCTTTCTGCATTCCAAATCGAATGATTTATCCTCCATGACATATGCATACGCAAGAAAAAATCAGAGGTATGCGTTTTTTTTCTTTTATTTTCTTTTCGATTTGTTCAAAGTCCAGAATCTGGAACTCTATTTCTAGAAGTTGCTATTTCTCTGGACATGATCTATGTTTTTCGCTCTAGTAATCACATTCTTCCACTTAAAAATTCCGTCAAATAATACTATAACAAACGTAGTTCATGATTATTTTATTGGTTTTTCCAATAGAACACCCTTCTTTCTTCATTTTATTGAACCAGCATTTTGTAAAGTGGTTACGAAATAGCTATAACCAATTTAAACTATTGTGTCAAACCCTTGTCCCTTTGAACAAAAATCCATCGTAAATGATGCCTCGGGGCTAGATCTCGTTAATGCTGGAGCTTCGAACGCTTGCTTGCTCTGCAGCTTGCTTACACTTACATCTACATGGCCATCTGTCAAAAGAAAAGAAGTAACAGCCAATAGAATAAGACAATAGGATGGGTTATTGAGGAGAAAAAAAAAAGAAAAAAAAAACTATTTATATGAATAGCCGTAAACGCATATAATAATAAAAAAAAACTCTTCTCTGGTTGGTATATTAATAGTCTCCGTATATCCCTTTTTTTCATTTCATATATTTCCTAATTTCTTATCAATAATATATGCAAAGTGTCTTCAGTATTCTGGAATAATGCTTGGAGGTACTAATAAAGACATCACCAATAATGAAGGGTCTAAAAAGGAAGGATTTGACAGTATCCACGATTTCCAATTCCCAAAACAAGATGATTCCAAACCACAAACTAACAACGCTACCCAATTAATAGAAGAAGCAGCCGATTCTCCTAAAAATGATGGCAGAAGAAGTTTATCAATTAGCAGTTCCTCTTTTTCATCGTCAATGTTTGGCAGAAACTCTGAAGTCGCGAGTGATACCACCACCATCCATTCTCTTGAACTCACCCCAAGCATCAGTCCTAGAAAAGTGAGTTATCATAGCCCGTACTCACCAACTTCCTTGAGATCTAAAAGACAAACAAGACACTGTCGGAGCAAATCTGAAGTGATTTCCCTCCAAGAGTTAGAGGAAATGAGTTTGGATGTTAGTTCAGCAAAAGCTAATCAAAAGCCACCAACAGGGCAGCGATCATATTCACATAATAACATTTATACCAGCCACAGTAATAATAGATATACTCCTAGAAGATTCTCTTTGCCTGTTAGCTATCCGATCATTGATTTAGAAAAGAGTGAATACAACAACACTAGACTAGAAGATGATTTCCACCAATCTTATAAGAATTTTTTGAATGAAGACTACACATGGAAGCCATTTTTCAATTCACCAGACATTGCTGATGTTGGGAACGGTTTGCCTGTACGAAAGAGTTCGATACACACAAACAGTTTTGAAGCGATATCAGAGGCAGATGAAGAAGATACTGAAGATGATATTGTAACAGAGGATATTTTCAGTAGTACGCAGAAGATGACATTTCTAGAGTTTATTAGACATTATGGTTGAAATTGGTGGGTTTATTATATTGGGTTTTATTCATATTCTTGTTTGTTATTATCATTAGTATTTGTTATTATCATTGGTATTTGTTATTGCTATTATTTTTTATAGAATATACAGGGAAATTTTCTATCAATTTGTATTATTATTGAATTATTTTCAATCATTCTGTAAAGAGATATTCATGTCAAAAAAAAGGAAAGATGCAGAAGAAAAAAAAAAAAAAAAAAAGATCGCCGCTAAAGGATATGAGTAATTATTTGCAGAAAGAAAAAAAAATATTTGAGAAACACTTTTCTTATCTGATAACAACTGCCATTAGATTAGTCATGTCAGTCCAGATCAACAAGAATAATAGAAAAGCTACTGCTAGTAGAATCACTCAAGAAACTAAGATTCAAATCGCCATTAATCTTGATGGTGGTCCGTTAGACTTTGAACAATCCATCTTGGGCAAATCGTACGAAGAGGACTTGAAAATCCACAATGAAAAATCCCTCGTTGAATCTCATCAATATCTTGAGATTCACACCGGTATTGGTTTCTTGGACCATATGATCACTGCGCTTGCTAAGCATGGTGGGTGGTCCTTGATTGTCGAATGTATCGGGGACTTACATATTGACGATCATCACACTACAGAAGATGTTGGGATCCTTCTTGGTGATGTGTTCCACAAGGCCATTGGTCACATCAAAGGGGTTAAAAGATTTGGTAGTGGGTTTGCTCCATTAGATGAAGCTTTATCTAGAGCGGTTGTCGACTTATCAAATAGACCATTTGCGGTTATTGATTTGGGTTTGAAAAGGGAAAAGATTGGTGATTTGAGTTGTGAAATGATTCCTCATTTCTTGGAAAGTTTTGCGGAAAGTGCCAGAATTACTTTGCACGTTGATTGTTTAAGGGGTTTCAATGATCACCATAGGAGTGAATCTGCGTTTAAGGCGTTGGCCGTTGCCCTCAAGGAAGCCATTTCTTATACTGGATCCAATGATGTTCCAAGCACCAAAGGCGTTTTGTTCTGAAAAAAAAAAAGAAATCTTTTTCATAAATCTTTAACGTGTATATTAAAAATCTCCCTTTTTTTTTCATTCATTTGTTCCATTTGTCTACTATATTATTATTATTCATAAGAATCAGTACTCTTGTAGTTTTACAACTTCTGCTTCTTCAACGAAATAAATTTTTGCTTTTCTATGTACATGGTTAGAAAACAATATATATTATAAATCTTTCAAAATATCTGTGATCTTCTTGGTGGAACGTTCGTATTGCAACAATCCACTATTCTTCAAAGCATCAGAGTTTTCTCCGGCAAAAGTCTTCATAATTCCAAGAGTCTTCAAACTAACACTACCGTTAGGTCTCATGGAGGCTTGGGAAACTGCACTTGGGATCATAACTTGCTTGTAGTGTTTACCTGGGACAGCTTTAGCGGCACCTGCTTGAGTAGCAGCCTCAATTTGGTATTTGGTGACAAACCCGGCAACCCCATAATTGTTACCTTCATTGACCAATCTCCCAGGAACAACGGTGGTGTCGGAATAACCATGAACCGTGCTGTTCAAACGGCCTCTTTGCAAATACGATAACCCACCAGTACCCTTGATTTTGGCAGATCTTGGGTTGGAAGCCAACTTAAGGAAAGTCTTATCTTTATTTACCGAATCGACTCTGGAAAT
This sequence comes from Saccharomycopsis amapae, assembly GCA_031125765.1. NCBI lineage: Eukaryota > Fungi > Ascomycota > Saccharomycetes > Ascoideales > Saccharomycopsidaceae > Saccharomycopsis > Saccharomycopsis amapae. The sequence goes on from JASTVC010000042.1 coordinate 72,689, forward strand.
CTTGTGTTGTTCAACTTCTTTGCTCATGAATTGCAAAGCTTCCAAGGCCAAAGAGCTCTTATTGAAAGCGGATGGGTTTAATTTCTGTGGATGGCTTTTTAAAACGTGTTGTTGGAAATCATGTCTAATTTTTTTCAAGTCTCTCAGCAATGCCTTCAAAACTGCTGGAGAGGTAGAGCTATCAATCCCCAAGATATCGCTCAAACTGACAAACCGGTTTTTGTCTGAAAGGCTGTATAAATTGGTGGCTTCGCTCTTGAATTTATTTTGATGTTCTGATTCAGTATCGGCGAAAAGGGTGCTCATTTGGTTAGTAATTCTCTTTGGAGGAATCACAGGAATCCCCAATTCTTGGAATCTCTTCTTGATCCAGTAGAATTCCGAGGCTGGCTCAAAGCCAGTGACCCCTTCTAGTGTGTCCAAATCATCCAAAATAATGTATCTTCCCTTGATTTTTTTAGGCAAAGCGGCTTTGATACCAAAATCTTGTCTGTTCAAACTGGCGGACGTTGTTTGGATGACTTGATGTGTAGGATAGTACTTTGGGGCAAACGCATCGAATTTCTTCAATGGGGTGGCCACCGAGGCGATCTTGGAGTTTCTGAGCAAGTTGGCAAACTTTGCTGAGGACATTTTTCCACAAGATGGCTATATCTATAGTAGTAGAGATATTACCACTCTGTGTGTTGGTGGAAATTTTTGTTCAAAAAAAAAAAAAATCGTGAAAATCTTTGGTTTGCAGCGATGACTTGTAATCACGTGCAGAAATTGGAAAATCACCGAAATTTTTTTTTTTTTTTTTGTTTTTCTTTGTTCCAAAAGTGATGCGATGAGATGATGGCGGTTAATTTGGATAGACCATAATAATAATGTCTAAGCTACTCATACGAAGATTTACTACGTCCTCCAGAAGTCTTTCTAAGCAGCTTGACACTACTAAGTTTGTGAAAAAAGCGTCGTTTGACAGGAATTTCCCAAACGAAAGAAGACAAAGGGCCTGGGAAAAGACCGGGGAAGATAAAGAGACCTTCTTCAAGAGAAAGTACGCCCATGTCCATGCCAGGCAATTGAAAGACAGAGACCTTTTACAAGAATATAAGACAAAGCACGAGAAGAAACAGCTCTATAGAGAAGAACTGAAACATGTTAAAAGAGAAAGAAAGTATCAGAGAGCAGAGTCCAATCGTTACGTACAAAGTTTCCATAACCCTTTGACAGAGTTTGTCTACGGTACCTCTGCGGTGCTCGCGGCCTTGACATCTGGGAAAAGACAATCATATACCAGACTATTGTTACAAGGAAGCAATTCCAGTGATGATCAGCTCGTGAAATTGGCCAAACAAAATGGTATTTTGATTGAACAAATGGACAAGCATCATATGAACTTGTTGAGTAACTACAACCCCCACAATGGTGTCATATTGGAAGCCCGGCCAATAATATTGAATAATATCAAGAAATTGGGGATAGTGAGCTCAGAAAATCAAACAGAATACGATGTGTACCAAGAGGATTTGGGAGTTGTCGAACAAATAACGTTACCAGTGGTTAGGGAATCGGAAATTGATGACACTGAAGGGGTTTGCAATCCGTTTGGGGTGCTTATCGATGAAGTCACTGATCCTCACAATCTTGGAGCGATCATTAGATCGGCTTATTACTTAGGTGCCGATTTCGTGGTGGTGACCGCCAAGAACTGTGCTCCTTTAAATTCGGTGGTTGCCAAAGCTTCATCTGGGGCCCTTGAATTGATGAATATCTACTCGGCAGACAACCCAATGAAATTCATCCAGGAAAGTCAAAGTAATGGCTGGAAGTTTGTCAGTGCCGGGGTTTCCAAAACCCAAGATTCCAAGAATGTTGGAATGGACAGTTTGAAAGACTTGCTTGTTGCTGAACCATGCGTGATGATTTTGGGGTCGGAAGGTAAAGGTATTAGAAAGAACTTGGTCAATCTTAGTGATTTTTACGTCAAGTTGGAGTCTTATAGAAGTGACATCAACAATGGTAAGTCGGTAGTTGACTCGTTAAATGTCAGTGTTGCTGCAGCGTTGTTGATGGACAAGTTTTTCAGGTGAGGAAGGGGATTGTACATTGTTATGCAAAAAGTGTCTTGTGAATAATATAATCAATACAGAACAGTTTACTTGGATATCTTACAGATGCCACTTGTAGGAATGCTGATGGTGCTAAAAATGTCGTAATTGCCGTTGATTTCCCACAGTTTTTTCACTGATTTTTTTTTTTTTTTGTTTTTTTTTTTTTTTTCTGGGGTTTTTTTAAGACGAAAATCACTGTCTCTTGGATCTTTCTTCCCAAACCCCTCGGAAGACCTCCCGGAACAATAAATCCACTATGATGAGCCTACAATTGGTGACGAGGAACTTGGTCTCCTCTGGTGGGGCATTCAAACAGTCCGGCTTATTATCGCGAAGCTTCCATGTAAACACCCAAAGGAGTTTGCAAAACATCATCCAATCACAGAGATGCGTGAAGACCTCATCGACCATCAACTCCAAGCTACTCTCAACAAAATTTCACACCAAGACCAAAGTTTCCAATTCCCAAAAACTAGGGATCCCAAAAGATCCTAAGGAAATCAAACCGGTTGTGGTTAAAAATTCATCACTGCTCCCTTCGTCGTTGTCGGTTCCCCAACTCAATATCATCAAACAACTTTTATCGAAATTATGGCCAAAGGGCAACACCAACGCCAAAGTTAGGGTGGTGATTGCCTTGTCCATGTTGATCTTGTCCAAACTTTTGAACGTCCAGGTTCCATTTTTCTTCAAATCGATCATTGATTCCATGAATATTGATTGGCTCAACGAAATCGGCACTGTCACCACGATTGCTGGTGGGTTGATTCTCGCTTATGGTAGTGCCAGATTCGGGGCGGTATTATTTGGGGAATTAAGAAACGCAGTATTTGCCAGGGTTGCCCAAACTGCCATCAAGAAGATTGCCAATGATACTTTTACCCATTTATTGAACCTTGATTTGAGTTTCCACTTGTCAAAGCAAACCGGTGGATTGACCAGAGCCATTGACAGAGGTACCAAAGGGATTTCCTACGTATTAACCGCAACGGTGTTCCATATCTTGCCAATCTCTTTTGAAATCTCCATGGTATGTGGGATCTTGACTTACAATTATGGGTTCAAGTTTGCTACCGTCACTTTGCTTACCATGTTGGCGTACTCGATTTTCACCATTAAGACTACCACTTGGAGAACCGGGTTCCGTAGAAAAGCTAACAAGGCCGACAATCAAGCGGCAAGTGTTGCTTTGGATTCGTTGATCAATTATGAGGCCGTGAAATATTTCAATAATGAAGCGTTCCAAGTATCGAAATACAATACCGCATTGACAAAGTACCAAGATGCCCAAATTAAAGTGGCTACTTCTTTGGCATTTTTGAACTCTGGACAGAATTTCATTTTCACCAGTGCCTTAACCGCAATGATGTATATGGCTTGTAATGGTGTTGCCAATGGTTCATTAACTGTGGGGGACTTGGTATTAATTAATCAATTAGTTTTCCAATTATCGGTGCCATTGAATTTCTTAGGCTCGGTTTACAGAGAATTGAAGCAATCATTGTTGGATATGGAAACTTTGTTCAAATTAAACAACAATGAAGTGAAGATTAAGAATTTGCCAGATGCCAAATCTTTGGCTCTTGGAGGTCCTGCAGAAATCAAGTTTGAAAACGTCAGTTTCAGTTATGTGCCAACCAGAAAGATTTTGGACAATGTATCTTTCACAATTCCTGCTGGGGAAAAAGTTGCGATTGTTGGACCAAGTGGTAGTGGGAAATCCACGATTTTGAAATTGATTTTCAGATTTTATGATTTAGATCAAGGGAGAATTTTGATCAATGGGCAAGATATCAAACATCTCACTTTGGAATCCCTTAGAAAAGCCATTGGGGTAGTTCCTCAAGACACCCCATTATTCAACGATACCATCTTGGAAAATATCAGATACGGGAGACTTGACGCCTCCGATGACGAAATTAAGCATATCATCAACAAAGTAAAACTTAATAACTTAATTGAAGACTCTCCAGAAGGCTGGAATACTATTGTTGGGGAGCGGGGTATGATGATTTCTGGAGGAGAAAAGCAAAGATTAGCCATTGCCAGATTATTGCTCAAGAAAGCACCAATTGCATTTTTTGATGAAGCCACTTCTGCTCTCGATACTCACACTGAACAAGCACTTTTGAAAGAAATCAAGAATATGTTCCATGATGACAAAGCCGAACTTAAAGATATCACCAGTGTATCTATTGCTCACAGATTGAGAACCATTGCTGATAGCGACAAAATCATTGTCTTAAAAAGAGGCAAGTTGAAGGAAGAAGGTACTCATTTTGAATTATTGGCTAAGGAAAAGTCTTTATATAAGGACTTGTGGAATATTCAAGAAAACTTAGATATGGAAGAGGAATTATTAGAACAAGAAAAGAAGAGAATCGAAGCCAAAAAGGCAAGCTTAAAAATCGCTGCCACTGAACAGTAAATTGAAGAAAGTTTTGGAAAGAAATGAAAGGATTTTTTTCCCTTTCGTTTCTCCAAAAATTAGTACTTACATAAGAGAAAGAAATATATATATATATTACTTGTTGTCTTAATCATTATTCATTTAAATTACCTATTTGTAAAATAAGTCTACTGTAAAATCCTTCTTCACAAGAAACAAATATTCCTTTTCAAGAACATGCAAGTTATTAGGTTGAGGATGTTTCAATAACCAATTCAAACCAACCATACCTCTACTTATTCTTAAATTTCCCGAAATGTCATCAGCTCTACCGGTACTCAAAGGTCTGACGTTAATCACAAAGTTGGACTTATGTATCATATAAGAATAAAACTGGGTGATCTTGTGCTCAATTAACCTGTCACTATTTTCTGCAAAATCAATTAATGGTTCATCGACTGATGAGATCAAAAACAATCCCTGGCAAGAGTTCTGGAGATTATGAAGAAACTTGACCACGGTGATTGGTTTGACATTAGTAGCACTTAACAAAAACTCCAATCCGTCGATGAAAATGATCCTGTTGTTCGAAGGGGTGATGTTCTTTAAAATATGGGTTTCAAACAAGTTTTTCACCACTGATTCCTCACTAACGTCTCCGTCTTTCAAGATTTTCGTGAACAAATCATCAAAACAGTTAACGAATTGGAATCTGTCTTGTTGGGTTGTCAAATCAATGCTGGTCAATTTCTTAAAATAATATGAATAATAACTCAAGTTGTTGGAGAATGAGATATAGGTTATTTGTCGATCTAATTTCTTAGACAATGATGTGTTATGATGATGCGATGACACTGAGGAATTGAGCCGACATTTCCCAAATAAAACTTCTTCTATTAGGGTATTGATGAGCCATATTGGAGAAGTTCCTTCCACTGAAGTGATCAACCCAGTAAAAGGATTGAAAACCTTTGGGTCTAGTAGCTGTGGAGAAATGACGGTATTGTCATTGAAAATAGTAAGATCTTGTTTTTGACGGGTCCCCATATCCTTTTATATATGTGTGTAGATATCCTTTCAATTAATTATTTTCAAATAATACACCGAAATATTTTGTGCTCATCACCAAAAAAAAAAAAATTAAAGATCCGGTCAGCGCTACAAACCCCCAGAACTTGGTGATCCAGTACGGTGGGTATACTGAATTTACATGAAAACGTTATCAACACAGAATATAAAAGAAGTTATAATAATAAAAAGTACATAATATGTGATATATTATATACCTAATGGTCACCCGGAATATGATATATTTCTTATTAGGTTCACTTTCTCCAAATCATTGTTTTCAGCTGCCTCAATGATCCGCGATTTCATTAATTTCTTCCACCTCAACCAATCCTCATACTTAAGAAAGAATTTTTCACCAAACTCATCATGTTCTAAATCAACGGTATTGCCACTCATGATAAAACACGACCATACTCCTTTCCGATTATATAATCCATGGCCTTGCAAACTCACACACATGTTTTGTTCAAACTTTGTTGGGATTGGTTTAGCCTTGAAGATCGCCTTCTTCGATTCATTAGGAGTTAAATTGCTGGGAATGTTCGCATTTGGAGTATTATTCTTGTCGGGCTTTTCCAATATCGAAAGTTTCGTGGTTTTGGTGTCATTTGGGAAATATTTCTCGTCAAGCTTTGGGAAAAGCCAATGGACCACATAGAGATTCTGACTCAACGCTGGAAACCATTTCATGATAAAGCTATAATCCGAATTATAAGTATGGTGCTCTCCATCCCAGTTTGATCCCACCCGGGGAAACTCGTTGAAAAATCGTTTGGATCGGTCAGGGACGAGACCATCAAATCGCCAAATGTTGTGGAAATTTTCGTAATCTTTCGAGAAGAACGACTGTTGAATATCCTTGAGGGTGAAGTTATTATAAATATTCGGAGGTAGTTTCCAGTACTCGGGTAGCTGGTATACTGGTGGTAATCCTTTGAGGACGAGTTTATCTTCAAGAGGAATCGAGTCGTCAAACATTAAGGAATATATTCTTGATCTATTGGAAAATGGAAAAAACAAGATTCTTCACTGAGTTGTAATCCTAAATAACATATTTTCCGTATCGTGCCCTAGAGTAAAGGCACCTTTATTATGATACCACTGTAACATCCAAGTCTGTTAACTTGGTCAAATAGGAAAGAGAGAAAAGAAAAAGAAAAAAAAAGAAAAGTGAAAGAGGCGCATGATCATACGCTTTGTACATATGTATGCATTTTTTTACATGAAGAGTGTCCTTCAGGTCTGTCACCCCTTTTCCAATAAAAATGAAATGACAGAAACTCTCTTTGAAGGCGAAGTTCTGATGATGCTGGCCAGTGGTGAAGGGTGTGTTGTCGAGCAGTTGTTATAATAATTGGCCAAATGCGATGCTACTTGCGAGCTCCTCCAGTGATTGGACTTTCAACTGGTAATGTTAAACGAAGAAACAAGCTACCATGTTTTGGGGCCAATCTTCAAAGATTCCATACCTCTCTAATAACCAAAATCAATCCATTATTACCAATTGACCCTTTAGAAACACTTGAAGAAGAAGAAATCAAGCAAGAGAAAGAAAAAAAGAAGTCGCTGAAACAACTGAGAGGAACCTCCAAAACAATAACATCACTGATCAATAATAATTCACAATCTTCCCAAGAAGAGGAACGAGAAAAACTGGAAAAGAAAAAAGAAAATAAGGAAAGATTCTATGGATTCTTGTTCAAATGTTTAGAAACCTCGGGTATAACTTTTGCGTCGGTCGCTGTGTTGGCTGCCGCGGGGCTAACATACCACGAGGTTTATGAAGATCATGTTCTTTCCAAGTTAGAAAAAGCTTTCGGTATTGGTGACACGTCTTTTGACTTAGCGATCCATGAAACTGCCAATAGTTCGGGATCCGATTGGGTCGAAAGACCCCAACAAAAGTTAATGGATGATATCGTGTCTGGGAAAATTAAAGGTCGATACTTCTTGTTGATTGGGGAAAAGGGTACAGGGAAAACTTCGTTGGTATTAGAAAGTTTCAGCAAAGTTAATGGAATGAATTGCACTGCCATGGATGCTCACGCTGATCCAGAAATCTTTAGAATTCGGTTGGGGAAAGCTTTAAATTTCGATTTTTTTGAAGACTATATTGGTTCATTGTTCAGCATTAGAGGCCCAAGAGATACTACTGCGATTTTGGATATTGAAAGGGCGTTCACCAAGTTGGAAGAAGTGGCGATCAAGAGAATGAAGCGCACCAAGAAACCATTGGTGTTGTTCATTAATTCTGCCCATTTGATTAGAAATGACCCCGAAGGGATCAATCTCGTGGAACTATTACAACAAAAGGCCGAAGAATTATGTGGGGCAGGACTTGTGACAATGGTGTTCAACTCGGATGATTATTGGTTGTACGAAAGAATGAAGAAGTTAAGTACCAAATTGGAAGTTATTAGCATCACTGACTTGAGCCGTCATGACGCTGTGAAGACTCTCAAATCCTCAAGAAAGAGATTTTTTAAAGAAGACTTGGATGACAAACTTGCAAACAGGGTTTATGATTTAGTGGGTGGTCGCCCTCAGCACTTGGCAGAAGTGTCCAAGCATAGCAATATGATTGTTGCCAGTCATAAAATCATTGATCGGGAGAAAACCTGGTTTTTGAACCAGTGTGGGTTAATTGGCGAAGGCATGGATGATGATGTTATGGAGAGTGGGAAATTTTCTACTTCTGCAATGCTTTTAGCCAAAGAATTTGTGGATATGGATAAAGCCAGGCACGAGTGTAATGGAAACATTGAGAACAATAAACTGCCACATGAATTACCTTTAAAACTGACGGAGAGTCATAAGATTCCTTCAATGCCTCTTTGGAGAGCCCGACAAATCATGACCCGGCCAGATTATATTCAAAAATATGACGATTTGAACATTTTCACTATTGATCCTGATTCCAACGTCCGTGCTGATTCGGTGCCGATGATGCGAGCATTCCATGAGATTGTATGCCAGCCAGGATTCGATGAATTATTGGAAAGTACCTGTGATAGAGTCGCTGCCATTGAAAGTTTAGGTAGAACCAGGGAATTGGTTGCAAAAGATTTGGTCCTTGGAGGCCATTACAAACTTAGAACTACCAGAAAATATGACAAACCCAAAGATCGTGATGAGACCGTGACACACGTCTCACTACAAAGTAATGATGAAGGTGATCAGGATGGAGAAAATGCAATACCATTACAAGATTTACATGAAGGGGCCCACAAGAACTGGTGGCAAAAGAGGATGCGGAGTGATTACGTTACCACGTATCTGAGTGATGATTCAATGAAACAGGATGTTGATATGCGGAATGATATTACTATGAAAGAAGATTGAAGATTAATGAATTTTAAAATTAGTTTAGATTTCTGAAGAATTATAAGTGGTAGAAAGGTTCTTTTGTTGATGTTTTTTTTGTTATTTTTTTTTCTAGCGAATGTATTAGTATTTTTGTCTCTCTTTCATTGACATTCGACTGTTCTTGTATTGTTGTAGTTCTTGTATTGTTGTAGTTGTTGTTTTTCGCATGTTGGAAGCACGCCAAGGTTATGAGTCTCCCGTCTCCGGTGTCCGCCCAACAATTTCTTTTTATATGCGCCCAATGAAACCACTCAAAAAAAAATGGGATGAGCTTACACTGATCTTTTTACCCCAGAATTTCTAGACATCCCCGTAATTACTAATCCTTTACAACAATGATCTCCATATTTCCCAGATCAACTGGTGTGATGAGGCCTAATATTGTCTCTCAAGCCCTGCAAACCCGGTGTTTCCTGTCCAAATCGCTGTTCCTCAAATCGAATGATATCTTCAACGTCTCCAAAAAGGCGAACAAATCGAAACCAAATATCAACGATCAACCACCAGTTGATGCTAAGAAAACGGTAGAACATTATGTCACGAAAATATCTCCTTCCCATAAGCAGCCTGTGGCCAGCACTGAACTGCTTTTGTCTCAGCATGAGAAAAACCAAAAATCGATCAAAGCCACCATCGAATCCCTTAAACAGCGCATTGCAGAAGATCCAAAGAAATTAGAAAGAACTTTGGAAGAACTTCATTTACAGTCTCAAGCCCCAGAGAAACCTACTCTTGCCGATTTCAAATGGCCATTGATTAATACATTCTTGTTGACATCAATAATATATTTTATCTTGCAGTATACTTGGGAATACCTTGATTTTGAGCAAACAGAATTGGAATATAAGCAACAAATTGAAGCTTTGGAACTCAGAATTAAAGAATTGGAGAAAATGAACGAAGAAAATGATACTACTTTGAGAGAACAAGAACAAAAGAAACTCGAAGGATCGCATGGTTGGAGACGCCTTTTTTGGTTTTAAATGACGTCGTTTTAGTCGTATATTGAAATTATTATTGTTATTTATTGGTTGGTTGGTTATTAAGGTCTATTACAAAATATACTATACACATTAGCATAGAAGGATCAATGCATATATTCCAAATTTTTATTATTAATCATTCGTAATTACCTTAGTAAAAAAGAAAAACACAAGCAGTACAAAACAACAACATCTAGGAAATCACAAAGAAAAAATAGTAATAATAGTACACAATAATAATAAAAGAGCCCCGAAAAAATACATAAATGATGAAAAAGAAAGACGAAAAATTAGTAGCCTATTTCTAAAGTATCAAATTCCCAGAATCTCTTATAATTTTCAACAATATTCTTCAAGTGCAAAATCAACTTCTTAACTTGTAAGAAAGTCAAGGAGGTATCCAAATCTTGTGGAATCAGGTGTGGCAAATAATCATTGAATATCACATTGAGACTAATCCCAATGGCATCAATTGTCATTCTCTCGAATTCCAATTTGCTCTCAATATTTTTATTCGAATTTGCAGTGGCGGCAGATTTTGCGACTTCGGAACTATCTTGGGATTCTGATGAAAGTGGCCTATTTCTAATGCTATCAAGTGATGCATCCTGCGATAAATCAATTAATAAGTTACTCAAACACATAAACTTGCATAAAAGCCAATATGGCGAAACGCTGCCTTTGGTAATTCTTTCTTTCATATCAGTGTAAGATGGAGAGAAATCCATTTCTTTTAAAAACTTATTTTTTCCTTCGCCACGGGAAGAAAGGATGTCCTTCACTTCCTCTATATCGAAATCATCATCAAATGCCAAAGATGATAGGCTGAGTTTGTGGTCTTCAAGGTACTTTAATTCTTTGACAATCGACCCGATGACATAATCCCGAAAATCAGGATTGATAAGAGCATCAGACTTTTTTGACAATTCGTCATTCGAAGCTGAATCATCAATTGCCGATTTTTCGACCTCTTTTGCCTTAAGCGGCTCCAAATTCTCAGAAACTATAGGGAAATAACCTTGCTTCAAATTTTGAGTTTCAAGTTTCAAAGTGTTCTCACAGAAAATCATCAATGATAAAAACAACTTGAATTGTGACCACAATGAGGTATTGACAGCGGCTGTTCCATCAAAAGGAATAACCGTGAACAACCCTTGCGTCATTTGATAAAACACCCTTGGTGATGAGGTGACTGAGAAGTAGATATCAATAATATGTCGAAGCTCTTGTAGGAAAAAATTTGCCAAAATGGTTTGGTTTTTAGATTCTTCTTCGCAATCTGATTGAGATAATGTTGATTTTTCGAATTGTCGTGAGTTTGTGAGTCCAACATTTGTACTTGTAGATTGTGATTTCCAAAATGCCCCTTTCGCGACCTTGAACAAATAGAAAAGCAATTCTTGAATTAAATAAACTACATCATTTATCTTGTTGAAATAGATAACTCTTTCGTCACATAGGCAGGCAAAAGCAACTTTCAATAACAAGTCGGAAGTCTGTTGGTCAAAAAACTCTTGCCTCGTTAAAATTATAGAAAGCGTGCGTAACTTATTCACGAAAACTTCAATAGACGATTTAAATTTGATTACCCTTAGTTTCTCAACAATTTTATGATCCCTTTCACTTTTTTGACTAGTCTTTAAATTAAGATTATCGATATCACTTAGGTCATCATCATGATTTTTTATAGGCAATCCAAATTCGTCAATAGTGACAGCCTTCTTATCACCATTTTCCCCATCAAGCATTGCTACTAAGTAATCCTCAATCTTAAAATTTCCTTTCAAATTGTGCACCAAGCCACTATCAATCCCTAGATTAATAAGATATGCTTCCAACTGGGATATTGAGCTAATGATTGTATCAGCAAGGCCAATAATGGAAATTTTTTTTTGGATTAGGATATTATTCTCTTCAATCACGGTGACATTATTCGACGCAATATTATTATCAAAAATTTCCCTGACATGGGACACCTTAAAAGATCCAGAGAACGTTCCATGTGGTTTGAGATAATGGGTACCGGAGATTTTCAAATAACTTTTCAAGAAAAACTCATTGATGGAATTGTTAATCTGGTATTTTTTGTCACTATTCTCTTTAGTGTCACCAAACAGTTTTTCTTCTGTTGCTATGTCATTAAGTAATCTAAAGACTTTTACCACGCTGAGTTCTTTCTTTCGTTTCAATTTTTCCGCTTCTTTTGCAATTTTGGTCTCATTCTCGATGTGTCTTTGGGCGATTTCATTCTCTTTCTCAATTGTGTCAAGTAAGCTCTCATCTAGCATTGAGTTGATTTCTTCGAAATTACTCTTGGAGACATTTATGTTATTGACGGCAAAATAATTCAGTGCTTCCTTGTCTGCGTCAATTGCATACTTCTTTCTCGGGATAAATCCTGACTTTCCGAGAGGACTTGTAGTTTCTTTTGAAGAGTCTAGTTTTTGTTTTTCTTTCATGGATCTACTAATCATTGACAACACAATATCATCATCGCTGTCATCGTCAGAAGTAGAGTTTTCAATGTCAACAATCTCATCAGAATCATCGGTCAAATCGTCATTTATCATAATATTAGCTTGTATTGTACTACTCTTTGAAAATATTCTGGGAGTTGTCTATACCTTTTGAGGAGAGGAATCCATTGGCAGAAATATCTTTTGGCTTATTATGGACGTTGAATGATCATGAACAATAAAATAAATAGTTTAAAATTTTGATTTGGGTGATAACGAAAATATTTTTTTTTTGTTTACTTGCACGTGCTCCCCCATCAATATTTCATCATACTCTCAAAATGTTATGATTATCTGTTTATTGTTATAGCTATTTGTTTATTGTTATAATACAATGTATACTTCTATTTTGACAACATTTCTATAATTTCATTTCGCTTGTTGTAAAAATCGTATTTCAATATAATATTCCCATTGTTGGCAAAGTTCACAATCTGGAGAATTTCATCAGGTAATTTCTCATTAAATGCTCGAAGAATCTTCATCAAATGTTCTCCACTCATCAAGTTGAACTTTGTGACTTTTAAACTGTCGATAATTTTACCAACTATTGACTTTATTGGGAAAGATTTAAGTCCATTGGTGTTGTTCAAGTTATAAAGAATCTCAAAAATCATCAACAATTCACCTGTATTCGTCCCATTTCCTTGCGGAACATCCATCTGGAGCAGTTTTTTCTTCTGCGCTTCCTTCAACCTTATTCTTTCAATTAATGACAATTTCTTATCGGTTATCGATTGTACTTTTGGCTTGGAAATTTTAGATAATTTCGTTATCTTTGGGGCAGACTCTTTCAAGATACTTGATTTTCTGGCAATACTACTGGCCGCTGGTTTGAAACTCGATGGAGCTAATGGCAAATCATTATAAACTTCATTGATCTTCTCGTCAATAGAGTGTAAATCGCCCTGATCAACAAAAGTGTCCACTAATTGCAGGAAGATTTCTTTTCTTTTCACAATTTCTTTAGCAAAGTTGGTAACTTGCAATTGTTCTTTAGGTAAACCTATCAACAAAGTAGTTTTATCATTATTGGAACCCACTTTGAATAACTCATAACTCTGAGGATATAAATATTTTATCTTTAAAATGTCCGAAACCGTCACTTCTTTGCCGAAAAGTTTGGTCAAATTTGGAAGAAACTGGTTCAAGCTCGGCAAATTTGTATGATCAAGGAAATAAATATAAATGACATTGTCTAAGTTTGAAAAAATTCTGATCAAAGCCCTCAATTTCCCCTTCAAAGTGTTATCGTGAAAATTCGCAAAATCTTTGAATGGCTGGGTAAAGATTTGGTTGAAAAGTTTATTATTTTTGTCTTTTTGGTAATAAACGATCTCATCAATGAAAATATCCCCGATTTTCTTGTTCAATTTGAAATTGATCAAATAGGGATCGGCAGTGGTATCAAAACCAACGTAGTTTAGCTCCATCGAAGGATCTATTTGTAAAAATAAATTTTGATTTCTTAAGTACCCAAACATATGCTCCTTTCCAGTATTCACATTAGTATTCGCATTATTGAAAAATTTCTTGTCTTGGAATTTCCCAATCATTGGATCTTTCAAATAATTGATTTTCCAAACCCTTTGAAGGAAGAACTTGTTGATATCTGGTTTCTTATCCATAAATGACGTCGATAATTTAATAATATCTGCAATTTTCAAGTCCAAATTCAAGGACTTCAGGAAAACCATATAATTTGAGCCCTCGGCTTTTAAAATATTGTTAAAAACCATACCCTTTGTAATAATCTCAAATATTTTTCCTATTGATAGAATTAAAATTGGTTTATCCTGGCTTTCCAATTCAATTGGCTTTTTTCCACACCTCGTATATAATTTCAAATGATTATCGGTTGTATAAATCAAGGAAACCAAGTTGCAATTCGTTATTGGGTTGTTGGAAGATATTGTATACGATTGATCGGACAAATACTGGTCGAAAAATCCATAATTCAAGTCAAACGATTTCGAAATAAGCGAGACCATCGAGTTAGATACCGAGTTCAATATATCTTCGGAGTTTTTTTGAATTTGTTTCGGGTCACCATAATTTAATCCATCCATGGTAATCGTTCCAAATTGAGGTTTGGTATTGTTAATTTGTAAGTACGAACTATCAGAGGTGGTGATTGGTGAAATATTGTTTGCAAGCATCTCCCAGTTTTCAAGGACTAAATATCCGTGAGATACCAAACATTGGAGCAAATATTTGGTATCATAGTTATTAACATCAATTACTGGGATCGTCATCCGCCTGATAATTCATTTAAGAGAAGATTATAATAAAGAATTTTGGGTTGAATCTACATTTATTGTGATTACGCAGCACTGACATTATTCCCCATCGGGGGGGTAAAAAAAAAAAAAAATTACTAATAGCTGTCTGTGCCCAAGGGATGATTCATCTTATCTGTCAACACCAACTAAATAACACCAATAATCCATGAGTAATATCGTCTCCCAACTCCCAAAACTCATAAAAGAATCGCCAATCTTTGTGGCCGCGAAAACTTTTTGCCCATTTTGTCAGGCATCTTTGAAAACCATCGATAGTTTGAAAGTCAAGCCTCATGTACTCCAATTGAACCAAATGAAGGAAGGCCAGGAAATTCAGGACGCATTGACCAAAATGACAGGACAAAGTACAGTGCCAAATATTTTCATTGGTGGAAAGCATATTGGTGGCAATTCAGACTTACAAAAGTTGAAAAAAAATGGCAAGCTTACTGAACTTTTAAGTAAACTTTGATAGAACATAATAATATTTCATCATCATCGCAAGTTAGGATATATTCAACAAATATAATATAGAATTGAATTTTTTAATAGAAGAGCCTAAATATATCAACTGGCAGCTGTAGATATCAAGAATTTTCCATGCTTTCTTAATTCTTCATCCATCAAGTCCTTAATCCTCTGAGCCCCGGAAATCCCTATACCCAACAATGTTTCCAATTTATCGAATGGGATTTTTTCTTCCAACAACATCATTGCAAGTTTTTCACTTTTACCGACTACACCCAATGTCAAAAAACTCATATCTCCTTCCTCCAAATGATTTAGATCCAAAATTGGGACGCTATTGTTGTAAAGTCCGACATTAACAGAGCTGACAAAATCGTACATCGCGATCCCGGCATCGATCAATGCCAAGGTCACCGAGTTTGCAACTGCTGATAAAATCCCTCCGTCTTGTGATAATACATAACAGTCCACTATTATTTGAGTTCTTGGGTACAATTTGGTTATTACTGTCTCGCTAAATGTCTTTTCCAATATCGTCATCATTTCTTTGATTCTTCGATCAGATTTAGGTCTCTTTCTTCGTTCCACTGGGGAGAAACTGGCAATATTGAGGTTCACGGTGATCGAAGAATTATTATTATTTGAATTGGCTTTGGATTTTGGCTCTAATGGTCCATTTACTTTGCACATCACTTTTGTATTCCCTTGTTGGACATATGATGAACCGTCTGATGAGGTTTGGTGAGTGTTAACTTTGCAAGTGAATGACTTCAACTCATTCCAGCGTCTACCATCTAACCGAAGGCCTTCAGGTGAGTATAATTCTTTGTTGGACATAGTTGGGCTGCTAGAGATTGTAATAGTTCAAGTTATAATGGATTATCTTACAGTCAAAAAGAAAAAAAAATTGCAAGAAAAAAAAAAAATTGTATGCCTTGCAGGTGCTTCTTAACCACATGAGCATCTCACTAGCTTAGACCCTTTTAGCCCATTTTGAAGAGGTTATCGTTATTTTATGCTACATGCAAAGAGTCCAAAATCCCGTATCATTAATCTTTCTCTATAGTAAAAATCAACTCCCGATTTCTTATGTGCACTTTAAGAACGTTGGCATGAATGTACAAAGTGCATATCATAACGCTTTAAGAAATACTAGAAGTCATCGCTTCTCATTATCAGCCAATGAAAATAAAAGCTAGTAATTTCAGATCCTATGCTAGTATCAAGTATTATTTTATTACTAGTCATCGCCAGATGGTACGAGTAATTTCTTATTTTGGTCGCAGAATATTCCATAACAATAATTTATAAACATAAAATCTTTTCACCATTAAATATCTCATTTATAGCATATATATAACAATCCGCTGTATTATTACCCAGAGGACTCAACGAAATTAAGCAAATAAATGGTCTTTCAATGCTGCGTTGTAACGAATACCAGTAAATTTGTTTGCATTCAATACCTTTTGGATTTCCTCAAATACCGGAAAACTAATATTCTTGATGTTGGAGCTATCCTTGATTGTAGAAGCCTCAAGATAACTTGGAATTGGGACAAATTGTCGGAACTTGTCGTGATCTTTGGAACTTGGGTTGTTGTGGAACTTGATCTAAGCCAATGGAGAATAAGCAACAATTGGGATATTCAACTCAGCGCAGATCTTTATTACTCCATTATCCAAGATGTCTCTAGTCCACAAATACTATTGAAGGGGTACGGTTTTTTCAGCTCTAGCACACTCAGAGACATCAATTTTGTTCCTTCAAACAAATCTCAATACTGGTCTTTACACCCGCTTCTGACCCATCTGGGCCGACAGTCGTCATGTTGATTCCCCCCTTAATGGAAATCACGATCTTATCCTTGACTTTTGGGTAGTTGTCATTGAAATCTTGCAAGTATTTCAAATTCAAGTGGCCAGTGCCGTAGAATTCACCACCATTAAACAAGCGGCAGCCAGCATTGTATGCAGTATAAAAGATCTCCACCACTTCTGCTTCTGTCACTGATCTAGGAGCTCAATTGGTTCTCATGGTACCAAAGCCAAAATGTTATTGGAAAGCTTGACGAATTTAGAAATTTATGAATTGTTTTTATTTTTTATTTGTGTCGTTATAACTGAATTATATTGAGACACTATTATTCACCAAACTCTATTATCATTGTTACATTTAACTACATATTATAATCTCCTTTTATGTTCAACTCTTTATTATCTTTATTACTTATTATTACCTATCACTGCGTCTAAACACGCAACTGTTATTCTATTTTGTTATATAAAGGGTTAAACATCCCAATTTATTTATCTTTATATATCTTTTATAAACTACGGATTTTTATACGAATATATTGCTATATTACTATAAACAACAACTCTTAACGGTATTTATTGATATCAGAAACATTATATATGAATTATAAATGAATTATGTATTATATACCAACACGGAGGGTCTTTAGTACTTTTGTATTCAATATATTTGTCTGCAAAAAAGCTGTTAACATCCGCCCCTATGGCGCAGTTGGTGGTCGCGTTACACTCATAACTGTATTGCAATGTAAAGGTCCCGAGTTCGAGCCTCGGTGGGGGCAGTTATTTTATTTTTTTCTTCAATTCCTTACTGTCTTTTACTTATGTTTTTGCATGTTTGTAAAAACTTGTCGTAATAATTTTTTTTTTTATAATTTGAAAATGAGATACTTTTCTCCTCCGTTCGATTGTAGAAGTTGTCGTTATAACTGAATTATATTGAGACACTATTATTCACCAAACTCTATTATCATTGTTACATTTAACTACATGCTATAATCTCCTTTTATGTTTAACTCTTTATTATCTTTAACTCTTTATTATCTTTATTACTTATTATTACCTACTACTGCGTCTAAACACGCTACTGTTATTCTATTTGTTATATAAAGGGTTCAACATCCCATTTTATTTATTATTATATATCTTATATAAACTACGGATTTTTATACAAATATATTACTATATTACTATAAATTACAACTGAAGTAATTTTGATCACATGTACCCAAAGCGAATTCATAAAGACCATATCTAAGTGTACACTTTATACCTACTGTTTCCGAACTTTCCAGTTCAAAATATCGTCATAAATTCTCTAATCAGGTCCTTACCTGTATTTATCACTCAAACATGTAATACTTATCACATTAATACTCAAGCTATATTAATGTCACAAATATATTTTTCCCTGATTAAATAATCTGAAAAGATTGCTTTCCAAGCTGTCTATTCTAGTAGTAGTATCATAATCGAGAGCAAGGACCATACGAGATTTTATAGTTGAGAGGTTTATTATCACTGAATAGCGATGAAAGCACCACCCGGCGGGTATCTGTCTACTCCAAGAAAACAAAAAAATTGATCTCCGTCCGGGTAAGAATGGCTATTATATTGGGTTTGTTTTTGTATATATGCGAAATATATGAGCGGCAGTTAAATAAACAAAAAGTATTGTTATTGTTATTACCATTATTATCATATAGAACTATCACGACTGTTGCAAGATCACCAATTCTTACGCTGTTGATATTGATATTTTTTCTTTTTCGATTAGCAAAATCACAGTATAATTACAATCCATCGAAATTCCCCCTCCATGCCAAATGATAACCAGTGATCCAAAAAGTCAACAACAGTTGACTGCTTCATCCAACATTGATGAAATAAAAAGACAAAAGAAACTCAAAAGTTTACTTAGGAAGCTACAGATACCCGATAACAAGACTTATGAAGTGATCACTGAGAAAATAATAACGAGCGCTTCATCCTCAGATCTCTCTTCTGATTCCAATAAGCTCCGTCAACTTAGAAATCGCGATCAGATCCAACTATCGGTATTGTCTGACCCCTTGTTAGGGGATGCCAGGAATGGTAAAGCAAGGACAAAACTAAAAGATACCAATAACAAAATTTCCTTCAAATCAAATATTTTGGAAATATCCTCAAATTTGGAAACCCTTATCGTGAAAATAAATTTGAAAAAAATTGTTGGCGATAACTCAATATTCAATATCGGTACGCTAAATGATATAAAGCTATTGGACGATAATAATAACGATGAATACGATGAGTATGAAGATGATGATAGTTTTGATGTTACAGAATTGCCATACCGCGGAGCTCTTGACATCGATGACGCTAGCACCTTGAAAACTCAGCCCAATTCCCTTGATAGAAAAGCTTTCGAGACTTCAATGAAAAGAACCCACAATTTGAGAATCAAAAACAGTGACGGAACCTTAATTAAACTTTGGGATCAAGAGTCATCCATCTATAAAAAAATCGATTGCATTCATTTTGGCGGTTTTGAAATTGATACATGGTACGCTGCTCCTTACCCAGAGGAATATAATAAACATAAAGTACTCCATATTTGCGAATACTGTCTCAGGTACTTCTCCTCATCATTTGTTATGAAGCGTCACTCTTTAAAATGCCCGTTAAACCATCCTCCCGGAAATGAGATTTATAGAGACGTGAAAAATCGACTCGCGGTATTTGAGGTTGATGGGAGAAAAAATGTATTATATTGTCAGAATTTATGCTTATTATCCAAGTTATTTTTAAATTCCAAGACTCTTTATTTCGATGTTCAACCGTTTGTGTTTTATATTTTGACAGAAATTGATTCAAAAAATAATTATCATTTTGTGGGTTATTTCTCCAAAGAGAAGTTGTCATCTACAAACTACAACTTGTCATGCATTTTAACATTACCAATTTATCAACGGAAAGGATATGGTAACTTTCTAATTGACTTCAGTTATTTATTATCAAGAATGGAATTTAGAGTTGGGACTCCAGAAAAACCTCTATCAAATTTCGGTCTTTTATCGTACCGGAGCTATTGGAAAACCGCATTAGCTTATAAAATAAAACAAATCATGATTGATAGTGAGATCTTCATCAAAACCTATCAACTATTAAAGGACAATAAGCAGGTTACCAAAAATAATTTTAAAGTTTTGGAAAATTATAAATATCAAAATCCCCTATTGAAACTAACCATCCAAGATCTCTCAAATACTTCAGGAATGACTCCATCGGATGTGATTTATACTTTGGAAAACTTAGATGGATTAATGAAAGATCCAATAACTGGGAAATATGCCATTAAAATTAATATCTCAAAAATCAATGGGGTGATCAATAAATATGAACAGAAAGGATACGTCCGTGTTGATCCTGATCTATTATTATGGAAACCATTAATCTATGGACCTTCTGGTGGTATTGCCGCTAAGAGAACAGATATTGATATTACCAATGAGCCCACAAAACCAGATGCAGATAAATTTTCAAATAATGATAATCCAAATTTAATTTCATTTCTTGTCAACTTCATGAAGGACGATATTGAGGATATTCGAAATTTGACGAAGCAAACTCTTGATGAAATTCTGAATCGAATAAGAATTTTAACCCATGTGGACTTTGAAAAGAAGAATATGATTATAGATGAAGAGGACGAGAAATTATTGAAATTGGACATTAAATCTTTGATAGAGAAACACCGGAAATTATTAGCATCAGACGAGGATAAGGAGGGGCTACTAAAAGCTTTAGAAAATGAGCAAGAAATTCCAATTATGAGACTCATAATGTGCACCAATGAATATAATGCCAATAGCGATTCGTTAATGATGAACAGTAAAATCAATGAAGATACGTGCTCTAATGAAAAGAAGAAGAAGATCGTTATTGACGACGACGACGATGATAATGATGATGATGATGATGATGATGATGATGATGATGATGGGGGAGAAGAAGAACATATTAATGCTAACCGAGCAATCGAACATGACAATCAGTGTGTGCCAAGTGGAGACGAAAATGAAAGTGAATATCTGATGGAAGAAAAGGATAACGATGTTAACACAATGAAAAGTAGAGATGATGATACGAAGGATGGAAATGTATCTGTTTTTGGAATCCAAGGAGTAAAGAATATGGGCGAGTCATTTGGGCTGGAGGAAGGCTACGAAGGCTACGAAGGTGAATTTCCTAGAGATATAGGAAGTCAGCCAAAAGAATACAAGTCTTTATGTGAAGGCATTAGTGGAAATGACAAAGTTATTATAGAGAATGGATCTTCTTATCTTGATTATTATGACGAAACTTCCGAATTAAGTCCTTTATCATTGTCTGAGCGATCAGAGTCACCTTTTGAAGAAGATACAAGTATATTGAGCATTAAAGGGGGTATCCAAAGAAGTGCGGACCTGTTAAAAGCGGATACGGAAGAAGATGTAACTAGGAGAATGAGAAGCTTTAGGGGAAGAAACGAAGATCTAAGGGTTAGAGAAAAAGGAAAATTCAGAGCCAATTTTATGAAAGATCAAGAAGTTAATGGTAGGATCCTGAGTTCTAAAAAAAGTACTAAAAATCATAAGAGGTCATCTAGCAGGAGAAACAGAGAAAAAAATATTAATATGGCTGCTGAGGAAGAGACCAGCGCTAGGAATTTGAAGGGAAAAGCTGGAAGTACCATCGAAGAGCCTGAAAAAAATTCTTGCAATAAAAACCAAGAATCAGAAGTAAGCAATGTGAAAAATAGCGCAGATAGGGTCGAAACTGCTGATGCTCCTCCCGTAAAAAGAGGCAGGGGCAGACCCAAGGGAAGTTTCAAGAAGAAGAAACTACACGGATAGGGAAATCAATGAGAGAAATGGGATATGATTAATGTGATAACGATTTTTTAATGTACTTTTTTTTTGTTAATGTCTTTGTAGGCTACAAATGATAATGTCTACGGGGCTGAAAATAATAACATAAATCTAAAATGAAACTAAATAATAATAAATAATTAAGATCTAAAAATACAAAGAAGAAAACTTCCCACCATAATCTTGAAATTTTGGGAAGATTTTTCTCAAAAAAAAAAAAATAAAACGAAAATTGTTAACAATAGGAGCTCAAAACAAAAAAAGTAAAAGAAATCTAATAGAAAACAAAGTTGGCGGTACCACTGGTGACACTAACAGTACAACCGTCAGTTCCATCACCATTGTAAACACCATTAGCATAAACACAATCACCCACAACAGTGGCACCGTCAGCAGCTTCAATCTTTAAAGAGTATGATGGCGGATTCTTGTTGTTTGGGTTTGGAATAATACTCAAGTAAGTAATACTATCGGTCATACCGGCGCCAGCAACGACTGGAGCCCAGTTACCAATGCCACTTCCGTCGGTACCCCAGACACACCCTTTTTCAACATCGACACCAGCATCGTTGATGTAATATTGAGAAGAGGTACCTTTGCTTTCCCATTTGAAGTAAGAACCAGAGTTAACAACGGACATTGGTTTGGTGGAACCGGCAGTCAATCTAGTTGGGACAACCATGTTTTCAGAACCTGGATAATCGGTTCTACACAAAGAGACAACTTTATCGATTTGAGACACAGCGTTAGCAGTCTGTTCACCCCATTCACACAAGTAGTCAGTGTCGGTGTTGGTTCTGTATAACTTCCCGTTCTTACAAATCAAACCGCCACGGGTTTCACCATCACTCGGTTGGGAAGATGGCCATTGGGTCTTAGACATACCGGCTTGGCAGGCATAAGAACAATAGTAACCACTTTGACAGGAAGTTTGAGTGTTACCGTCTTCGTTCATTATGGAAGCCCAGCCACTGAGTCCGACCCAATCAAGGGAAATTACACCATTACCGGTTGGGACACCGGCAGAACAATCAAGCACACCATCTTCGAATTTAGCGGTTGGGTTAGAGAATGCAGATAAATCACCATCGATGCTGGAAGAGGAAGAAGTGGAAGAAGAAGAAGAGGCCGAAGAAGAAGTGGAGGAAGCAGAAGCAGAAGAATATGAAGTAGAAGACGAAGAAATAGTGGTAGAAACAGAAGGGACAGTGGTTGATTCAACATCACCGGTATACATAACATCAACATAAGTGGTCACAGTGGTAAGAGTTGTTGCAATAGCACGCTTATGATGATGTCTAGCTTCTTGCATTTCATTGCTTGGGGAACGTTTATGATACTGGGTATCTTTGGAGTGAGCGATTCCAAAGATAGATAACTGTAGAAGAAAATCAATATATAATGAAGATTTCATGGTTTTTCTTTCTTTCTTTTTCTTCTTCTTTTGTTTTGCAAAGACAATGGATCTATGAATCTATGGGTATTTTTCGATGGAGTTCAGAAATTAACGAGAGTTATATACCATCAAGTCCAATGTTGGAGAGAGAGAGAGAAATACACTATGTCGGCGAAGAAAAGGAATGTGGAGTATAGTTTATTGGATTTCAATCATTGAGAGAGCAAGAAAAGGATTAATATACTGCCGTGGAATTCAACTTCTTATAAAGCCTCGAAGATGTTTTGTGTTGACGTATGTTCAGGTTTCAGGGTTGCAGCAGGCCCGCAGATTAGGCATACACCAAAAATCTGAAACAACAACAGGCTCCTCGTGCAAGCTTTTATCAGATTTGCGTTGGACAATAGATACACTTGTACATATTAATGGATATTATTACCATAAATGTATATAATAGTTGCGTTGAAGAGCACGATGATCATCGCAAGTCTGGAAATTATTGTTGCAAGAAAAATTTGTAACATGCAAGAAAATTAAGTGAATCAACCAGTCCTTAAAGAACTCCATCCACAAAGTGTTGGGAAAAGAAAAAATTTTAAATAATAAAAGCCCTGTTAAGGAATTTGGGTGGGTATAAGCTTGCCAAACTCTGGCGAAATATTTCATTAATGATATCTTGAGCCAATTATGGAGATTCAACGGTGTCAAACTCCCCTGAATTCACGAGAAGATTCATCAACACGCATAACATATAAAATATATTACGTATAACTACAGAAAAATTAGAAAAATAAATAACTAAATAAGAAGTACTATCAAGGGAGTTTTCTGGTGGACATGCAAACAAAGGAAACCTTTAGAGAAATCATTCAATGGAATATATCACAAATAATAGGCCGATTCTCATTCAGAAAATGTTCCTGGGGTCCTCAATAGGACTGTATGTGATACACAAGCCAATAATATACTTGAAACACTTAATAAACTATTCAAGTCATGTGAAACAGAATCAGGGATCTCATAGGTGAAATTACTTTGCAACAAAAAGGGAGCTTCTTCATCTAGTTCCTGTAAGATCAAAGAAGTTCCTTGTTATTGAGAATTCTCTCGAAAGCTTTCTTGTTATTAGACCCTCGTATTTTAAAAAGTATGAGCAGTATAATTTCTAAGTACCTACAAGTATGAATTGCTAACCAGTTATCTGTCTAGTTACAGTTGATTAGACCCAATTAGAAAACTTCGAATCTATGATTGTTCCAAGTATTACATATTTTCTGGGGATAATTATTTGAACTCTGTGATTGAAATTCAAAGTACGTTAAAGAACGATGGATCTCATATATATCTAAAGATCTAATTAATGACAGATTAGTTGATCAAATTAAAATTTTGAAAAACTTCTTGAAGGAACTAGAATATTATATAAGTGAAATCGAAGAAAAATTCGTCTAATATTCCATGTAACTCTTGTTGGAGAGATCGAGAAAAGATATCCATTACCTTAGTTGATGACTTTTTTCTCAATGAGGCACTGTGTACTTCTCTTATAAATTGACTCACATTTCTTTATATTAAGGTAAAACTGGCGATTTTTCCCAATATTATGATGACCACATCAAGAGTTTGCTGCCAGATAATGCTGGATAATTGCTACCATAAAATGAGTTTAACTATAAGTCGGGGAGCAATATATGCAAGGATCTTGTTATGAATAAGAATATATTAAAAATTGCACGAAATATTCAATGAAGCAAGGCTAAGACTAACTATTTCCTTAGATATTATCCTTATGATGTTGATGTTGTGCCCTCCGACGGGTAAGGATGCTTTTGCATTGGGCAAAAATACGTAGAAACAAAAAGCCCACAGAGGCACGCGCCATCAAAGCCATTTGTCAAACGACACAGCAGTTAGTGAGCACAAACCAGAAAGCAAAAAATGTCGCTTAATCCTGGCGAAGATGTTAAGTCTCGTCTTAGACCATTTGGTATCGTGTTTGAGAAATCCCTACGGGATTTGATCAAAGGGATTCGGGCGCACAAAGAACCAGAAGCACAATCGAAGTTCTTACTAAAAGCCATTGCCGAATGCCGTCAAGAAGTCAAGTCTTCGGATATGGATCTAAAGACAATGACGATATTGAAGCTTTGTTATTTGGAAATGTATGGCTTCGATATGTCGTGGGCCAATTTCAACGTATTGGAGGTGATGTCGTCTTCGAAATTCCAGCAGAAGAGGGTTGGGTATTTGGCAGCGGGCCAAGCTTTTAGAAACGAAGAAGATGTTTTAATGTTGGCGACCAATTTATTGAAAAAAGACTTGAACTCCTCATCAAGCGTCGAAGTGGGGGTTGCTCTCAGTGGAATTTCGTCGGTAGTCAATTCAACGTTGGCAAGAGATGTCACTGATGATATAATAAAAATGTTGAATCATTCCAAGCCATATATAAGAAAGAAGGCGGTTTTGGCATTGTACAAGATCTTTTTGCAATACCCAGAGGCCTTGAGAACCTCATTTGATCGACTTTGTGACAAATTGGACGATGAGGATGATTCAGTGATGGCCGCCACGGTAACGGTTATTTGTGAATTGGCGAAAAAGGCTCCCAAGAATTTTGTGAATTTGGCCCCAAGGCTACATGCCATTTTATCTACGACAAAGAATAACTGGGTCATTATTAGATTGCTTAAATTGTTCTCCTCTTTGGCGAAAATCGAACCAAGACTAAACGCAAGGTTGATTCCAAAGATTTTAGAAATTGTCGAAACGACCGGAGCAATGTCATTGATCTACGAGTGTATTAATTGTATTGTGGTTGGAGAAATGTTGGATGACTCTAACTTGGACGTTGCTCAGATTTGCGTTGATAATTTGAAACCTTTTTTCACCGCCACTGATCCGAATTTGCAATATGTAGGGTTATTGACCTTGAACAAGATTGCAACAATTCAACCCCATATCATTGCTGAGCAAAGTAAGGTGATCATTGGTTGTCTTGTTCATCCTGATTCATCAATTAGAAAACAAGCTCTTGATTTATTGGAATACGTTGTATCCGAAGACAACTTGGAACAGGCGGTATCGATTCTAATAAATGAATTGTTACCAAATAACTCTGCTAATAGTACCAATGAGATAGTGTTGGATGATGATTTCAAAGTAAGTATCATCAATAGAATTCTTGATTCGTGTGTGTTTCAAAATTATACCAACATATCCGACTTTGATTGGTTTATTTCTGTTCTTTCGGATTTGATAAAGATCTCTGCCGAATATAATCTTCATGAAATTGGTCCTAGATTAGGAATCGAGTTTAGAAACGTTCTTGTGAAAATTCCATCAATAAGATCGACAGTCATAAATGATTGTCTAGTTGATTTGATTCAAGATGAATTGGTCGTTAGCAATTTGCTCGGATGCATGCCAGAAATCTTATGGGCTGTCGGTGAATACTCAACCATGATCAATGATCCAAATTCCTTGTTGTTTAACTTGCTAGACACGTTCCAAAATGCAATCGTTAGTGGCGATGATGCGTTCGAAGAAACCGGGGAATACGACAAAACTTTGGTGATTTTGATTCCTACTCTTGTTAAGATCCTCAACGCCTACGCGAATGGCAACTCAAACTACATGTGGAATTATCAAGAAAAGCAAAAAGTAACGGCTCAACTTACCAGAATTATTGATTTCCTCAATAAAACCTCGGTGCTGAAGAATTTCAACGTCCAAGAACGGTCGATCGAATTCCTCGAGTTTCTCAAACTTTTGAAAGAGGCGATGGAAGAATTGCTGGATGATTCTCTCCAATCCCCTCTTCTCTTATCCCAGGTATTGCCATCACTATTCAACTCTTGGGAATTGAACCCCATTGCCAAAGACGTTCAGAAAGCCATTACGGTGCCTGATGAACTTGATCTAGATGCGGAGATTTATCCTCTTGATGGGTCGTACTCTGATCCCGAGGAAGATTATTTGAAATACCGTAATCCAGAATATTACAATGATGCCAGTGATCTGGACATATCTAATAGTGAAGATGAATTCACGGCGTATTCCAACCCATTGTTGGGGATCGAAGGTAATGGAGCGGACAACGATGGGATGTACCACGATGATGTGGGCGAGCTTTTAATGGAAGACGACGTGGAAGCCAGAGAAAAAAGAAGATTAAAGCGTTTGGAACAGCAGAAAAATGATCCTTTCTATCTCAAATTCGAAGATGATGTCAATGTATCAGTATCTAAGGATAGTTTTATGGAGATGGATCTGGATAATAACAATAAAGCAACCGCTAAGAAAATCACCTCTAGCAAAACGGTAGGGAAATCAAAGACGAAGAAAGTAAAGAAGGCCAAGCCGGTGGTCTTAGCTGAAGAAGTATTATTTTCAGGATCGGGATCTGTTACCGGGTCAGCAAACGATATCAGCGCAATTCCTGAAGGTTCCAAAACCAAGAAAAAAACCAAGAAGAATATTTTGAAAGTCGATGCCTCGGGGCTTGAGAATTTCGATCTTAATGGGTCATCGGAACCGGAATTTAGTCCTCAATTAGAGAAAGAAATTGGTTATGTGGTGGAAGAGGTTCCGGATAATACCATTTCTAATAATAATGATCAAGGTGAGTTGGTGGTGGTGTCAAAGAAAAAGAAGAAATCTAAAAAGAAAAGTGGTGATGAAGAGGGTACCAAGAAGAAGAAGAAGAAACCTAAGACAGACGCTGAGGGAAATGTCATTGAAGTCAAACGAAAGAGCAAAAAGAAGGTAGTTGAAATACAGTAGTGTGTTATTAGTCGTCGCGATATTAATAAATGCATTTATTGTGTACAATATAATCTAATGAAAAAAACTAAAATGACAAAAAAGAAATGCAGGAATATGACATAGTGTATTTTCCAATTTTGTTTTCCGAAAAACAAAAAAAATTTCAAAATCTAACTCACTCAGTATATGAAAAGCTTTGTAATGATATTTTGGCCACCAGAGCCCCACTAATCGAACGATAGTCTTTGGCCGATGATTTGGGCTTCTGTACTAAATAACTGGACAATTTATTCCCTTGATGAGGTTTATTGTTCATTTTCGCACCAGCCAATGATCTTTTAGGCTTGGTATTTGAGAGTGAAGCCTTTTTTGGGGGTTTTCTTAGGCTATTAAAGACTCTCAGTTCAGCTAATGGTTTCTTTCGTTCATTTATATTGTGTGTATGGTTTGGTGCAGTGTATTTGAACTTGCTCGAAAGTGGACTAATGTGAGTGTTGGAAGATTTTACCTCATTATCACTGAATGATGCACCATCAATATCACTATCAGAGTCGATAATTTCATCATCTGATTCATTTATATTCGTTTTGTTTGCCACAATGGTGTTAGTAGTTTTTGGAATATTTTCTTTTTCTGTATCAGATATCGGTTGAGTAACTTCTGATATACTGTTAACTTGTGTAATGATGAGATTATTTTTGATTGGCCCTTGGTGTTCTATTGATGTTTCTGTTGTAGGTTTGTCATTAGCGGATTTCTCAACCTCGGTAACTTGATTGTTATCTGCTGAGTTGGAATTCAGTTCCTCGAGACTTTTGTTTGCCTTGGCAGCAAAATATTTGCTCTTTGTGCCGCCTTGTTTAATTTTATCAACCCCACCTCCAAATTTATTGATTCGATTGTTAATCAAAGAAGTGATATCGGCCTTTACCACTGGCTTAGTACCTTCCACTGTATTAGTGAATAGTCTATTTGATGATGATCTCATCACCAGTGATTTGCTATCGCTTGTTTGTGACGAACTGAAGAATTTAAAGGTATCAATGGTTCTTGTTGTTGATTTTGATTTGATTATAGGCGAAGAACAAGATCTTTGAACTGTTCTATTATGTTTATTATTATTACTGTTTATATTTGCCTTCAGGTTCATGTTCATCAAAGATTCTTCTCTAGATATCAATAATTCCTTAGTCATTGGATGCAAATTTCCCAAGGCTATTCCATAATGAATATTTGGATCTTCATGTAGGGTTCCAATACACTCACCAATCAGTTCCAACTCTTCGTCTTGAAGATCAGATGGTATTGGATTTAAAGTAGTCATTTGTAATTGTTGTGGATCGAATACTCGAGGATACAAGAAAGAAGCATCTGCTCGGCGATACTCTTCTTCAAATTCTTTGGGTACAACCACTTTATCTAACCTTAGTTTCAAAAGCACTCTATCCATTGACTGATAATGTCTGACTGCTTGTAATGATTTTTTAATTCCCATTTTTGGTATTCCTGAAGTATAATCACACCCGCTGATACAAGCCGCCATTCTAAATTGGCAGGGAGTCATTGTCCCGAGAGTGTACCCAGGAACTTTCTTGAAGTTTTCCCGGCGGATTTCAATCACAGTATTCTCTTTATCATTGAACTTAGTCAATAATCTTTGGCAGCCAAATACTAGCAAATCTGAATCTTCTGACATGATGGCATCAACTTGGCCAGTTTGTTCCAAGTACACCATTTGAGAATCGGCCTCATAAGGTGCCACCACGTAGTCAATAGATTGCAATTTCAAATAATCAATGATAGTTTTAGCAATTTCTGGGCTGACATCAATACTTTTACTCAATAAATCGTGGGCGCGTTTATGATCCCCATTGCTCAAGTATTGTAGTCCCAATTCTTTATTCGTCTGACGCGACTGTTTCCGCGAGTTTTCAGTCTGGGATTTCGAGGCAAAGTCGTCCCCATCGAATACAAAATAAGGCTTGATATGGAACACTGACATGAGAAGCCTTATTCGACGCTGGAAGAACTGGAGATATTTGAAAGTGGGTTTATCGTGGGCTAGTTCATAAGTGCAGGAATATACTGCTCTGTGAAGCCAGGCGTAACCATCGATAGCAACGGTTTTACCAGAGTAGGCGTCTAGATATTTGGTTTCCTGGATGGGCTTAAGAACTGGAAGAAGACCTGAAACCCCCATCCTTTGGGGAAATAACAGTTAGGATGTTTCAAATGGGGTTGTGTGTCGAGGTTCTGAGATTTTTGTTTACATTGAAATATATATATTTTTTTTTTGGGGTATTTTTTGACGCGTTTAAAATTGTTACAAAAAAAAAAAAAAAAAAAAATCCAAAGAGATTCAAACATCAATAATAGTAAATGGAAGGTGAAGGAAGTATGGTATTAGCATTGTAAGATTAATTTCAGCAAAAGAATGTCTAGATTTGTTTATTTTTTGATTGACTTATTGTCCGCATCTCCGTACTTTTATAACAGTGTCAAATCAAACACAATTGTATAAAATGGAGAACAGAAATTCTTGAAAACCCATTGAGAGTAAGAGAATTTAAACATGTAATTGATAAAAAGATTCTATGAAAAAAATAAGAAGAAATGGGGTATAACCCATGAATTGTAAATAATAACCAGGTTTTATTAATAATATTCTACAATTACCAACCAGAGACAAGAAAAGGTAAAAACCTGCCTTTATGTTTAGCAGAACACATTTTAAGTACAAATCATGAACTTACGTAGATTGAAGAATAATAAAGGGTATAACTTAATATTGATTAATATATATATATATATAGCAAATTCCAATTTAAAGGATTACAAAAGACTTTCAATATCCTTACCGGCATCACCAGCGTTCCAGTTGACCTTGTTCATTGGAATTTGAATGGTGATGGAGCCTTCAGCCAACTTAGATTTGGTGTAGAAACTTTCTTCAGTTGGAAGAACAGAAAGGATGAGCTTTGAGCTCTTGCCAACAACACCCTGTATTGTTTCTTTGTAATCATCATCATTAGCGAACTTAGATTCACCCCAACGAGCGACAGCATTAACGTATTGAAGAGCAGTACTACCAACTAACTTCCAAGGTTCTTAGTGCTTATTCATGGTTCTTGGGTTGAGCATAAAATCATTGAATAAGGCAACATAGTCGACTTCCAATTCAACAGAGTCGAAACCATAAGCAGTCTTGATTTTGGCAAGAGCTTGGTTGACTTTTTGTCCGACTTCTTTAATGTTCTTCTTGGAAAGCAAAGGAAGTTTGGTAATTGGCTCAGACATTTTCATGTATTATTAGTATATTGTGAGGATCAGTGGTTGCTGTTAATGACTAATAGTGAAGCTAGATACTTGAATAAAATCGCAGAAAGACGAATATTTATACTGTAAAAAGGGCACACACCGGCAACTGCATCATGACATGATGATACTAACACGTAGTGATTAGTAATAAGATATAATTGTCAGCACTATTTAGTTTATATGCTTTTCTGAAATGCTGATGAGAGCCTAAAGATAACTAGGAACTGTTTCACAAACAAAGGATTACGTAACGTTTTTACTCTGATACCATCATCTACATGACTACCTGCATTTCAAGATTATTCTCTATCACGCTTCAGCAAGAACGTCATTTAACGGTCCATATTATTACAAAAAAAAACTTATTTGGTAAAATCTGGGGTTCTCTGTTACTAAAATAATACGCTTACAGCCCTGAAAACTCAATTGATATATGAAAAAATGATTTGATAATTGATAATGACAAGGCCGGGTATTCTTTTTTTTCCAATCAAAGTTCGATATATTAATAAATATATAAATATCTATATAAAATCTTATAAGCTATTGCTCATTTTTTATGCTAGGGAAAACCATATCTATGGTGAAAAACCCTTAATTTTGTTCTAGTTTAATGATAATTTTTTAAAGG
>JASTVC010000043.1:0-102049 GCA_031125765.1 Saccharomycopsis amapae
TTTCTGTTTTATTTTGGATATTTGATAATGTAGTGGATAATTTGTGTTTATCAATTTTGGTTCTTCTTTTCTTGCTTCCTTGCCGATGCTCAAATTCCATGACCTTTTTTGGTATTTCTGATTGATAAATTTCTGGAATACCCTCTTTGATAGACCATACCAAATCCGTTGTTGCAATGTTAATTGGTTCCAAAATTTGAAGCTGAGAAGTTGGTTTGGATAATAATTGAAACCATGCTTGAAAAGCTACTCTTTCTGCTGTTGTGAAAATTCCTAGATTCATGACTTGTTCTAGAAATGGTCTCATATTGCTTTTTTTTTAAATAAATATTTACCATATTGAAATAGACGATTTACAGTCACCAGTGGAGGGTTGGCCGAGCGGTCTAAGGCGATCGACTCAAGACAATTACTGTTCTTCATCTGCCGTGCAGTTGAGAAATCGATTATCGTAAGATGCGCGAGTTCGAATCTCGCATCCTTCATTCTTTTTGTACTCAAAACTTTAATTCCTTTTTTGTTTTTTCTTTATTAAATAAACCTTATCCTAACTAGGGCATCGAGCTCTTGGAATTTCCTTTTCTCTTCAATTTTTGAACGAAGCAGTGTAAAATACCGCCATATACCAAGACTACGACTATAATATTGGTTATTTAAGAAATTATGATTTTATTGTGAGTTTCTGCAAATACCAATAAACAACTGGAGCATGTGGGGGACTGTAATCCCATATGCAAATTATGCAGCGCAAGTCCCTTTACCCGTCCTTCAGCAGAACCCTGGCAATTGTTTTGTGTCACACGACCCGCATACTGCGGTGATTACCCTCATGAAGGAAGGATCGAGCTTTGATAGGCATTTGAGGCGATGTCTGTTCGGTATTTCAAGAAAAAGCCTCCTCATAAGAATTTTCTCCTCCAAGGCTTTTCGATAGTGATTTTTTAAATTGCCACTATCAAATACCTAGAAAACTTCTTCCCTGTACACTACATTCCCTGTTTTAAAAAATCGCTGATGAGCACTTTGCAGTCTGAGTTTGAAAAACTTTACTGAGTCAGCATATCCTGTTTATTTTTTATTTGGGAATATTATCAGCTTTATTTTAGTGATCCCTATCCACAGCCGGACCGGCGGTAACAAAAACAAATCATGATTCTTCTATATTGGTTATCGATCTACATATGGTGCTTGTTGTCTCCAGTATATGCCAATGTATCCAAAAACAACTATAATAGAGATGATGAGATCCCAATTTTGGTCACGAATATATCACCAGGTGGCAATAGTGAGAATGGTCTTTTCCATTTATATCCGGTGAGTTATTTTGATGAAGCCACCGATTTCTGCTACGCGGATAAATGGGTTGATGAGAATGAACCTAGTTTTAATAATGAAAAATACAAAACTGTCAGCAATGTGTTCAAAAGTGATCCGATCTTCAATGACAACATTTATTATGGTCCGCGTACCATTATATCCAAATTTCAGCAAGACATCCAGTGCGACCAAATGTGCTGGAGAAACTATGCTAGGGCTAATGCATCACAAATTAACTTTTTGATTGAAAATGATTATCGTTTGAATTTTTACATCGATGACATGCCGATCGGAAAAGAGTTTTATGATTATAATTCAAATAAGTTTTACCTATCCAATAATGTTCCAATTGGGTATAGTGATGTCAATAAAGTTCTTCACATCTATAATCATTGGCAGTTCATTATTTATTATACAAACACTGGCTTGAATAATTATAATATAATCAAGGCAGTAATGCAACAACGTTCAATGAAAAGAGTCAAAGAATTTGAAAATCAATGCCAGGTTTTCCCTCCAATGACTTTAAGATTGAAGTCTGATGTTGATAATAAAGTGATTTTCACTTATGAAGTTATTTGGAAGGAAGTGGATCATGAGGTCACTAATCATTATGACTGGTCAAATCGTTTTGATCAATATAGACATAGTTTGGTCAATTATAAATACGACAATATCCAAAATACTTTGAACTTTGTTTTGGTGCTTATCATTGCCTTATACTTAAGAAGCAAATTTAGTCCTATTATTCACGATTCCGACTTGAAGAGCTACAAAGCTTTATCTAGTAGCCCACTTGTCGAAGAAACTTTTGATGATGAGCTTTTGTTAGACTGGCACTCATTGAAAAATGATGTGTTCAGAAAACCACGTAATTTGGTCCTATTTTCAAACTTAGTTGGTTTTGGTTTCCAATTTTTGTTGATATCTGCTTTGATTTTATCCCTTTTGATTTTGAATATCATTTCGATTTTAGTACCCAATGATGTCAAGCATAAATTTTTTGAATTTGCTATTCTCACTAGTGGTATTCAATCATATGTCTCTTCTACTGTTTACAAGAATTTTCACCCAAATTACTCCAAAAAAAATTCTGCAAGGAACAGTCTCAAGGATCACAAGAAAATTATTGTCGCTAATATCATTTTTACTCCTATAGTGTTCCTTGTGATAGGCATAGTGTTAAATTTGGCGTACAAATCCGTTAATTCTTCTAAATATTTGGGATTTGATGTTTTTATGAAAATCGGTCCGAAGTTCCTATTCCTATATTTTCCATTGTCGTTGTTGGGATCTTTCTATTCTTTGAAATTTAGCAAAACCAATTTCTTCAATGAAAATGTCAATGTCAACATTATTGAAAAGCAAATTCCTTCATCCATGCCGGTTCTCAATAGGCCAATTATTACTTCATTAGTTGTTGCCATATTTCCATTTACCATTATTTGTACAAGATTGGATTCATTATGGTACTCAATTCTCTTCAACAACTTTTATTTTGGCTTCTGGAACTATTTGATATCTATCTTTTTGGCGTGTGTTGTTTCTGCGACTATAAATATGACTATGGTTTTTGATTCCTTAAATGCAGGTGATTGGAAGTGGCATTGGTTATCTGTTAAAAGCGGATTAACCGTTGCCCTATACTGTTTTGTTTACAGCTTTAAAGTTGTTGGCTGGGATAAGTTTGGTGATAAACAATCCTTTTTCATTTTTGTATGTCAAGACTTTTTGGTGAGTTTTTTGATTGGTGCAGGATTCGCCAGTATCAATTTTTATTTTGCGTGGCTGTTAGTTAAAAAACTTTATAAAGCTTGATATTTTTTTTTCCTCCCTTAGACTATAGAAATAACCACTTGAACTTTGTGTACACTTTTTTTGTTTCCTTGCATTCTCTTTGTACACCTCTTCATCTCTTGAACTCTCTTGCGCCTTGAAATATCTTTCAACCTACGATGTGTCCATGTTTTAGTTCATTTCTTTCCAGGTTTTCTTCTTTTTTTTTTTTATTTTCCTTTTTGATCAATTTTATGGCATACAGGTATATTTTTAAGCCGGC
This sequence comes from Saccharomycopsis amapae, assembly GCA_031125765.1. Classification (NCBI taxonomy): domain Eukaryota; kingdom Fungi; phylum Ascomycota; class Saccharomycetes; order Ascoideales; family Saccharomycopsidaceae; genus Saccharomycopsis; species Saccharomycopsis amapae. The sequence continues at coordinate 3,377 of JASTVC010000043.1, forward strand.
TTATCATATATGCCCTTTTCATAAGCACGTACTGTAGTTGTGAATTGATGCTAATGTTTGTATAAGTATATTGCAAAGACACAGGAATTTTTACCGTTACAATAAGCGAAAGATACCTTAAGAAACAGTGAACTAAATTAAAATAGAAAAGAAAAAGACAAAGTTAAAATAAAAATAAAAAAGTGAAAAAAGTCGTTATATCAATTTTTTTTGTTCCTTCATTCTTCCTTAAAGAGCGGTCAATTCATCATACTCCTTAACTCCTTGGGAATTTATAATTTTCACTCTTAAACCTTTGAAGTCAATTGGCATTCTGGTAGATAGCTCCTTACTACACATTTGCAACAATTTTATACCTTCTTCCTCAGTCAAATCTGGTCTATAATGACGATCCAACAATGACAAAGCGTAGAAAGCGGCGTACCCGTGGGCAGCGTATGGCAATTCGACATTTGTTCCAAGATAGTCTATCCAATGCAAAGAGGTTTCAGGAGTTTCTTTGTTGATATCACAGCCACCAATGAGCACATTCACTTGGAATGGTTTTCTAGATCTGATGGAGGTAGCCAATTCTTTTCTGACAAAAGACGCCATAGCCTTCGGTGAAAGTTCATAATTTTGACGAACTGAGTAGAGCTTCAAGTTGGCTTGAATGTATTCAGCAAATTGCACTATAAGATTCAAAAAATGTTAGTAATGAAGTCCCATCATAAATATTCACTGTGGTTCCAAATAATTATGCCATTGGATAGTTTTGAACTTGTTTGAGTAAAATACGGTATCAAAAAAAGAAAAATTTACCAAACTAATTGTAAAGTAAAAAATAAGAAAATTTCCAACATACCAGTATCTCCAGATTCACCAGTGAATGCCATAACTGAGTGATCCCCCAAGTTTCTGGTTTTATCATCACTGGCCTTCAAAACAGAGATACCTCTAGTAGCGGCTTTCGAGGTGGCGATTAAAACAGAATCGTTCAACTTGATCCCTAATATAATATCCATGGCTGTGATTAATGCTTATATATAAGGAAACCTTCAAAGGAAATTTATGGAAACGGATAAATTGTCTGGCAATTATCCTAAGATTGTAAATAACTTGACATACTGACTGAAGTTGGTGGCAATTTGGTTTACTTTAACCAAATTCATTCAAATGTTCGAATTTGATCACGTGATGAAAAATAGAAAAAAAATATTACTGAAATAAAACACTCTCGATAGGGAAGTTCACATAGATTAGGAAGGGGTATTCTGCGATGTAAAATATTGTAAATAAATGTTATATACATTTTATTATATTGTATAGAAGTAGTTCCAAAAATATCTATAGATATTCAGTTATCATATTCCGCCTGCATCTAACGCCCTGAAGATCGGCAACAATTGTAAAATGGAGGGGGAGTTAAATTGAAATGATGAGTTTTGCTGTCTATGGATGAATGCTAAATCTTTTTTCGTAAGGATATCCAAAAAAGTAATACTAATTCGCGTACCACAGATATTTTCATTCAATTCGTATTTTAGTAGTGTTCTTTCTCAATCGATGTAGAGGATTTTGTATAACATTATATGTATTATCGACTTTGCGCAGATCAACATAGCTATTTAGAGATATCATAACATGTGTGTGATGAACCTCTTACTGGTAAGATTGTATTGCTGCCGGAGAAGCACCCTAATATTAAGAAACTTTCTATTTATGATATAAGAAAGAATTTATTATTAAAGGATACAATCTGCAATGTGAACTGAATAGCATAGACAATGTAGGGGTGGGTAAAGTACATGGAGAGCTCACCCAATTTTGAAAGAAACATACAGAAATTTAAATGTCTCACGCTTATCTAAAAATCTTAGTCAACTCAATTAAAACCATATGAAAATAAATAAGATAATGCTGGTATATTGTGAAAGGGCAGATATCACCAAAATCAAAACATCTAAAGTAAGCTGATCCCTGATACAGAGTTTGCTTCTTTATTCAACCCTAAATTCCTAACGACGGAAAAAAAGAAGAAAAAGAAAGACAATAGATCATTAAAAAATAAAAATAATGCAGAGAAAAGGTTACCAACCTTCTGGGGGAGTGATTTTGCTTGTAAGGTGGGGGCAACCTTTGTGATCACAACCCTTATTGACCACTTCCGTACCCCACCAAGAAAAACCATCAGAACCACCAGTATAAACCACACAGAAGTAAATGATAATAGCAGCAATAGCAACACCACAATCTAAACCAACTGCCATGACCAAATTGTACTTTTTCCACCAACCATGTCTTCTTCTATGGACCCAAATATTCATAATGAAGGCCACCAAAGCCCAACTTGAATAATTGATTCCAGTAACACTTGGGATATTAGCAGCACCTCCGAAGAACAATGTTGTATTGAATTTTTGAAGGAGCACGTTTTTCTTCCACTTTAATTTCATGAGACAAACAACTAAAGCCGTGGCGGCACCAATCAAGAAGAACCACATCACCCAAGAGTAACGCCCACCATGAGAGTAGATATGTATACCAAATAATCCCCAAACCAAATAGCTATTATATTGAGTCTTGGAACTTCTGCAGTACATATCATTTTTAGCTTCTGTGGTACAAACACCTTTTAAATGCTCGATAAGGTAACCAGTAACTGCTGGACTGACCAAACCGGCCCACACTGAGCCAACCAATAAAACGGACATCACTACTTTTGGAGGAACTTTCATGTAGTGTCCGACTTTAGCAGAACTGGCAGCATGTTTTGCGTGTTGTAAAGTACCAAAACCCATGGTGTAGAAAAACATAATGCTGATCGGCTTTCCTTTAAACCAGAACGCGGCAACTATTTCAAAGAAGGAAGATAAAGCAACTTCAAAGTTTGACCGAGATTCAATCAAAGATAAAGGCAAGAAAAGACCACCACCAACAATTAAGGAGACAATATAGGATGCTGGACTGAATTCGATATCTTCCCAGCCTGCACTAAAACCAAAGCCCATTCCTAATGCAATTAAACCAATGGAGACATAAAAGTACCATGGGAACATTTTGTACTTTTCCATGGCAACATTATGAGCATCAGTTTTTTTATTTTTCAACCCCTCAATGACATCTTGATGGAACCGGAAGAAAAACGAAACCATCATGGCCGAAAAAGCTGCTAAACCTAACGCCAAATTCATCAAAAATGCAATTGGCAACATGACAGGAGAATACTTCTTGAACTTTGTGTAATCGAGAGACCATTTGTTATCAATGACTTTGGAAGCATCATAAGATTTACCCTCAACATCAAAAATTGAGGAAGTCATAATTGGGAAATGCGCTGTTTGCCAGTGATTTTGATAATACAACCCAGGCATTACAATCCAGATCCAGAAGACAAAGGAAAAGAAAATACATGCAGTTGACCAGAACGGAGTGGTCAAAGGATTGTTTAAAGAAGATACTTGTGTCCAATCCAAAGTCAATGGGAATAAACCTAAGCCGGTCTTGACACCGAATACTTGAGAAAGAGTAGCATTTTCCGGTCGGATCCAACTAATCCAAGCTCCAATATCACTGACAAATGGAGCAATTAAATCAGGGAACCAGTACCAAACAAATGAAAAGCAAAAAACAATTGCGAAGAAATTGAGTCTAGAAATCTTCCAATTACCAACTGGATGGTTTTCTTTGGAATGCAAAGTTGGAAACAAGGCACATGTACTCAACACCCCAGGCCAAGTGATGTTAGCAGGGGTGACCAAGATGTCGGTCGAGAGTCCAGCCCAACAAAAAGCCATCAAGAAACTGGAGACATGAAGGAGAATCATTCTGTCGATCCCAATATCTCTCTTGAAATAGAAAAATTCAACGGAAACGTTTTTATTGACCATTGCTGCACTGTCCACCAAATTCGACATTATGAATACGCATGTATGCTCCTTTTGATTGAAAGGACCCGGGTTCAACTTGATAGATTTTCCAAAGGGTAAAGGGATCGACCAGGCTGGGACAATATAATACCAAAGCATACCAATCGGATAAGCAACGAGCTGAGCAACGATAGGACCAACGTGAATGGTTGGGTATCTCAATAAGAAAAAGGAATCGACACCACCAATTAAACCACTCAATACGATACTGATCACCCACATTCTTAATGTATTGGCTTCGCCTTCATAGTCCTCGGTCGGAACGATGGCATCAATATCTTCTGAAGTGATATCGATGACCTCTGAAAGCTTTTGGTTTCCAATGGATGACGAAGAGAGAGAAGCATCATCGTGCTTTTCTTTATCGAGGTCCCATTTGCTATCTTGATCCTCTTTTAGAGGATCTATGTGGATTCTCTCTTGGAACATGGATGCTTTTTGGAAAATGCCAATGATTATTGTAAACCTAAAATAAACTCTTTGTGTATGCCAAGAATGTCTTTTATATTGCCAAGTTTTTTTATTTTTTTTTGAAAATTTTCAAAAACGTCATCAAAAGATAATGCGCACTTCGGACATACTAAAAGTAAATTATCTAATTCATCAATGCACTTTCATGCGGTAATTTACGCATCATCAATAGTGGCTCAAAAGCAAACTTCTTATGCTGGACTCAACTTTTCGACAATTATCCTAGCCAATTACTATTTTCTTTGGAAATCGAAAAAATTCTAATATCGTATTAGTTACATGTAAAAATGTCTTTCTATTAGTATATAATATAGGTGTAACAAAATGTCTCTAAAGACAGGAAATTAAGCTGTGTATGGCATGGGGAATCACCGGCTATCTAAAAAATCTTTTGGAGCCTTGGTGCCGCGGTTTTTTTTTCGAACTGCAATAAAATGATACTATTTTATTGGTTGAATATTTCTTATGGAATATAATACAAACGTCACACGCATGTCAAAGAGATAGTAATAGTTATAGTAGTTGATTTTTCGATTTTATATTCATTCACAGTGTGAATACCCGAAAAGTGTACATAACTTAGGTTTCATTTATTATACTACATCCTGAAGAAGAAAAGTTAATGACACCATAAACCGCGAATAACATGGCTCTCCACTCTCTCCGCCCTACATGTATACATATACAGGAAAGCGAGGAAATTTCATCAAGACGAACGTGGTAGAGCATATGGGGTGTATTATAAATGGATTTACCACATACTCATTAATTAGGAGGCTAAAAAAAAACAATGCGTGATCTAATATCATTCTCGAGTAGCGATTGCAACGCCTTGAATAGGCCCTCCCCTCCTCCCTCCAAGTGAAAGAAGCAATCATCAAAAATGTATAAGTTCATGAAGGAGTTGTATTTAAAACAGCATGAGACGAAGAAGTGGATATTCTTCTTTCTAGTTTGGTGATCGCACTCCAAATCTTTTACCTTTGGCAATGCTTTACTTCACAGAAGTCATCACTCTCACTCTTTAATTTACATTGTGTAGCCTTGGCTGACCTGTGAATGTGAATTAGAGAGAGGAGATCTGCGTATCAAATGACAGTTGAGATTTTTCGGAGGTAAACTGGGAAACTCTAAGAACAAATTTGGTCCGTTCTTGCAGATACCTATACATATTGTCTTCGTCTTTGAGCTGACGAATTATTGTGACTATCAAAAAAGAAGAAAATATTAGAAAATTGAAAACAAAACAGCTCGGTGGAAATATTGAAAGAATAGAAAGCATTTAACAAATGAGGGAAAGCGAACTAGGCTCCGTTTTTAGAAGAGCCATATAGCCGAGAAGTTTTTATGTTCTTTACTAAAACTTCTGATAAGAAAGTGTGGTAGTATAGACATACCATAATTGAAAGAGAGTGCTAAAGGTATCTTATAGAGCTAACACTTACTGTGCGCACCATAAATGGTTTACTGTGTGCACTAGGAACTTTTAATACGTCTCTTCAGCTGCCAGCGCAAAAAGATTTTGCGCAGTGGCTTCAACAATGTCCGGTATTTTCTACGTAACTACTAAAAAACCCTTTCAAGATAATAATACGAGCCTATAGATCGTCTTAGTAAAGATTGTGGGTCAAAAGCAGTAGTACTTGGCTCTTCTCTAATGATGAGTATCGTACCTTCATTTACAGGTTGGAGTAAAATAATATCTAGACGAAATTCCAAAATCAAAATCTATATTCAAGGTAAAACGGTTGTTTCTTTTTCTTTATAAAAACATTAGTATTGATCAATTCTGTTTATTAACAGTAGTCTTGCCTCTCTGCCTCCTTCCCTTAAGTCAAATAAATATGGGAAACGCAGGGGGTCAACTCTTTTCCATACAATTGCCTCAATTAATCCCACGCTGACTGGTCCAAAAGTATTACTATCGATACTATGGAAACTATTGTCACCTTCTACCCATACATGATTAACGGGTACTTTCACGGTTTTCGCTGGGTAGTCTTGATTGCGCGGCTTGATCACATCACCTTCAACCCCTTTGATTCTCTTTATTAATAACCGTTCTGGGTCGACAGGAGATCTCATTTGTACTACATCATTCACACATAAGCGGTTCTTGGGGTCCAATTTGAACATCCCACTTCTTTCAATCAAGAGTTTTGTAGTGGATCCGGGGATTTCATTAAAGGTAGGGGTCATCGAAAATCCAGTGACGGTGGTTATTTGGAGCGAGTTTTGAAGAACAAAAACAACTGTAGGGGAGAAAATGAGGCACCATTTGGCACTGGTGGGAATTTTTGAGAATGGCATCACTATTTTTTTTTTTTGATATGGGTACTGGAGCTTTCACCCAAAATTGAGTTGCACTTGGCTGTAGAGCTTCATCCCCAGGATTTTGATTTCTTCAAAAATATTCACGGATGTGAGGTTATGCAACACTGTCCGGCGATGAGGCATATCATCACCACATCAACAACCATCAAGGCCAATAAATAAATATAAAGACATACAAACAAATAGACACATGCGATAAAAGAGGTATAAATAGCAAGACAATGTGAACAAAATACTTATAAAGAAAAAATAATAATGAAATAAATGACAGCTTTCAAAAGCAGTGATGAAAAATAGCCATTGTCCAACTTGAAGGGGTTTTCAAAATAGCTGAATGTTACCACTCAGTCCTCATCACTTTCTAATTCTTTTACAAGATCATCAATATCTTCATCAAAGTCACTTTCGCTTTCACTTTCAGGTTTTTTGGCCTTGGTCTTCTTTGGCTTTGCAGCAGCTTTTGGTTTCTCATCATCATTTTCAGCAGCAGCAGCTTTCAAAGTCTTGGATTTCTTGGAAGGTGGTGCATCCTTGGAGCTAAGTGGTATAGCCTCAAGAGCAGAGCTTGATTGTGAGGATCTCCCTGCCAATTTATCCAATGCTGCTTGAATCTTCTTTTGACTTTGAATTAACTGATTCCATGAATCTTCAGTAAGTGAGATACCTTTTTTGCCTGGTTTTGTTTCTCCAGTAGACTTATCAATATAATATTCTCTTATATCCACAAGGTTAATGTTATTAAATTTTCTAACGGTAACTTGTTTTCTCTTACCGAGCTGAGTAGGGACTGTTAGTAAAAACCCTCTAAAGTCCCTAAATTCAATTCATTTAGTCATAAAATATAATCAATATGGAAAGATTATACATACATCTATCTGGTAGTCACTAGAAGCGCCTTGGTTGTCCACCGCGGCGTAGTTACGTTTGAAAGTTTTAGCATATGCCATTTCTATGAAGTTAGTATAAAAAAAGCGAGCAACGGGCAATTAGTTGGAAAATAACCAGGATTTGATTCAAAATTGGAGACAAATAAAACAGATCGCCCGAAGAGGTATCTTTAGACAAGCAATTGAGGTTGATAGCACGACTTGCGTTCGAAAATGACTAAGGGAACTCAAAAAGAAAAACTGAGGAAGGTCACATCTGAGGTTCTCTCTTTAAAAACGTTGGTGAAATAATAATTTTGGGGAATCTAGTCACGTGCGAAGATGTAGACACCACTATACTGTAGGGTCTACATGAGAAGAATATGACAAAACTCTTTATCAGGGCGTATATTTTATGTAATAAGTATTATCTCATGTATAATATAGTATATATCAGTACATAAGGATATTCACAAGTTCAGAAAGATTACATTTTATTGTGGAAAGAAAAGAATAAAATAGCAGGAGAATAGAGTCAGCAGGAAAATATTATTGTTTGTTGATGCAGAGTTACTTTGCAATATTTCCAGCTGGAGATGGTTGAACATACCAAAGATGGTATCCTCTTGTAAAGTAGAACCATGACAACCATTCTGAAGATAATATAAATCTCAATCCATGATGATGATAATAATATATAGAAAAACCATTTACTGTCAAAAAGAAACGAAAAAGGGGAAAAAAAATACTAAAAAGTCTTGATGAGGAAGAAGTACTACATGGTCTAGACCAGAAAAAATAGCTTTAATTTCGTCAAGTACGGCTTGGAATCACCAAAGCTTCGGAATAATCCCATTAGCGATTAGAATGAAGAGACAGACCTCTCTGGGTAATGCCTTATACAAAGAAATAATATCTTCATGGATAAAGGGATATATCTGATGAAGAAAGGAAGCGATGAAGGGAGAAAACAGAAACCTCAAGCCACTCTGGCATTTTTACTATGTGGCGAAGTGTCTAAGAAGACTTAATTAATTGTGCTGCACAATATTCTTGGACGTGGTGCCAAGGATCATCGAGTTGGATGCACTGGCACTTATTTTTTTTTTTTTTTACCGTGTTACTTTTTCTGCTTCAATTTTTTTCTCACTATTAGTGACATGGTAACACGAATAGGATCCATTGGCTACGCAAAAAGAATGTGTGTTAACGGGGAATCAGCAAACTACTCACCACCAAAGAAAAGAATAAGAAAGAAGCATACGAATTCCAGATTTGGCTGTAAGAATTGCAAGAAGAGAAGAATAAAATGTGGTGAGGAACTAGATTCATGTTTCAATTGTCAAGACAGAAACTTTCGTTGCTCTTTCTTAGATCTCACTGAAGAAGAGAAGGAAAAAATTATTGTTAATAATCAATCAAGTGGAAAAGCCCCAAAGGATGGGTCTTTGGAGGATGAAATAGCCCAAGAAAAAAACTCTGTGTATAATGATTTAAGAGATTGGAACAATAGCAGTCCCCCAAATTTTTTCGTGGCAGTGGACAAGATAAATTCCAATTTTTCCAACGGTTTAGCCACGTTCAACGTGAAACTTCCTACAAGGTCACCACCAGTTAAGAATGTCATGAGTTTGAATAATAATGTTGCTTTCAAAGTGATAAAAATGAACATTAACAGTTACAAAAAACGATCAGCCGCATCATCATCAGCCTCATTATTACTAAAAACAAATAAATCAGATATCAAAAAAGCTGTTCCATTACCAGGAGGCAAAAAGTGCAAAGAAACTTTCCAGTTGTTCAGAGTTAAACCAGGAATCCCTTCGTGCTCCTTCACATCGGAGAGACTATATCGTGCGTATGGTGAAGATGGGGGACCATACAGTCAACTTAGGCCCTTATTGTCACAATGGTATTTTGACGTCATTCAGCAAGCCACTGAGAATTCCTGGTTGAAGTATCATTGTATGATGTCTCAATCGGCTTTTATATTATACAATGCCATTACCAGACCATATTTCAAAGGACGATATAGTGACTCACATATCAACACTGTCAAGGAGGCCTCCGGATATTACAGAAGTTATTCCCTTCAATTAGCACAAGAAATAATTGAGAAAATTAATAAGCCTAAAAACTTTCATGCCAAAGAATATGTGTTACTCGTGTCAGAAGTTGCTGCCTATTATGCAACCAATATTGCTCTTTCATGTTTTGCAGACGATGATTATCACACCTTATTGGCATTCATAAATGGCTTTCTCTCAATAGCGTTAGTCAAGCAACTTTTGGAGAGATTTACCGAGGCGATGGAAAACATCAAAAAAACGGATTTTAAGTTTTACAGCAAATATGCAATCTATTTGGATTTCATATTAGTGATTCAAGAGTTTTATCTAGCAAGCATCAACACCATATATACCCCAAACATAAATTTGGACTTATTACGTGAACTTGATTACGATATGGAGAAATTTGAATGTTCTATTGGTTCTTACTTCCCTTTGGATTCGGATCCAGTGATTAAGTTTCGAGAATTGAGAAAAATAGTTAGACACGATGTCCTCGAAAATCCAAAGGTCTTACAACTACGCAACTTTGTGACCGATACTGAACCTGAAATAATTTTCTATATTTGGAAAAAATTCATTGTTACTTTTCCTTCAGAAAATGTGTTTTTGGCCGCCAACAAACCCTCCAAGAACATTTTTGAGAAAATTATTGCTTTGTATTGGCTTTCTGTGTCATCAGTCTTCAACATTGTGTTCTCCGAATCAACTTATCTATTCATGTGCCGCTTTGAGAGTATTGTTTGCTTTACGGGGTACGATAAGAGTTATTACGACGACATTGTTACTGAATTGGAAGAAAATTGGAAGCATAGAGATTATCAAATGTATAATTTCTTGTACCGTCGTGCAATTTACTTGATGAGATTGATCTCTTATACGCGCTATCGATGGTTAACCTACTTACAAAACTTTGAAACTGTGGATAATTTCCCCGACCTGGAAGTTGAGGGACGTAAAAGATTCTTGTCAAGAAAGCATAAATTTGTCAAAGAAAAACTGATTTCCAGTATGAAATCCACAATTGTGAGTTATGAACATTATCCAAAGAATCTTTCTCCGGAAGAAAAGTCTGCAATGGAATCTGTGTTACACACTCAATTGGGCAAGGATTTTGTCAAGATACCTTCATTTGCCAAGCTTCATGATGAAGGGTTTGATACCAATAAAAATGATAACTTGAATTCCAACATCAAAGATAAAGTCATGTCATATCTAAATGGTAATCGGTTTGACACCGAAATAATTCCTTTGGAGTTAGTGCGGCTAACAGAATATGGTTTGATTGAAAATGTGGATTATAGGCCAAACTTACTGTGCTATTCAAAGTTTAGCCTCACCAAGTTGCCATTAAATCAGAGAGATGAAATTGAGTTGAATAAGTTTGCCTCGGATAGATACGCAATTTTGGACTATAAGTTTCCAAGATACTAATATCTATCTTCAATCCCATAATGGCCATCAATTTGTGCTTTAGGATTCATGGCCAGGTCAAATACTTTCTCTTTATTATTATTCATTTTTTTTTTTTTTGTTTTTTGATTTTTTTCTTACGTGTATTTTTAGGAATTTATTTAGCATTTAGTTTTTTAGTTTGGCTTTATTTATTATCACCGCTAATTTCTCACTTTCATTGTACTATGAATTATTTCCGCAAGTTCTAATAACCAAGGATCATCTTTGAATATCAAACCTGAATGATCTTCATTATTCTTGCCAAGGAATGGTCTATAGCTTTGTTGATGATGCTGCGTAAAATCTTTAGTTAAGTTGAATTCATGTTCAACTTTGAGGTTATTTAAGCACCCAGAATCGCTGATTTTCGCAGGACAGTCTTCGATAGATATCCATAATCTTAGCTGTTTTCTAAAAATATAATTTTTGTATCTAAATTTTCTGAGAGCTTTATTATACTCCCTAGTCAAAATTTTCTCGATTCCATTAGGAATGTATGCTTCCAAACCTTCAAAATAAACTTGTCTCAAAGGTTCAATATCAGACATTTGATAAAAATGGTTGTTTTTGCAATTATAAATATGTTTATCATTGATGAGTTGTTTTAATTTATCATCCAAAGAACGGCCATAATTTTCGGTGCCCGCCGAAACAATCCTTTCCTTATAGTGAGGATCCAACATTTGATTGAATTCCTGTTGGAAGTGTTTCAACGATCGTTTGTTAAATTTATGATTTAGGGTACTAGAAATAGCAGTAATATCAATGTAAAGTCCTGTATAGGTATCGATGAGCCTGGCATCGATAGTATTTTGACCATTGCCTTTAGAACGCAATAAGTATGAAGGATTAATATCAAGTAAGTATGATCCTACTCCCAATGATTCATTCATATTATGCTTGATTGAGGTGTCAATGATTAATGTTTGATTGTACTCCCTTCCTAACTTTAGCAATGAATCCATGGTCACAACCACATCCAAATCATTGTCAAATGGCATATTCATGCCATTAAAATGAAAACCCAACAATGTACCGTGCATTAGCCAAGTTTTAAGTCCTACTTGTTTAGCAAATGTCAACCAGGCCTTAGTGATTCTATGAAGAATCAAGTTTCTCTCATGATCATCATAGATTGCTCTACTAAAGAACCTCCAGTCATAATGTCCACCTTTATGATTTTTTGAAGTAAGAATGGCCTCATAAAAGTACTTTGGCGGATTAGCACGGTCCATACTCAGAATCATTTGTAAAAACCGGTAGTCAAAATCCACATTTCTGTCATATAATTTTGAGAGCATATTTTCACTAACATTCTCAAGAGCTTGCTTCTCCCAAATAGGAAGATCAACAATAAAATTGGCTTTACTAAGTGCCGTATCATATAAGTGAGTTTTTGAACCATTAATTAATCTTGCCTGATCATAAGAAGAGTGAAACCCAACGGAATGACCAAATTCAAGCCTATTTTGATCCAATAATGTCAAATAACTCGTAATTTCATTTCGAAAATTCAATCCTTTGTTGACGATTACATTACAAGGGGTTTCACAGAAATTAGACTCCTGATTGATATAATTTAACCCCATATCCAATAAGCAATTTCGCATATTCTGACAAGGTATAGTTGGTAGAGATAATGATTCGTGACTGTCACCAACGTTGAGAAATAACAATCGCTGGGGTAGAGGTGCAGAATGAGCCAAATAAGAAGCAGCAATGATTCTTCTAGCACTTACCGGAAAAGCTTCTTGGATTGGGCCTGAAAAAGCCATAGATTTCTCATGTCTGTTCTCAATATTTGAACACGGTAGAAGAAATGACAATTTATAATAATCTTTAAAAGTTTCACAACTTGAAAAGTTGAAAGTTTCCTCGAAATAATTTTCGTATGTAAGCCTATTGTCTAGATCTAACCATGAATACCAGGAAAATGGTGTTCTATAATTGAGATCAAAATGAGATTTTTCAAGGTTTTGTCTGAACAAGGCTAGTGATAGCGCCGGCGCTAATCTCATATCAAAAACTTTCGATACGCCCCTGAGAACTGAAGGTATAGCACTTTTATCATTCCACTTATTTTCTGAAGAGCCAATGATCCAGCCTGGGTTAAAATGTTCTATGATTTGACTTGGGAAATGAATAGTTTGTAAGGCTTGTATAACCTCATTTGGGAATTGATTTAAAGAAAAATGCTTCACCTCTTTTGATTTTCCTGTCACCAATTCTAGAGCGAATTCCCTTAGAAACCAAGTTAAAACTATGGAAAATGCAATAACTATACCAGAAACCAATATTCGATGTTTTAAGAAACTAAAAAGAAACCTCTTTGCAAAGGAAGTGGTCTTGTTTTTGTGCAATTGGTGATAGCCATCTTGACGTGACTTGAAAAATCCAGATCTTCTTCTGCCAGCGGTCCGCTCCTGTTTTTGTGTATCAAGATTAAGATGGTATTTGCTCGATCGATAATTCAAGTATGAAATCATGTTTAAAAGGAGCTATGGCACCCCAAAAATACTTTTGGCGCTTCTTCATATGCGTGAGGATTCATTGATTTGTAGAAATAATCATCTCATCGCGTGTAACAAAAAAAAAAAAAAAGGTTAAGCACAGACCAGCAAGAACCAGTTCTTTTTGCCTACAAAGGTGCAAAAGAAATTACGTATAACAAATATATCAAAATGATATAGCAATAGTTTTTATTATTCTACTATGTACACATAATATGAAATGAGCCGTTAACAAAGAGGTGATGTATTGTGAATGAGTTTAGTAGTAAGTGTCTTGTGGGTCGATCTTGACATCCCAGTGGTCACCAACGACTGGGATTTTCTTGAGGAAGGTGTTTCTGAACAATGGAACACGTTCAGTAAGGGTGAAGACAAGACCACCGGCAGCGGCACCAAAGAAGATGAGGTTTGGAGTGTAAGCCTTCAAAACGTGGAGAGCACCTGGGGCGGATTTGTAAGCGATTCTAGAAGCTTGCTAAATTGAAAAGAGGGGGAATGGCCCATTCGCTGCTGCATTCTTTAAGAGAAGAAAAGTGAAGAGATTATTGAGATGCTGGCAATGAGTTTCGGTTTGTTTTATCGCAATTGATGTTCGTGCATGATTTTTTATTATTCATCCTAACACATTAGTGACAATATGTAAATAACATAAGTGTTATGGCTTCTCTGAAAAAGCAAATAAAGAAACAAACAATATTATTACCCTTTAAATTAGATCATATATAACGTTGTTAAGCATATTGGTTCCTCCTCATCTTCTTCACTTTAGATCTTCTCACAGAAAGTTTGCAGATAATGCCACCAAATTCCTCAGATGTTAGTATATTCATCCGTCAAACAGTAAACACAAATAAAAACATCCAGCTACATACATAGACCATCTTTATAGTTTCAGTTGTTGCTGTCTATTAGTATTGGCAATCTGTAGTAAGCTGATTTTCTAATTTTCCAATTGGCTTTCATTTTTTTTTGACAATGTTTCTATTGGAGCACGTGTACAAACAGGGTAAGGTTACGCAGAGGGAATCCTCTGTCAACATGAAAGAACCATCAACGATACTACAATGTATTCCACCACAAGGTATAAATTTATAAACATACATTCGAAATAATATAACGTACACAAATATGTATTGAACTTTTTTTTTTTTTAAAAAAAAAACAAAAAAAAAACACCAAGAAAAAGAATAGTAGAAATCTCAAGCTATGCGACTCCCTATTCCTTTTTCTTACCAAAAATGGTGTTCTTCACCTTTCCAACAGCACCGATACCGCCACCAATAGTGCCACCAATAATCTTACTACCACCGGCTACAAAAGTTTTACCTGTGTCGAAAACAGCAGTATCAAGAGATCTTTCAACCTTAGACACAGGAATGATGTAACCTTCTTTGAATTTGAATGTCAAATACACCATTCCACCGTTTTCTTCGCCATGCTCACCTGCCAATTTGATTTCAACGTCAGTTTCCGAGCCATCAGCCTTGATCTCTGCAAGTGGGAAATCAAATTCTCCCAATGGGTCGTCTTGACCGGAACCAATATCCCAATCATAGACCGCCACTTTAAGGTATGAATAGTATCTATTTGATATTTCGAATTCTGTGGATTCATTCCACACTGGATCAAGGGTCTTCTTCTTTATCTTTGTCTTGTACAATTCTTCCTTTGCTCCATTCAACAACAATTTAACATAAGGATCGGACTTTCCGTTTGAATCCGCGGAGATCAAGTTGGCAGCGTTCTTGATTTCCACAGAAATGGTACCGGAAGAGGAGATTCTATCAGTTTCTGGCAATTCACCACCATCCAATGGGATAAATCTGGTAGAAATCTTAATGGAGGAACCGTCATCCAATTTCAATTCAAATGGCTCATCATATGAATTTTTCAACAAAGTAACAGTTGGAATAGTAACCTCAGCAAGGGCTTCTTCAGCACGGTTGTGATCTTGTTCTTCAGCAATTCTAAAATGAGCTTGAGACCAACTTAAATCTCTAATGACCACATCACCAACCCCTCTAAATGCCCCAACAGAACTGATTTTGGGAGAGGCGTATTCTGCAAACCCTCCAGCATCAAAGAACGCTTGTAAATAGCCTTTCTTGTTGACGAATTTTCCATCAAGAATGGTGAAAACAAACACACCGGCTTCACTTTCCACTAATTGATCCAAAGTAACTCTCTTCTTAGTGGTTTTGCTGAAATCAGACACTGGATGAGGCAAAGGAACGGATTCATCAAACATCTCCAATTCTTTCTTGGACGCAGCTTCAGCATCACGTTTCTTCTTTTCAGCATCCGAGAGCTTGGCATCAGCATCTTCCTTAGCCTTGACCTTTTTATTTTCTTCCTCAATACCTCTTGCTTCTTCAGGGGACAAAACTTCTTGCAATGGGTAGAAACTAATGCTGTAAGTCACATTACCTTTAGAGAATTTTCTAGCAACCAATCTGTTAGTTCTCGGTTCCTTATCATTATAAATAGCCAAATTACCCTTATCATCTCTGGAGATAATATCAGACAACTTCAAGTCAAAAGAGCCTAAAGATCTATCGGCACGAGTTTCGGTATCCATGGCTTCAATAGTAAGCTTTTGATTAACGGAAGTGATAGGAACAATAAGGGCTTCATTCCAATTTGGATTAGTTGTAGAATCTCTAACTGTCGTTCTAGCTTTAGCAAACCCATTAACAAGTACTCTAACATATGGATCAATAGTACCGACTGTTTCCAAATTACGCAAATCTCTAGCATTTTTAACCACAACCTTAATAACACCAATTGGCTCAGTATAAGTAGTAGCACCCGAAACTCTTTCCATTTTAACAGGCGACCAGTAACCTTCAATATCAAGTTGGCCTGAACCTTTCGAAAATGGAATAAATGGTCTTTTAATCACGGTTCTATCAATCAAATCATTAAGAGTAGTATAAATAGAGTCAATTTGTTTGCCACTGGCATCCTTTAGAATGATAGAGGTCCTAGCATTGGCACGGTTGGTGACAACATATCTACCAGTAAGAGAATAAGATGGAGTATTACTATTTTTCACAACCTTGGAAGTCGCGACAGATTTACCATTAATACGCAATTCAACGGAGGTAGTGAGTGGTTTTTCAGCATCAAAATCAGCACCTAAAACTTCAATTCTGACGACACCAGTATTCAACTCTGGTGGAGGTTCAGTAGACCCATCAATTAATCTCTTTGGCAAAATCACTGGCAGATATTTAATGCTGAAAGAAACGTCACCAACTGGTCTATTATTACGGAAGAAGCATGTGGAAATATCTTTTTGTGATAGATCAGATTTAAGAGACTGCATATCATAGTCCAAAATACCAATCAACCCATCCTTTCTATCATCATTATAATCATAAATAGCCATCCGCAAAGGATCTGTCAAGTTCTTAACCAACACAAACAAAGTCTCCTCCCATTTAGCAACATGCGTGTCTTCCAAAGTAGTAGTCTTAGCAACAACAGTAGATCCAAAGCCAAAAGTGATATAAGGATCTATAGTGTTATCCAAAGTACGGTCAAATAATTTGATATTAGAAGCCTTCTTCACTTGAATGGCTAAGATACCAGCCGCAGCATTAAGATCACCAGCTAACAATTGTTCAACGTTCAATTGGAAAGAGAAAGGTGGCAAAACAAGAGGACCAGCATATTTACTGATCATTTCATAAATAAATGGCCACAATCCAGGAAATGAAAGAACTTCCCAATTGATCGGGGTATCACCAAACACTTTGGAGACAAAATCAAACATTGGGAGCTCAGGCAAAGAGACGTTAATAGTATCAATATGTGGGAAGCTCTCCATCATGTGAATTCTAACTCTTACAGTTGTCTTGAATGCCACATTCTTCACAACAATAGGCAAGGAAATCCCAAATAATTTAATCTTGACCACAACTTTTTGATTCACCCGGTTCTTCAATTGTTTGTAAGTCAAATCATGATGATCGTTTGGAGTGAAACTAACGCACCAATCCATAACCAAGACATCATTAGAAGTTTCTGGTAAGGTTTTCACAGACTCAATTCTAAATGGCTTAGATCCCAAGGTGATGGTATCAATCCATACCGCTTTGATGAAGGCTGGCAAAGAGCCAATGGAAGAGGCAATGATTGGATTAGCGGTATCAGCCACAGTTTGGCAAATATATGGCTCAAGGAAAATCCAATACTTATCGAGTAAAGCATTTAACCAATCCATGGTTTCATAATCAGTTTCAATTTTCTTGACGGACATTTCTCTTTGGGTTTCCTGCTTGATAACGGTTCTGTACTTTCTAATCTGAGTTCGGTAGTAAATTGCAGCAAATAAAATAACAAAAAACACAGGTCCAAGAGAGAACCCAAAATGACCAAAAACCCAAGAAAATAACCCACCAATAAACAAAATTGCCACATTATGGAACCATTGGCCATAAGCAATGTCAGGCAAATAATTTTCGAGTAATGTAGGGGTGGAGAGCAAATCATCCAATTCATCTTCTTTGGTCAAAGTATCATTTTCTCTCCATCCAGATACTTCTTTCCAACCTCTGAAAGTTGCTTGCACTGGGGCACGTTTGATTTTTTCATTTACTGGGTTCTTCCCATCTACTTTAGCCCCATTTTCAGATTTAGTCTCTTTGACTTTTTCTTCTTTAGGTGCTGCTTTCTCAGTAGAGCCATTGGCCTGTTGTTTCACAGTGCTAGTGATAGCAGGCGCCTCTTTGTTTGTTACAGCCTGATAATATAACATGTCAGTATTATATTATATCATTATAGGAAAATTCATACGCAATGGTGTGAATATATAATATGATAATGGTTACCCAATGGAAGGTGAACTTACCGCTGAAGATTCCTCGGACATAATTTCAAGATCACTTCGATTCAACAAATATTTCTAAAGTGATAATTTTGAAGCGTAATTGAGAATCAATTCCAACAACAGACTGGAGGATTAGTATCTTATTGCAACAACTTGCCAATTTCAAGGGTGGTTTTCTTTGCGAAATTGGGGTTGCGAGAGGCTGGTAAATGGAATTGGCGGGTAACGTTGCTTGATAGCAGCTCACTGACTACAGCAGCTATAGTATACTACAAGAGAAGAATATATTAATATTTATTTGATAATTGTTATTGTGCTATAATGTTCAGTATGGCGAAACAGTAATTACATCAACACAGACTCACGATTACAGCAAACTTCTTCAATAAGGCGTTTGCATATCCAAAATTGCATCCCGTGCTTTGGTGTTACAGTGCTGAATGTTGTTTTCATATATTTTAAATAAACTCCAAATAACAAAAAAAGATATAAACTATAGAATTAAATCAACACAGAAAGAATTAAGCATTTCTAACTTTAATATCAGACACCACTGGATGTCCCTCACAAACAGGATCTTCACCTGAAGCAATATTACATTGATGCATGAGTCTCTTGTCATTTTTAGAAAACTCACCAGTAACACTATGCCATAACTGTCTGTTTGAGAAAAGAACCAAGTCCCCGGCAGTCCATGAGTGAGCATAAACATGTTTTGGAGCAATAGCGGGTCTCATCAAACGATACACTTCTTTACGAGATTCTTCCAATCCAAGGCGCTCCCCCGTCTTGTTACGAACCAAGTTGAAGATACAACAACCATGCACTTGCAAAGAATTTTCACCAGTGATTGGATCAGTCCATACAAGAGGTAATTTCTTCACCTTGGATTCTTGCCATTCTGGAAGCTCATCAAAGGAAAGCTCTTTACCTTCAGAAACCATGGTCAAACCGTCACTCGTTGCCCTGGAACGGCCAATAAAAATGTAAGGATGAGGAGCGTAGACAACTGTGGTGCCCATGGCGAGCTCCTGGTCTTCTTTGGAAAGGAGGTTGAAAGCAATTGCACCAGAAATAAAAGCAGTGGCGCCTTTTGTCAAAGGAATTTCTTCTTTTGTGTCTTCGTAAACAATCTTCTGTTGCTCATCGGCACCAGGAACGTGAATACCTAGCAAAGTGGTACATTTTGGAGGAGAAAGCTCGTACAAAGCAGAGTCAATATGCCATCTGTAGAAACGAGTTTGCCCGGCAGCAATTTGCTCATCCGTCAAGGTATCCTTGTGGAAAGTGCGCTGGGAAGGCTGCGTGAGTTCAAAATCCTCAAGGCCATTATCTTCTTCCCAATGACCATTTCCAATAATTTGGACTTGTGGTTGAGATGGAACGGTGTGTCCATCCTTCTTAAGCACAGAGTCCTTGTGACGGAAGGTTTTCCCGTGCCCATAGCTTTTACCTTGCTTATCGCAAGTCTCATCAAAACGGGTGGTAAGAACATATTGGGAGCTTGGGCTGAGGTTCTTTTGGTCTGGGATGACAATGACTTTGTGAGTATGAAGAGCCTTTTCCAATAAATCAAAATCCTCTTCTTCAAGCAACGATGGATCAGTGACACCTTGGGGAAGCTGGATGGTGGCGCCAAAAGGAGCGTTTGTTAATGGCGTGGCTTTAAGAGACATTGTTATGGTATTTGTATTTCAAATGATAACAATAAAAATCTTGGTGGAATGAAAATTTTTGAAGGACAGGGAAAAATGAAAGAGAGGAAAGTGATAAGAAAACGATATGTTTATATATCAGAAAAACTCGTCCGGTCGATAAGAACAACAGAACTGTCAATACCGCGGGGATGGTTCCAGTAGACCTCCTGTAAACCGGAATGGTCCGCGGAAGCCAGAGTGATACCGGTCCTCCGTGTTAGAATCCGTAGGACGGATTATCAAATGCACTACAACGTTAGTGCGGATTTCCTTCTAGATATTATATCCTCGGTATGATAAGTCAGGAAATAAGTAAGGAATTAAGTTTCCTGATATATATATGTCTATATAAGCATATAAATATCCTACCTAATGGTAGGGTGGGGAGCTTAGAGGAGAAGAAGAAGATGAACGAGGCTATTCTAAGATCACTGACACTCAGCTTGAAATATACAGAAACCAAATCATCCAGCCCCCACATCCTGAAAGCATAGCTACAATAACAGTCGATTATTCAACATGTCAACTGCCAACAACATCAATACGAGAGGCCCAAACTACAATAACAGACATGGTGACATTATTACCAGTACGTTGCAACCGGAAGGTCACGTTTCCGAGCAGGAGTCCGGCAACTATCTTCAGCACTCCGGAACTCCGAAGGAGCTCATAACCATGGTTCCGAGAGTGCATCGAGGTTATGTTATCCCATTTAGGAAGAATTACTAAAGCTAGCAAATATCAGGCGAGAGAGCAAGACGCTTATTAATAATAACTCTATACGCTATTCCACAGGGGGGGGGGGTGATAGCTGCGTGCCCATGTGATTTCAGTGATATCAGCGGTTATTCTGAACAATAATAGAATGTTTTTGTTTTTGTTGTTGTGCAAATTTCTCAAGTATGTGATATAAATCATCCTCAAATAGCGATGTACTTCTTTATACCTGATCTTATTATAATTATAATGCTAAGCCTGTCAAAAGTGCGCTTCACGTGTAGCGGTATCTTTTCGCAATAAGAATCAAGTCGGGTAGTTAAACGAACCGAGCCAATCAAGACACTGTATTCAGTTTAACGATATCTACCTTTCGGGGTTAAGATGTAAGATATAATTCTATCGTAAAGAGAGAAGATATAATAAATAGTATTAATTCATTGTTTGATTATCTTTCTTATAAAACGAGTAGTAGAAGAAGATAAGAATGTAATAAAAATAGGTACAAAAGTTACGGTTATGAGCACGAGGCTTCATTAACCAGATTTAACAAATGTGTGTTCACACGCACGCTTTGAATCACGTTTTAAAGGTTGATCTGCCCTCGGAATGTATGTGTCAACTTTTTAATACCGTGAGGCTGTGATGAAAAGTGAGTAACATCAAGAAGAAAATCACAATTTATCAGGAATCAGCCTCGTGTTCCCAAATCATTGCTGAGAGACTCCGAATATTCTAATTTGCCGCCTTGCTCTTGCCTGAATTTGTGACTACTGTGTTATGAAATTTAATTTTGTTAGGTGTACCACTTTAGCGGTATCATAATCTAAAGTTGGCTATTGACAAAAGGTTAGTTGATAGCCATATAATCCACTGACGAATGATTCCTTGTAATGGATGGTGAGTATTGGAGTAGTGTTGAGTTTCGCGGAGATAACACGAGTATCCCATATTTAGATATCCGTGTGGTGGTTCCAGTTGTCAGGAAAGGAAAGTAAAGGTCTGCTATTTAAGGATCCAGTAATGCTACAGCGCACAGTAAAAATAAACAGAGAAAAAGAGAAATAGAGAAAAATAGAGAAAAATAGAGAGAGAGAGAGAGAGAGAGAGAGAGAGAGAGAGAGAGAGACTATGCCAGCTCACGCTATCAACGATCCCAACCCTCCAGCGACGGACACAAATTAGTGAATAACAATGCAGCACGTCAAAATCCGAAACGCCTTTATTTGCACCTTGCGTGCGTACAGTATCGTATCGGTGAAAGCCAAAGCTCCTGCCGAAGCAACTCCAACGATGTGCGGCAAATTAATTAGTTGCGTGAACGAAAACTTCAGCCGGACGTGTTTGACTCGGTTTGTCTACCTTTCAAATATTACCCCCCTCTCCCCCCATCAAGATGAATGACTACTCTATTATATTCTGCGTAATATTAGCTTGTTCACTGATGAGAATAGCACATACTGAAAAAATCACACTTCAAGATAAACGAGAAACTACACAAACTTCAATATAATATTATTGTTTCCCATACTTTTGGGTCTTCATCGGCACCCTACTGCCGGTGCCGACTGCATTAGTTTCTATCAAACAAATTACGAAAAATTTTTTATGTCGCTGTTTGCACTATATAAGACCCTTTTTTTCCCCTGAGTTATCTTATTTTCTCACAAAGGTGGTGCATTTGCTTTTGGTATATATTTTGGTATTATCACCAAAATTAAAAATGACTTCGCATACAGAAAGAAAATCTCTTGATAGCTCCACCAGCATAGAGACACCTACCAACTTCGCCCCAGATGGCTTGACCTCTGAAAATGTTGAGGCAGAAGGCCTTCAAAGAAACATGACTGGACATTCTGTTCGCTCTGCCAGCGAACTTGCTGCTGTTGAAAAGATCGTTTCACGTGTTTCTGCTGCCGCCGGGGCTTTAGGTCCTCTTGAAGAGCCTATTGACCATGAATATGTCAGAGACGTCTTAAAAGAAGATCCAAACGCCGATGTCAACGAAGCAGACCCTTGGAAATATCCATTAGATCCTGAAACTGGGATCAGATTGGTGACATTTGTCGGTGATGATGATCCTGACGATCCAAGGACCTGGGCTCTAAAGAAAAAATGGAGTATCACATTGTTGCTTGGTCTCATTTGTTTTGTCGTTGCCTTTGCGTCTTCTGTCATCACTGGTGGTATGGAAGGTCCAATGGTTACATTTGACGTCTCTATGGAAGTGTCAATCTTGGCCGTCACTTTGTTCGTCATTGGTTTTGGTGTCGGTCCAATTGTTTTCTCTCCATTGTCAGAAGAAGTCGGTAGAAGAATCATTTATTCTTCCACTTTGTTGTTGGGGGTCATTTTCATTATCCCATGTGCCGTGGCTAAAAATATCGGCACTTTGTTGGTTTGTCGTTTAATTGATGGTATTGCGTTCTCCGCTCCAATCACCCTTATTGGTGGTTCTCTTTCCGATATCTTCCTTTCCCACGAAAGAGGTACGGCAATGGCGATTTTCTCAGCTGCTCCTTTCCTTGGTCCAGTCGTTGGCCCACTTGTTGGTGGCTGGATCTATATGCGTGCTGGCTGGAGATGGCTTTATTGGGTTATGTTAATTTTTTCTGCTGTGGTGTACGTCTGCATCGTTACTTTCGTTCCTGAAACCCATCACCAAACCATTCTTAAAAAGAGAAAGGAAAAGCTTATCAAGATCACCGGCGATGATCGTTACTTGATCCTTAAGGACTTGAAACCTCGTACCGTCAAAGAAATTGCCATTGAAACCGTTTCTAGACCTCTCATCTTGTTGACCGAGCCAATTGTTTTGATGATCACCATTTACATGTCCATCATTTATGGTCTTCTTTACATGTATTTCTTTGCGTTTCCAGTGGTATTTGGTGAAGGTAAGGGATGGAGTGATGGTATGGTTGGTCTTATGTTCATCCCAATCGCTATTGGTATCTTCATTGCCACTGCTGCTTCTCCTTATGTCAACAAAATGTACAATAAGTACACTGCAGTATACATTGCTCGTGGGGAGATTCCACCTCCAGAATTGCGTTTGATTCCAATGATGATTTCTTGTTGGCTAATTCCAATTGGTCTTTTCATCTTTGCCTGGACCTCCTATACTCGTCTCGACTGGGTCGGGCCTGCCTTTGGTGCCATTCCTTGCGGTTGTGGGTTCTTGCTTCTTTACAACTCCGCCAACAACTACATTGTTGACTCTTATCAACATTATGCCGCTTCTGCTCTTGCTGCCAAAACTTTTATGCGTTCTATTCATGGGGCAACCTGTGTCTTATACACTGTTCAAATGTTGCACCGTTTGGGCTACCAATGGGGGATCTCTTTGCTTGCCTTCATTTCATTGGCTTGTTGTGCCATCCCTTATGTTTTCTTCTTCTATGGGGCAAAGATTAGAGAAAGTTCTAAATATGCTTACGCTCCAAGTGTTGAAGAATACATGAAAGCCAATACCCCGGCCACAAAAGTTGTCAGTGATGACGAAGAAAAGAAAGTTGAGTGAATGAATGAATCTCGCGATCTTTCATACCATACTTACCATACGACATTCATCATCATGCAACTTTCTTTCTTTTTTTGTTTTTGTTTTCAATCTTCATTAATCTTCGAATCCAGAGAAGAAATAGCTGCATCTAGCTAACCAAAGCATGACTATTTTTCATGAACAACTATAGCTGCCGCTTGCTAGCCATCAAAGCCTATTCAACCTTCCTTCAATTCCAAGATAGCTTACTGCCATTCATTTTTAATACTTCTATTCCATTATTCCTATTTCCGTTGATATACTTCAGAAATTGTACTATATTTCTACGGTACATGAATCATTCCATTGCCCAGAAAGATCAAATCTTTACACATATAATACCATCTAATAATTTAATTTTTAATGCTCTTATGTAATTATTGACCGTTTCTTGATTTCGAGTTAAGTTACACCAGTTCCTTTTTTTCCACTAAACAAACCAAGTAATTGTTAAAAAGAAACTCAATGAAAGCAGTTCTTATTATCTAAAAAAACAAATAAACATAAATAGACCTTGTAATTAAAAATAGAAGAGAGAAATCGAAGACCGAAAATAATTAAAATGGTAAAAAAACAAGAAAAAAAAACAAGGGTTGTAGCATAAGTCATGCTCAGGGTACCATAACCAATGTGGTTATTGATTATTGACACCTTTTATTATTATTATTTACTCTCTTACTATTTCATTATTCGTTTCTAGAACTTTCTATTTATTCTAGAAAGTTCTATTTTTTCTAAGAATGTTCTAAATCTTTCTAAAAATAGAATTCGTCATTAGAGAATGGCTAGAAGGTTCTATCTTTTAATAGAACATTCAATATTTTCTAAGAATCTTTCATAGAAGATCGGACTATTATAAAAGGACGAACTTTTCGGAATTGTTTTATTTTCTTATTATTGATTCTAAAATCTTTGCGTAATAACTTTCCAGTATAATTACTTACTAAATCAACATTTCATTTCATTCGTACACTAAGTTGCAGTACAAATTCTAGTATAAGCATACTACATGAGAACCAGCTTATATTACAAGGGTATCCTAAATCAATATCCATCAGGAAAAAAAAAAAGAACGCGTAAGAATATACAATAATCATAGCATAAAATCATAACACCATAAGAAACTAACAAAAATAAATAAATGAAATAAAATAAGAAAATAAATTTCGTAGTCACATTTTCATAATAAAATCAATTGCTTGCATACCTCCTTCTTCAAACTCATTGGTCATCGCTTCACATTTCAATCTCAATAACTTTTTGCATTGTTCGGTTTGATATCTCACCCATTCAGCAACACTCATGTTCAATTCATTTTCAGGCACTTGGGAAATGAAAGTTGTGAGGATACCTTCCACATCCTCACTCAATTGGTAATCTAGATTTGCAATGGTTTTCAAGAACTCATTAGCTCTTTCAAGATCCTCATACTTATTGGAAATATCACTTCTTTTCTTTGGAACCCAAAACGGAATACAATCAACATCTCGGAGTTGAATTTCCTTCTGCGATGGGGTAGTAGGGGTAGAATAATTACTGATTTGAATTTCAGTACCTTCAGCAGTAGGATTAAATAGAGGAGTGAAAACTGCAGGAGGTTGCGATTTCAGAGGAGTCTCTCCATTTACCAAGTTCATCTCGTCAGCGCCCCTTTCGTAAACCGATATGCTAACGTCAAAGTCTGAATCATCATAGTTCACGGGATTGAATGAATATTCCCTATAATCTAATTTTGAACGTTCCTTTGACGAGATCTTGCCGTTTTGTATTAATGATACATCTTCTTGTGGCTCGTGAATTGAGATTGGCTCTGGTACTGGGTTGGAAATATTTCCTGAGAGCTCATTGAAACGCAAATTGGAGGAGTTCAATGGTTTATCCAAATCGAGAGGCTTAAAGGAATTGATATTGATTTTGGAAATAGCGATAGGAGTGCTACTTGAATATAACGAGGGATCCTTTTTATCCGGAGAAATTAAAGCAGAATCATCAATGATGTCATCCGGATCCAGATCAGAATCATCAGCTTGACCTGCAACATTTGTCAAAGGTTGTTTGAGGTCAGCCAATTTCTTTGTTTCCATATTTTCATTTTCAAAATCTGATGAAACATCAATAACTTTGACATTAGGCTCTTCAAAAGTCGGCTGCTCGGCTTGATCATTACCACAATCAGCACAATCAGCATAATCAGCGTAACCTTCGTCAAGATTGTTTTGTTCTTCAATATTCATCGGCCCATGGCCTAATTCCTCATTGTGATGATAAGATAGAGACTCATTTTCGGGGTCTCTCATGGTAGTTGCTTTCATAGGAGCCTCATACTTCTCCTCAACATGATTTTGAGTAGCATCTTGCTTCTCTGTCAAATAGTTTCTGCTAGATTCACTGAGCACTCCTAAACTTCGGAGTTCACTTTTCTTATCGAGTATGTCATCATGATTACTACCGTCATTCTGTTCTGTGTTCTTCTTTGAATTTTTTTTCTTTTCAACTCCCTTTGATTTGGTACGCGTTTCCTTCTTTAAAGGTTCATCTTCTTCATCACTCTTGAATAAAAGCCTTGTTTTATTCCTCTGCTTTTTTGATGACTTTTTTGAGGACAGTGATTTGAGACTACTAGAAGACTTTTCCTTCTCGCTATTCAAACTTGAATTATATTTTTGTAGGCCTTTGAATCTCCTTATGGACTTATCAAAACTTGCCAAATCTTCAAAATCTTCACTTCTTCTATTTTCTTTGTTTGCATCAGCGAACTTGGCCAAGAACTTCAATGATTCGCTCAGCGTATCATCCAATAGTTTCCGTAACAGCTTAGATTTCGGCGAAATGTGCGAGCTATTGGAAGCAACGCGTTTAATCCTTTTGTTGAGGCTAGTTGACTTCGAAGCTATAAGCGCCCCGCTATCAAATGATATTCCATTATTTGGCTCCTGTATTGGACTAGATCTCTTTTTAGATGATTTGGTGACCGTGGTGGTATTGATGGTGGAAGTCTTCCCAATGATTGAGCTCACAGTGGCTGACGTTGCGGCATTCAGTTTTTCCCGGCATTCAAAGAAATAACAATCTGGCGACAACCTTCTATGCTCTGCTGCAGGATCATCTCCACTTTGCCAATCCTCAAGAGATACTTTGCAATATATACAAATAGCAGTGTCAGGACTATCAGGCATTGGGAAATTGTAAAAGCCGGCATTGATCATTTCTGAAGCCGATGGGGATTCTTTGGTCCAAGATTGGAAGAACTGTTTTCTGATCTTGTTACATTCTTTGGAAGTAGGTTTTGAGAAAAATGGAACAGAAGACCAATCATAACTATGGCTTTTTGCAACTGTGGTATTGATATTATTTTTTTTCACATAAGATAGATCTATCGCTGAACCAGTAAAGCCATCTCTGTCTGACCAAGCTTTATGAAATAACGCGAACCCACACTTTGGACTCATGAAAAGGTGGAACTCTGCAATATTATCAACGTTGTTCCAATTCCAATCCCTTTTATGGCAGCAAGTACAAACCACTTGATCCTTCTTAGTTTTTGTAGGCGCAAAATAAAACCCAAACTTAGCCATCTCTCTAGCGCTCGGTTGTTCATGGGGCCAAGAGATTTTTTCAACGATCTTCTTACCAACAGTAGCCTCACTGAAGGTTTCCAACCTAGCCTGTTCGAACATATTATTGGGTGGCATATTGTGCTTCCAGAATAGCAATTGGTGTTATGGAAGATGCTTCAAAATCAAAACAAACAAAAATAAAAAAAAAAAAAAAAAAAAAAAACACCGAAAAAAAAAAAAACATAAATAAATCAGAGCGACGTGGAACATACTGATAGAGACATAAATATACATATGGTAATAAACCAGTCTGGCGGTAGTAAAAATTTCACTTCTCTGGCGGGTAAGAGAATGGGTAAAATGTGAATCAATATATCTCATATTTGCTAGTAAAAAATTGAAACAACAAGAAGATATAAGGACATACATATTCAAATCTATCGAGAAGGATCTAATCGATGTCACTAATAAAAAGACAGAAAATTGGTGATCAAGAATCGCCGTCCCAGTTGACGGTATCGCAGCTTGAGAGTGACTCTTCTTCCAGAACCTCAACTTTAATAGAACCGGCCCTTGTGCTCGAAGGTCATCAAGGAACCGTTCTTGCCTCAAGGTTCAATATTGACGGATCAATAATTGCCTCGGGTGGCACTGACAGGAAAATTTTTCTCTGGAATACCCCAACACAAGATTTTAAAGACTTTGATGCACCATTGAACTTTGCGGTGATGTCTGGCCACAAGAGTGCCATAACATCAATTCGTTGGTTCAAAGGCGGCGAGTCTTTGGTGACATCAAGCGCCGATAGATCTATCGGTCTTTGGGATGTAAATACTGCCAAAAGAATCAGAAAGTTTGTGGGACATGAAATGATAGTAAATGAGGTGGACACGGTGATTAATTTCTCAAGAGATGAGCTTATTGTTAGTGCTTCTGATGATGGGAGCGTGTGCCTTTGGGACTTTAGAGAAAAGACCTTCGTGGAGAAAATTAAGAGAGATTTCCCATTGATGACAGTGGTGGCGAATAATGGATTTAGAGAACCAAATTTAGTCTTTACAGCAGGTATTGATGCTACTGTACTAGCATACGATGTGAGAAATACCAAAGATCCCTATTTTGAAATTGAAAGCTTACATTCAGATGCCGTCACATCTCTCTCAATATCTGAAGATAATGGAACCTTGATTTCAAACTCTATGGATAAAAGTATTCGGGCCTACGATTGTTCGATATCAAACACTGGCTCTAGAGTGAGGTCGATTATATTGGAAGACGCCCCTTCAGGAAATGAAAAACTCTTGATTAGATCTAAACTATTCAAGGGAAGTGATGATAGAAATCTATTGCTTTCGGGATCAGAAGATAAATCAGTCACAATATGGGACTTAGAAGCTTCTAGAATGTTGGGCAAATTCCATGGCCATGATGGGACAGTCGTGGATATCGATATCCATCCATACGAGAGTATAGTATTATCAGGATCAACTGATGGTACCTTGATAGTCAGAGAAGTATGAAATAAGTTTGTAATATAGATATGCTTTGTTTCGATAGTTATTTTTTCTTCATTCTGTAATATATGGTGTTATGCTTGATAAATAATTTACGTATTGTATTAAATATTAATTTAAAAGTAATCATTATTCATTATGCAAGATGTATCATACAAAAGACTGAGTGCTGAATTATAATACCATCAATCTATTCAAATCTCAATACTTTTTTAGGCTTGCGAACGGCTTTTCTCAATTCTGTCATATTGCCTCTTTTGATTTGCTCAATTTCTTCTCCAAAGCTCCTGTTCACAACTTCTTCCTCATTGATGAAAGTGCTGACTTTTAGATGCGATTCATTTATCTTCTCTAAAGTTGTTTGTGTGAATAAAGGAACTTTCCAGTTCCTCATTAAACCATCTTTCATCCCAATTGGCTTTAATAACTCATAATTCTTCAATCCTTCAAGAATGGCTTCAAAATTGTCTTGCTCTCTAATATCTTGTGTAACCGGAAAATCTGAAGTATCCACAAGAATAGGCCGAGGTGGGTCAGATAAAATGGCAGGGGCACTGAATTTCGCATACTCACACTCCGAGCCATCGCTTGTAAGAAACTCATGCGCCTCGAAATATTGTCTCATACCGTTATCATCATACACGTCTTCAGAAATATCTGTTTCACTTGGCGTAGCATCATTATTTTTCTTTCTCTTCTTTTTCAGCTTATTGATGTCACTATTATCATTAAACGAATCGTCACTATGAAGTCGACGTTTGTACATCTCTTCCTCTAGCGTACCTTTAAGAATAAGAGTTTCGACGTAAACGTCTTTAGTTTGACCGATCCGATGACAACGCTTGATTGCCTGTGCTTCAATGGCTTTTTTCCACACAGGGTTGA
Organism: Saccharomycopsis amapae; assembly: GCA_031125765.1. Classification (NCBI taxonomy): domain Eukaryota; kingdom Fungi; phylum Ascomycota; class Saccharomycetes; order Ascoideales; family Saccharomycopsidaceae; genus Saccharomycopsis; species Saccharomycopsis amapae. The sequence goes on from JASTVC010000043.1 coordinate 33,738, forward strand.
GAAAGTACATTCTTGTGGCACCCAAAATGGTCAACCCATGTGCCGCAAGCTTTAGATCCATGATAAGAGTTATACCGGCCCCACGATGCTCGTCAAATTCCACAAGCTTCGAATTACGGTGAAGCACTGGAATGGACGTGGAATACAAAATGTAATTGAGGCCAAGAAGATCAAGAAGCTCCACAAGAAAAAATGCAGAATCCTCAAATTGATAGAAGATGATACTTTTTGTGCCAGTGACATGATGGTCCAACAATCGTGACGCTAAGTATGATAATTTAGAAGAAGCAGTGCCGAGAAGATTGGCATTTCTCGTTAGTGAAAGGTCCTCAGGATCACCGACTGGTATCATACGATGAGGTTTCGTCTCATCAAGAAGTGATGACATAGCAGCAGAATTATTGAGACTATCAGCCGTTTTTCTTTTTTTTGTCAGAGTGTGATTGGGTTTGACGGTGGTGTTAGCCTTGGGGTCAGGGGCCGAGGTAAGGGCCTCGAGATCAGTTATTTCTGATCCATCAGAATCATTTTTCTTGATAAGTTTTCGAATCTTCTTGTCTTGAGTTTTCCAATAGCCTTTCCAAAATGTTTTCGAATACTCAGCAATACGTTCCTTAAGTTTTCCATGGTCTTTAACAAACCGATTCTTAAAGAAGAATTTCTGAATAGAGTTGAGTTGCATATATGGATAGACAGACACTGTGGGATCGTTAGTAAGATAATCAACACAATAGTTCTTCGCATAGATACTTGGCAATCCTTGAACAAAAAAAGACATTTCATGGAGCGACGCATTTAGTTTCCAAATCTTGTTATCAAGAGCCACATGTGCAGCATCAATACATTTTCTGAGCAACACTCTATCACGCACTGTATGATGATATTGAGAAGAAGACCCTTCACGTTTTTTATCTAGGGCTGTTTGACAAATCTTTACAAGGGTGGTGATGTCATTTTGAGAAAACCCGACCCAGTGAAAAGTACTGCGTTGAAGGTTAGTAATAAGTCTTTTGAGTGATGATCGATTGGCAGGATGGAACATATAATCTTGGTCTGTTCGTTCAGATGTCACAGCGTTCGCAGCGAGAACAGCAATAAACAAGTTGATAGAAATCTTATTATGAAATGCTGGTTCCACAAATACCGCCTGGTGATAAAGAGGTGGAAGAACAATATCATATTCCACGGTTTTGATAGAGTGACGAATGAGCAAGTTGGTCAAAAGATTTGAAAGAGACTCAACCGATCCATACGAAAGAGCGAGGAAAGGCTTGATGAGAGTACGCGTGAAAAGAGATGCATCATGCGCCCAAGGTTCAATTTTGAAGAAATTGGAAACAATCAACCCGAGTTTATTCAAATCGTCTTTTGCAGAAAATTTGCGCTTGATGGCATATTCTTGATGTGTACCTTTTTCAGTATCATCTGAGTATTTGCTAACCTCTGATTTATTCGAGTTTACCTGTTCCGAAACATGTAGCTTTGTCAAACCTGAGGTAGGAGTTCCGCTGACAAGCCAACGCCTTTCAACGTGTAATTCCGATGCCATCTGAACAAGTCGTGTAATCTTGGAGCTCATAGTGTGCCCTTCATCCACAATAAACCGCTTCCAATAAACGTTTTTCAATGGCGAATCATTATCGAACGACTTGACAAAACTCGATACCCCCATCAAAACCATATCATACTTAAGTAATTCTTGAGCGCTAGGAAATATATAGTCAGCGTTAATAGAGCGAGTATGATAAGGAACATAGAGAACAGAGAGATAGTCATCAAAACAATGCTTTTTTATTTCAGATATCCATTGATAATACAAATTATTTGGAACAACAATCAATGTTGCCAGGGATAGAAAGAGGGTCCTATCCTCGGAATATTGAGGAGCAAGTCTGGTAGATTGACGGCGATTTGTAAACAAGCTTTCTGGTATTGTAAATGTGGCAGGATTTTTCAGTAATAGCTCAATACATGAGGATGGTAAGTATTCCACATATTGTTTCCAGGCAATTGAGTTTTTGTTAATAGATTTGGCCGCTATTTCTGATAATTTCTTAAATCCTTTATTTTTCGACATTGGATAAAATTTTTGAGGAATTCTGGAAACCTGAGTTTTGGTTGAACACACAAGAGCGAGACAAATACAAGTTTTACCAAGTCCCATATTTTCTGCAAGTATCCCCCCACGAACAGAATCAAAATATTCAGGTACATTTTTGAAGGAGAAATCCAGGAGGTCCAAATACACATTTCTTGAAGAGTAGTAGCCAATATTCTTATTTTTCAAGACAGAGAATCTCACAAGATTTGGCATGAGATGGTTAGAAGGGGTTAGTTCCTTGATAATCATTTCACTGACCGATTGTTTTTGATAATTGTATAGTGTGCTTCTAATACCTGGTGTATCATCATTTTGGATAGCAGATATGATCTCTTTGAGTTCACTATCCTGATCAATTAACTTCTGCATCTGCTCATGATTAGATTCCAGGAAATTAATATTATCATAAATATCTAGAAGAATGTCTTCAATGGTTTTGCCGAGAACACCATTTGTAACATCAACTTTTTTTATAGCAAAGCCGATTGACTCATGTTTGATTAGACGATGAATATTATAATACAAACTGTTGCTTGTGCTAAAGTATGGACCGGAACCCAAAAATTTTGACGAAAAAGGTTCCCATGGTTTCAAGCAGGGGAAGATCAAGAGATTATTCATAAACACATCTTCAAGGCTATCAATATTCCATGATTTCTCTGAGAAGTCAAGGACTTGAAAGAGATCTGACATTATTTTCCGGTACTTATTTTCATGCCATTGCAAAGCCTTGCCTCTTCGATATCTGTATCTGAAATCCATGATGGAACTTCTCCCTTCGCAATCTGCCGGTATAACATAGATTCTGGCAATTATTATGGATTCGGAACAGGACAAAGGCAAATATTTATAAGTGACTCTAATGTGAAATCTCTCAACCAAGTACCGAAGATCCATTAATATGTTGGAAAAAGTTTGAGGAGTATTATCGCACAACGTATTGTAGTGGCGGTTATAGTCGTGAGGAAATGTTAACCATTGCCAACCGTCTGGAGATGAGCAATCAAAGTTAAGACGTGGGGCGTTTCTCAAAACAATTATTCCCAAAGGTATTAGGTTGTCTAGATTTGACAAAGTGTTTGTAAGCTCCATGATATAAGCACATTTAATGCTTTCATGTTCAAGAATGTGATTATTATGGTTATTTTTTCCAGGTATAAATAGCTTTAGCAATCACAACAAAGCTACATAACAATACATAATATCGCATACGAATAATAACTTTGATAAATCTCAGGTTTATATCATTTGGGAAGTTGTAGAAGCAATCATGAAGGATTGCGTTATTTATAATAGCATTGCTCTTCCTCCGCAAAAAAGGGGGAAAAATCAATTTTATTATTCTTCAGGGATCGAGATAGTTGCAACACTCTAACAATAGTCTTCAAGCTTGGCAAAAAAAAAAAGAAGAGAGCAGTTAGATCATAATCTGTCAAGAAAGACTGATTGTAATGTACTTTATGGATTGTAGTAGAAAGTACCCATTTATTATAACCTGCTTCTGCTTTTCATTACCTCGTGGCTCATTCCACCAGTGATCGTTGACTCAATTTGCCCGCCAAAGCGGATCTCCTATTGCACGTGATATAATGTAGCTAATAATTGGAGTCCGCCTAGTAAAAATGGTGAAGGACCTTTTTTTTTCTTCTTTAATTAAGACAAGTGTATTTTTGTTACCCAAAATCACCCACCGCGCTTCCGTAATAACCAGCACCACCACCGGATCCACAAGGAAGAGCCCCCAGGGAGATCCCTCCAATATTTTCTGTATCTTCAGATATCCATTTGGTCTTTACAGGATATCTTGCAGAACTTCTGATCTCCAATTCGCGATTTTTTTATCAAAAAAATAAAGAGAAAATCGCATCTGGTTTTTGATCAAACGTGGCGAGCTCAGTCCGCTCTTGCAACAATCATATACCAATTTATTTAATACCCGTTCTCTTTCACTGATATAGGTCAATCATATCATAACAATTCTACTAAAAATTAGTTCGCAGACACGTTGAAAAGACTTTTTTTTTTAAATTTTTTTTCTTTCGTGTTCCGGCGTTTTTTTCTGGTATTAAATAAATCATAACAATGAATTCATCCAGACAGGGTTCCAGCTCCCTCTTTTCAGGACTCAAGAAACTCGCTTCCAGAAATGATAACGATGGTGATTCCGTGTACTCGTATGACAAGAGACGTCAACCCAGTATTTCCTCATCTTTTTCGTCACTCTCAACATCAAATCTCTCTCAACATGGCCAATCCCTACACACAATCGACACTAAGCATTCTATAACTCATTCGCCACCTTCACCGCCTGGTCATCGCTCCTCAAACTTCACCCTCACATACAAAGACATTAATGCCCTTACTGATATTAAACCAATTCCCTCAGTGAAAACACACAGCACCAATAACTCGTACCAAAGTTCTAAGCTTGGTAATCTACGGAACCACAGTAATTCTCATCTTCGTGCTGCTAGCACGGTATCTACAAATGCCACAGATTTTCAACTCAAAATGCCTGAAGATCCAGCAGAAATTGAACGCAGGTTCAAGGAATTAATGGCAAAGCGCGACTTCAAGAGTTTACCACAAAAAGCCAAGGATGAAATGCACAATTACAGTCCTGCGAAAAAATGGATGCTTATTTATCAAGATGCATTAGGTGATTATCAAAAACAAGAAAGAAGGACCAAGAAGGGGGAAGAAAGTGTAACACCAGAGTTCTACGTAAAAAAATTGATCGATAAGACGATTACCTTGCAACAGTTAAATAACCTTTGGGTCTCTCTACGTACAGAACCTGTTGACTGGGTCAACAGGTTCATTGAAACGCAAGGGGAAGTCGTTTTGTGTAATGTTTTACAACAATTGCATACAAGAACAAGTCACCAAACTATGTCTGCAGATGAAATGTTAGAACGCGAATTCTCTTTGATAAAATGTGTAAAGGCTATCTTGAATATCGGTGAAGGGGCTGATATGGCGATATCCTCCAAAGTTTGTGTTCCTGCAATCATGAATGCTTTGATTTCTCCAAAGTTAATAACACGAAAGACGGTTACCGAAATGTTGATCTTTTTGGCTCACTGGAAGGCCCCAGAGGGTTATAAACAAGTTTTGACCGCCTTAGGAAACTTGAATGGTGATTCTATATATCCTTATATTAAGGGCATGGATAAGTTTCTAGGAAAAAAGAAAGATAGAAGAGAAAGCCACATGAATGGAAACTCTTCAAAAAAACCACGGATATTTGAAGAATGGTTTCATGCAGTTAGTGAAACATTAGATGGTCGTGGTAAAATGGGCTCTCTTGTGGGTGCCTCTGAGGAATTCAAGGCTAACGGCCAATCGGGTGAAACTCAGCTTCTGGAATATGTCTTGGCAACCATGTTGTTGATCAACAGTATTGCTACGGGTGGCGAAGATTTTAGATCCCGTACCCATATTCGTGCAAAGTTTAGAGGGGCGGGCGTTAGTAGGTTGTTCAAGCGTTTCCAGGAATTAGGAAATGATCGAGTTGACGATGCAATCAGAGAGTTTGAAGAGCAAGCTGCTATGGATTATGAAGCATTGGTAAAGGCTGACAGAGTTGGCACAAATGTCAATATGAACGACCCAGTGTCTTTGGTCAACCAAGTATGGCATAAAGTTAAAGGCAGTGAAGCAGAAGGTTACTTCTTGTCAACAATGCAACATATGTTTTTAGCCCAAGCCGATCCAATGAGAAGCAATGATTCAAAAGAATTATCAAAATCTTTCAGATTAATCGATGGAATTGTGTCTGGTGTCTCTATGCATAATACGAGCTCTGATGAAGAGACTTCCATCAATATCGCTATTCAGCGAATGTTCGCCGGTCTACAGAGTGATGAAATGGCAAGAAGAGCTTTACAAGAAGCGAAAGATGCTGCAAAACGTGCTGAAGAGGCCCGCGCTCAACGTGACGAGTTAGCAAAACAATTATCTGTGGGTGCCAATGGCATGCTCGAGAAATTGTCAAAAGAATTAGAGGAGCAAGAGATTGTGTTAATGCGCCAAAAACGTATGAATGATCAACTAACAGCAGAACTTGATGATTTGAAAAGACAACACCTTTCTGATAAACAGCAACTGGAGCTTGAGATGCGTGAATTATTCGTTGCTATTAATGGTAATAGCGCTATTGATCAACCTAGCGGTAAAGATGAAATTTTATCTGAAATTCAAGATAGGTTGACGGAGAAGCGTATTGGCTATAAAAAACAAAGCAATACTTGGAATAAAACTGTTGAACCCAATACTAGGCTCAGGTCTCTTCGTGATCAAATGGATGATTTGGGACGTCAAGCTAGAGAATTGGAAATGACTGATTTCAAGACGCACAAAAAAGAAGCGCCACCAATTAGTTTTACTTCCCCAGTGTTGTATCAGCAAACTCAACCTAGACCAGTAAGAGAGGATGATTTGGATAAGCTTAGCAAGCTCAAGAAGAAGTTGGAAAGTTTGCAACAAGATTCTAATGATATCATCAAATACTCTTCTGATGAAAGGTTTGCTGAGATCATGAGACAGAAGAAGTATATGGCGTATGACCGCTTGAACCAATTAAGTAGTTCATTCCAGGATTTCAACATTGATTTCGATATTCCTGAAACTGCCGTTGATAAAAGAAACTCCTTGACCTCAGACTTTAAGAGCAAATTGAAGGACGAATTAGATGAAGTTCAAAGATTGAAGATGCAGCTCCAAAAACGATTAGAGGAGCTTTCAAAGAACGCTCAAACCTCAGAAGCTGAGGAGGAAAATAATGAGCTGTTCCAAAAACTTGAAAGCAAATATATCGGCGGTAAGTCTGTTCAACCTTCTATTGGTGAAGTTCTCAGTGGCCATACTATCTTACCAGAAGTGAAATCTGGAAAAGCAAATGAGGCCTTTAATTCAGTTCTTGCAGAGATAGTTAACAAAAAGGCAGGAACCGCTGTACCAGCAGATATTTCTATTGGAAAGCCAAACGAAACTAAACCAGTGGTTGAAGATAAATCTCCTGAACCTGTGCCGATGAATGCATCACCATCACCACCACCACCACCTCCTCCTCCACCACCACCTTTGCCACAACCTCTTTCTCCAGAAACTAATAAATCATTACCGCCACCACCGCCACCTATGCCTCCGATGCTTTCCCCAGTTCTATCTAAGGCTGGTTCACCACCACCGCCACCTCCGCCACCATTACCACAAATGTTGTCTCCAAAATCACCACCATTCTCTCCTAATTCACCAGTTGCTCCGCCATTTCCAGTTGGTGGTGCAAAATTCAAGAGAACCTCTATTGGTATCGCTATTAATGATCCTTTCATTAATTATCCTCGTCCAAAGAGAAAATTGAAGCAGTTGCATTGGGATAAACTTGATAATACTGATAATTCTGTTTGGGATGGAATTTCAGGTGAAACATTTGCCAATGATTTATTGGATAAGGGAGTCTTTGAAGAAATGGAAGAAATGTTTGCTGCTAAAGACGCCAAGAAGCTCGCGTCCAAAAAGAGCTCTGAAGTCAATAAAATCACATTTTTGGCTAGAGACATTAATCAACAATTTAACATCAACTTGCATGCATTTTCTAGCTTATCAGATGAGGAAACGGTGGATAGAATATTGACTTGTCATAATTCGGTTCTCGAAAATATTAATGTGTTAGAGTTTTTATCGAAACGTGAAATTGTGGAAGTTCCAAATAATTTAGCCAGAAACTTGGAGCCATATAGTACGGATTGGAATAGAGATTCTCAAAAGAAGCCAGATAAGGATCCAAATGAATTGCAGCGTGCTGATAGAATTTATTTGGAGTTAATTTATAATTTACAGCATTACTGGAGCTCAAGAATCAGAGCTTTGCTTGTTATTACCACATTTGAAAAAGATTATTCATCTTTGGTAACGAAATTACAACAAGTAGATTCTGCTGTCGAAGCTGTTGAAAATTCCGATAATATTAGATATGTGTTCAATATCATTTTGGCTTTTGGTAATTATATGAACGACGCAGGTAAACAAGCTCGTGGTTTCAAGCTTAGTACATTGCAAAGATTGAGTTTCATGAAGGATGATAAAAATAGTATGACATTTTTGCATTACGTTGAAAAGATTATTCGTCAGGTGTACCCTCAATTCGCTCAGTTTTTGGAGGACCTCAAGCCAGTTTTGCAAGTTGCGAAGATCTCCATCGAAGTATTGGAAAATGATTGCAAAGATTACTCTAACTCTATTAAAAATGTTGAAGATTCTCTTGATATTGGAAATTTGAGTGACCCAACTTTATTCCATCCTAAGGATCGACTTCTTGCCAATGTTTTACCGTCATTGCCTGATGCTAGAAGAAAGAGCGAGCTACTTGCCGAACAAGCCAAGATTATTTTGAATGGCTTCAATCGCTTAATGATGTTTTTCGGTGAAAATACTAGTGATAAGTTTGCACGCGATTCTTTCTTTGGGAAATTTGCAAATTTTATACACGAATACGAAAAGGTTCAAAAAGAGAATTTAAGTCGTGAAGAAGAACTTCGCATTTATGAGCAAAGAAAACAAAGCTTGGAGAGGTCTATGGCAGACAAGCAAAAGAATAATGCTGCGGATGCTCAAAGTAATGCAGTTATGGATGATTTGTTAGAAAAACTTAAACAGGTTGGCCCATCCAAGGGTGATCCATCATCAGCGCGCAGAAAAGCACTTGCTAGAAAGAAATTAATGGAGGCTAAGAAGAGTATTTTGGATGTGACAACCTCAGGATTAGGTATAGCTGCGGAGGAATCTGCTGAGAACTCTATTGATTATAGCTCTAACACTATCGGCATTGATGATTCAATAAAAGAGGAAGATGAGCAAGAGGAAGAGAATGATAAAAAAGAAGAAAAAAAGCAGGAATTGGAACATGATAGTCAAGAATGTGAGGAAGTTGGAAAAGAAGAAGAGAAGAGGGATGGAGAAGAAGAAAAATCCGAAGAAGCCGAAGAGGAAGAAAAAAGAAAAGAAGAGATGGAGACTAATAGTGACGATAACACTAGTAAGAAAGGAGGTGATGACCATGTAGAAGATGATGAAGGGGAAGGTGGCGATGATGTTGGTGCTAGAGCACGAAACTTGTTGAAATCTTTAAGAGGATCTGATATTTCGCCAAGTTTAGGTGGTGAAGGATTGACTGCAGCACAACAGCTCAGGAAGCAAAAACGATTAGAGAGATTGCAACAGAAGCAAAGCCATCTGGAAGATGAAAGCAATGAGAAGGCGGAGAAATAGATTTTATTGATTCTGAATTTATAGATTTTCGCGGTTCCTATTTTGTCATGAAGTATTTGTTTATTTTTTTACTTGATTCCTTTTTTTTTTTCATTTCTCCAAAAGTCATTATCATTAATATCAATTGTTTTTTCTTCTGCCAATTTTTTATTTTTAATTTATTTTATTCTATTTTTTTTTTTTTTTTTGCTCTTGTTACTTACTATTTATTATTATTTTGTTTGTCTTATTTTCCTTAATTGTGTTAGAAATTTTTTCTCTTTTGCTTAATAATGCTACATTGAGTTTATCTTATATAAATGCCCAGTCAATTTTTTTTCTTTGTTGTTGACTTTGATATTTTTCATTCTGCCCACTCATTTAATTACATTATATCAATTTTTATTCTGAATATTTCAATTTTTTACTTTTTGCTTCGTTTGTGTTTTACTTTATCTCTATATTCCTTTAACATAAGAATTAATGATATGCAATTTTTTTTCTTTTTTTTTTCTTTGTATTTTTAATTCAATCAAGTTGGCAATAAATAATACAACAAAATTATATACATATATAGACACAATCATTATATATGTGACAATAAAAATATAAAAGCATCGACACCACATCAATACAAATCAAAGAATCCTCCGGACTTCCTGCCTTTCTTTTTACTATTGACTTTGTAGGCTGAGGCCGCCTTGGTATTGATGAACGAGCTCCTCTTTTTCCCCACCGGACTTTTATCTTCTTCCTTATCGCTATCACTGTCACCACTATCACTATCACTATCATTATCACTACCACTATCACTACCACTACTATCACTATCCATATCACTACCGCTGCCTTTATCGCTATCGGAATCAGAATCACTACCACTACTACTACTGTTGCTACTGCTTTTATCCGAATCTTCACCACCTTTTGGTGTACTTGCGAAAAAACTTAATTTTGCCTTTGGTTTAGTAGTAGAATTGGATGCAGTGGTTCCTGCTTCTTTAGAGTTTTCCCTAACCGCAGGAACTCCTCTTGAGCTAAGGGTCAGAAGTGATATCAATCTTTTGGAACTGGCATTGCTAAGTCGTGGGATCGGTTTATCCAAACTATTGAATTTATGAGCCATAAGGGACAGACGAGAAGAAGATGAAGAAGAAGAAGAAGAAGACGGCGTCACTGCGGCGGCAGTGATGGTACCTAGTTTCAAAGCATTTTCCTCCTTCTTTTTACTTTTAAGTTTGGTGGTAGTTGGTTCATTAGTATCATCATTACCATCATCATTAGAAACTTCAGGCACCTGGGTCGAAGTTGCGAAAGGTTCAGAAGCTTGGGTCGAAGTTGCGAAAGGTTCAGAAGCTTGGGTCGAGGTTGCTAATGACTTTTGAGGCTTTGGTGATTCGTCTTCTGATTCGCTATCACTATCTTCGCCATCAGAACCATCAGAACTAGACCCCTCTTCACTTGAGGATTCGCCATCGGAGGATTCACTCGAGACATCGGTTTTTTCGTCCTCCTCAATTGGCTTAACGGCAGCGGAAGATTTGGCACCAGCTTCAGGTTGATATTTGCTCACCTTTGGTTGGTTCCGAGTAGTCTTTTCTAATTCACCTGCTTTTCCTAACGGTTGGGCAACTTTCTTATTATCAGCAACTTTCTTCGTTTTGATATCCTCGGTTACATTCATCTCAGTTGGCTTTTTCTCAGCTGGCTTTTTTTCGGTTGGTTTTGTAACGATAGTATCATCATCACCTTTACGAATATTCGCCAAATTTTCACGGATTCTAGAGAACTTATTGCCACTTTCGGATTTTGGACTGGCAGTTGTAGTGGAGGAAGTCTTTTTTGGATTGGAAGGCTCTGGTTGCTTTGCTGTTGGTTGGTTGCCGTACTTCTTCACTTTGACATCTTGTGTTGCTTTTATTTGCACTTTGGCAACATCTGGGATAGAACCATTATCACTTTCACTACCACTTTCACTACCACTTTCGCTATCACTTTCGCTACCACTAGTACTTTCATTTTCTTCTTTAGTATTAGCTTGTGGAGTGACTTCACGAGACCCAATAACAGACTCCTTCAACCTGACATTTATTGGTGGCATATCCACATCACTCTCTTCATCGCTCTCCAATGAAATTTTTTGACTGGTACCATTTGCCAAGGTAACTGTGCCGTTACCTTCTTTTGTGCCATTCTTATTCCACAAACCGGCAATCTTTTGGGTGGCTCTTTGGGCGGCAGCACGCTTCCCGGTAACAGTATTGGCCCCACGATCCTTTTCAATTCTGCTCACTAGTGGTTTACGATTTTGACGCAAACTGGCAGGGATCCTCATGTTGTTGCGGAACATCCCCTTGATTTCTTCTTTGGAAACCCGTTGGCCAAATTGAAGATTATTACGTTCCATAAATTCTTTCAACTCTTTTTCAGCTGGATCAACCACAGCTTTCTTGGGTTTACGAACAAGATTGAAAACATAATCTTCATCTTTCACGGAGACTTCAACATTACCAACATTGATATTAGCATCTTCGGTAGGCAACATTATGATATCTTTATCATTGGCCTCAGTTTTAGCATCAGTCACCTTCTCGTCAGTTGGTTTTTCCTTGGCAGTCACAGTAGGTTTTACCTTTTTCTTTGTAGTGATTACAGAATCAACAGCAGTTTTTGTTGCTGCGTGATCATCCTGTAATTTTTGAGAGACAGCCTTATTGAGTTCTGATTTACTGATTTTAGATTCCCCAGAGGCTTTAGCGTCAGCGCCATCAACTTTTGTAGCATCCGCTGGAACATCTTGGGCTTTTTTTGCTTTTTGGGATTTAGTACACTCAGGAAGTTTGGCGTGGGCAGGTTTTACCTTGTTTTCAATAGCGGTGTTCAATCCCGTAGTCGCAGGGGCGCTTTCCACTGTTGGTTTCCCTTGATCAACAAACTTCTTGTACTCTTCCGGAATATTGTACTCACAGTCTCTTCCGTCACGAGCAGCAAAGCAAAACAAACATTTTGGCAAGTGACGAGAACAGCCACGTTTTCCAGCAGTACAGCCTTTGCAGCGAGCAGGGGCCCCTAATGGTTCGCCAGAAACTGGTTCAATAATAAGAGACTTCAAAAAGTTGTTGAGAACCTGCACAGGACGGGTATTCCTTGTGAATTTTGGAACATCATTGATGGTGATTGGGACGGTGACAGGTTTCATTTCTTTATTTTGCAATGGTTTCACCTGTTTCTTCTGCTTAACGGGTTTGTCCCCTTGGGCGGCAGCATTTTTTTTTACCGGTTCTTTCTTAGGCTCGGCTTTCTTAGGCTCAGCTTTAGTAGCTTTAGCAGCTTCGGCCTTCTTAGTTTCAGCCTTGGTAGCCTTAGACGCTTCAGTAGGTTCAGCTTTCTTGGTTGCTTCCACTGCCTTGATTTTAGGTTCTTTAGGTTCTGATTTCACCTGCGTTTTCTTCGCAGCAGGTTTACTGGCTGCCAGTTTAAGCTCTGTTTTGTCACTTTCTGAACCAGAGTCACTTGAGCCACTGGAGCTATCAACGCTTTCCTTGCTGGTCTCGCTGGCGCTTGATTGACTAGTGGATGGTAACTTTCTATCGGTGAATTCCTGTTTGATATGAACTTCTGGCCCCTTAACCAGGTTCTTGGTATTAGCAACTTTCTTGGCAGCTGGCAATTTTGAAGCTGGCTTATTGGTAGGTTTATTAGCTGGCGATTGTGGAGCAGGTTTACTAGCAGTTTCATTGGACTTGGACTTATCATCCTCTTCATCCAGGGACTCACCACCCACACCCATTTCAGAGCTGCTGCTATCATCATCACTCTCTTCTTCGGAACTCAGTTCTTCATCTTCAGATACTTGGGCAGTTTCCTTGACGGATTTTGATTCTGGTTTCTTTTGTTGGGATTTGGCAGCTGTAATCAGTTCTTTCTGTCCACCTGCCTTGGGGGGTTCTGTAGCTGTGGCCGCTTTCTTTTTATTTTCCACGGCCTGTCTTGTCTTTCTTGTAGTCTTCTCCTGTTTTTTCGAAGTGTCTAACTTGGCGGACTCGTTATTTATCCCCGATACTACCTCAGGGCCACTTGAACCATTTGGTTTCTGTTGTTGCAGCGTTCCCAACGCATTTTTCTTGATTAATGGAGATTGAACATCTTTCTCATTTATCTTCGATGGTTTCAGAGTTTCAAGCTTCTCACTAAGGGCAGTTTTTTTTGGAGTAGATTTTTTAGGAGTGGACTTCTTATTCACTGTGGGGACTGCCACTTTTGGAGAGCTCAAAGTAGTATTAGTGGTGGACTTATCAACACTAATATCACCATTTGTCGATTCACGAAGTCTTGATCCTAAAGTGGGACGCACACTGGTAGGTTTTGGAGGAGTTGCGGTTGCAGTAACTTCGGACACTTTTGCCGCAGACTCTAAAGGCTTGACAGCAATGATTGTTCTGCGTGTTTTTGAATTCTTCCCAATTGGGGTACTTTCTCCCATTGATAAACCATTGGTGAATGAAAAGTTATTATTATTGCTATGGACCGTACGGTTCCAAATCGAAGTGTTACGTCTCTTGCGCTTTGGTAATGACATGGAGGAGTTATTATCTGCAGCACGCTTGAACGAAGGTATCATAGCGAGACTATCATTGGCGCTATTATTAGTGGCATTGGCAGCAGCAGCGACGCTAGTTGAGTGGGATCCATTTGTCAATAAAAGCTGGGAACTGTTAGGCAAAATTGTGTCGAAATACGGATCAATACTTTCTAATTCATTGTTCAAGATCACTTTAACCACATTATCAGTTGATCCAGCAGGATATACGTCCTCAACACGGTATTCTGGATCTAGATCCCAACCTTGACCATCCTGGAGACGATTGATGTCCAAAGTTTCGTCACCGGGGTATAATTTAAAGAATCGGTTGACAATTTCATCGGATACTTGAGAAAGGGTATTCTTTGACTTGGTGATATGGAGAAACTTTCGGACTTTGGTATCATCATACAATAATTGGTTAGTTGGTATTGTGTTGATAGTCCCAGTGATATTTGGGTTTTGATACGCCAGTATAAAGGCGGTGGGGGAAATGACAATCACCTGAAGCCTGACCATGGCTAGTGAATGCGAATTAATGTGGAGTTTAGATGAGTATTCTTTAAGGCAATTATTGTACAATGGTCAATATGCAGAAACGCTTTATATAAGACTCCAATATATTCAGCTACCTATGTTTTGGAGGAGGGAAAAGATAGGGATTTTGATAATTGGTGGAAGTAGTCCTGGTATATATCTTTCAATAATTCCATATTTTTCTTTCCCTTTTTTTTTAAAAAACGAAATTTTTTCAAGTGAAAAAAAAAAAATATATAAAAAATAAAAAAAAAATGAAATGAGGCAACTACACTCTGGCTATTACCATTACAATTTACGATATTTACCAGAAGAAATGGGCATTGAAGCTTCCAATGCTGGTCTTCTGCTAACATTAGTGATTTTTGGCCGATTTTATTACAATCGAGAAGTGAAAAGCTCAAGAAACTGACAGCCGAAACCCAGAATGAAGACACAGAACAAGAAGAATAACTAAGTACAAGTACATGTGGCCATCAAGACCCCAATAAAACCTCAGCAAAAACAAATGACCAAAAACGAAACAAGATGGCACAGAAAAGAAATAGAACGAGGAAAATAAAAATGATAAAAAGTAAAAAAAAAAAAAGATAAATGGTATAGTAGTATATTAAAACAGAACGTAGGATAAACAAAAAAAAAGAAACAGATTGATAAGAAAATAACATCGAAGAAGAATCTCCATAAGAAGTACAATTCAAATAACACTAACAGTAATAATAACAATAAAAAAGGCTAATTATGATATAAAAACACTCGCACAATCATCTTCATAAGCAAAACCCCCCAGTCCTGAAATGACTCCTGATTTCAACAATTAGGCAGACTTTTTAGGTTCTGATGATACCTCTGCGGGAGCTGCATTGGTAGTACTTGACTGATTATGGTTGGAATTGTTGTTGTTGTAATTGTGTTGATTCTTTTGACGATCCATTTCGATACGGTTGTTGATCAAGTAAATAGCCATCTGGTTGTTGCTGGCAGCACCAGTGATGACGATCTTCCGTTCGGATGGCGAGGACGAATCTGGGTCTTGCACTTTGATCTGCGCTCCTGAGTTGTCTCTGATCTCCCTAATGTTCTTACCCCCTTTGCCAATCACTGATCCCACGTATTCATTAGGAATATAAATGTCTTGTGATGTTTGAGGCTGTTGCATTCCTGCCATTGGCATGAAGTTCTGTGGAGGTTGGAGGGTTCCTTGAGGCGCGGCGCCCGGAGCAAGGGAAATGTGGTTACGGGATGATGGAGGCATTGATAAGAGACGACTTGGGTATTGGCCGCCATTCATTCCATGGTAAGTTTTCATTTGGCGCTGGCCAGCATCTTGTTGGGCACTACCGGGGTTTCCTGGACCCCCACCGTTGCTGGCAGCCCCACCAGGCCCGCCACGAAGCTGTCCGTTCATATAACCGCCCATATTCATTGGCATCATCCCCATCATTTGTGGGCCAAACCCTGCTGGAGCCCCAAACCCTTGGAATTGGAAGTTTGGTGGGTTGAATTGCGGAGCTCCAGGAAACGCTGGAGTGGCTGTACCTTGGGGCGACATAGCGCCTTGCGGTGGCATGCCATAGTTTGAATTACCTGGATTGTAATACACCACCTTGGTCTTGTGCATGTACTTCTTATTCTCGTAGATGGTCTGGCCAACGTAATAGGTGGCAATATGGATGGCATCTGGAACCCCAGTGATACTGAGACATCTATCAGTAGAAAAGTTCATGGTGGTCTCACTGGCCTTCAACTTGGCAGCGGATTTTTCTTCGATTTCCCTGAACTTGGTCCCACCTTTGCCAATTACAAACCCAATGACCGGATGAGGCACCAAAAGTTTGAGGATGTACTGCTTGGAGTCTGGGCTCGAAGGGGTTTCTGGCTCATCAATTACCACTCTAGTGATGAGACCAAATGCCTTGGCCACCTTTTCTGCTGGTCCGCGGACATGGACCACTCTTTCGTACACGCCTTTCAAGTTCTCGGAAACATTGACCCTAGCCCCGGAGCGTTCTTTGATGTAGCTTATTTTCTCACCACCTTTACCTACAATAAGCCCGGCTTCTTTCACTGGACAGAGCATACGAAAATGAACATAAGTTGGATCATCGCCTGTCTGGACCTTGTGCGACGATATTGGTGTGGATCTCTTTGGGATATCTTCTGATGGCTGTTGTTGTATGGTGTTGTCTTCTGTAGTAATGGTGGTGGCGGTGGTGGTGGTTGAGGTGCTTGTGAGCAATGGGGCAGTCTGGTGCTTGTCCTTTTCAGCATCTTCTTGCTCTAGCATTTCTGAGTCCATGGCGACTCTTTTGGTCTGAGTGGTATCCTCAGTCTGCTCTTCTTCGATCTTACGCTTGAGCATTGTTAGATGTTATATTGTATTATGATAGTAATCGGTGGTCATATGATGATTGATAACTGTTTGTTGTTTTGTTGGTCGAAGAAAAAAAAAATGGGAGGAGAACGAAAAAATCGAGAGGGTAATAGTCACCTGATGTTCGCTCGCTGCTCCTCACAAAAAAAAAAAAAAAAAAAAAAAAAAAAAAAAAACAGTTGGCGGCGGCGAAAAATTCCAACTGTGCGGTACTCACGAAGAATAACATCACAATAATAATAATCACAATAATATACAATGAGTAGTGAAGGTAATAACGACAACAACAGACATAAACACAAAGAAGAAGAAGAGGATGATGATGATGGTTCATCCGATGAAGATTACGTCCCAGGAAGTACGCATATATACTGGAAAAAAAATATTGTATAATCAATAGAATATTCATTCATACTAACATATATTTTAGACAATCCGCAAGTAGACAACGACGATGATGACGATGACGATGACGATGATTACAAAAATGATGAGGAAACACAGAAAACTGTGCAGGAAATCAAAAGAGCAGGGTACAGCAAGATAGAAAGCAGCGAAGGTGGGTTAATCAAGACAAGACACCAACGGTTGCAAGAGCAGGAGCAGAAACAAGACGATCAGCACTTGGCCCTTCTAAACGAACCAGCCAAACCAACATCGGTAGATATAGACTCAATTTGGGATGAGATGAAAAGCACCAGCGCCTCCACCACAAAAGCAACCCCAGTTTCCAATAATACCACCACCACTCCAATTGCTACCCCATCCATCATCGAAGAAGAAAAAATCAAAATCACCAGAACCTACGAATACGCCGGCGAAACCATCAGCGAGGACAAATGGGTACTAAAGTCCTCGGCCGAAGCCAAAGCTTACCTCAATTCCCTTAAAATTAAAGCCTCTTCTATAACAAAAGATAATACTCCAGAATCATCGAGCGATACTACCCCAAAACCACTGGCCAGCAATAACAACAGACCACCCCCAAGAAAACGTAGGGCCAAGAAATCGATTGTTGATAATATCATTAAAACTTCCAAGATGGCGAAAATCAGCACCCTTGAAAAATCGCGATTGGATTGGGCAAATTATGTTGATTCTAATAAACTCAATGATGAATTGCGGAAGCATAACAAGGATGGATACCTCAGTAAACAAGATTTCCTCAATAGAGTTGAGTCAAATATTGATAACAAAATCAAACAATCCAAAAAATGAAATCAGGAATTAACCAAGCAAAACCCTATTTTCAGGATTATTTGATAATTATTTGCCAAGCGTATATATATATTGATCCAAACAAAGTATTTTCTGTCAATCTTTTTTTAATAATTAGTGATTTTGTCCCCAAAAGTAACTCTTTTCCATGCCTATTTAACAATATCTTTGTATATATAATATAGCTGCACATCTTTCAATAACATGATGGATTCTTCTATTTTCTTTTCTTTTCATTAACCTTCTTTAATTTCAAGATCCCTCTATCATGTTGGGAACGTGTAAACACCTCATAGTAATTCTCTCAGCCACTGATATCTCTTATCTCATTCACTAACTCCTTGTTTTCTCCAATCAAGAAATCCTGAGCCTTCTTTATTGTTCCGCTGATTCTCACTATCAGGACCACCACTTCTTGACCATATAATTTCTGGATACACATCATTGCAAAACATACCATTTCAACATCGTCTCTGCCCACTTTGACGATCCCCGTCGAGGTTCGATTCAGAAAGTACCGTACACTCAATACTGGGGCTATTGTACCTTGGGAAAACTCTCCAAAATTGGTTTGGAGATGATCTCGGAAAATCGCCGCAAGGGATTTCTGATTGATTGACGGTGATGATGATTTGAGGATCTCAAGTTGAGGAATTGGCTCATCATTGTATGGGGTACCTTTGGGCGATGGAGGATACAAAATTTTGAAAGTGATATATCTATTCTTAACTCTGACCATTGTTCATAAAAACTATTCTATTGCTTTCTCAACTCCAGTAGGTATTTTGTCATACAAGCAATTTGGAAATTGTGGAATGATTGTAAATTTTTTATTTTTTTTTTTTTCTTCATTGAAGATTTTTTTTTTTTTTTGGGACGCATGAATTATCTACAATATTTAGACGATTTAAGTTAGAAAGCCCATTTTATTAAGAAGAAATTAAAATAATAACTTGCTAACATTATAATGAAAATAAAAGCTTTCCATACCAATGAAATACCATAAAAAAAAAGTCATAGAATCGAAATCATAATATATATAAATTCATCCGAATAAGAACTGAAAAAATACTGTGCATCTAGAAACATGATAAAAATAAAATAGAAACTAAGATCCACAAACATAACGTATCCTATAGGTACTATCTATAATCGAGATTTCCATTCCTACTTGGCTCCATTGTCTCATCAAACCATAGTCAAATCCCAATCCAATTTTCGCACCACCCCTAGTAACTTCCCCAAGAAATCTCCATCACCTTCATTCTTCCAACACTCTCTAATCATTTCCATCACGCGCCTCACATTTCCAATGATATAACCTTCATCTTGCCATCTTTGCACTCTTCTCATGTACTCTTGACGTTCTTGTTGACCAATACAATTCATTCCCACCACAACAAATCCAAGGCACAACACCCCTTTCACAGAACTAGTTAACAACTCCTCTAACAACTCCAGAGCCTCATGAACAAGCAACTGTACTGCAGCGCTTGATGACGGAGAGTCTTGGAACGCTTGGATAAGCACAATCTGCGATATGTATTGATATAACTGGAAAACCCGAGTATGGGGGGCAAGTTGGCCGATGGAGGTGAAATACTCAAGTTCGGCATTCAGAGGCTGGCAAGCATCAAGCTTGTCGAGAAAGTATTGATATTTATTGTCCAACTGTTTCAAAAGCTCAAGACGGTCACCAGGACATAGGGCTGGGTTAAACTGAAGCAGCTTACTGGACGAAGCATAATAATTATTAGCGGCATCGTTAGGCATTAACAACGCTGCAGAATAATAATTGGAGTATAATTGAGATTTGAGTTTTCTTGATTGGTTGACTATATCATTGATAATAAGAAATAATGGGCCGACACAACTTTGGAGGGTATCAATATATTCAACTCCATCAGAAGTGTATATTTTCTCATATTCTTCAATTTTAAACGCTGGCCCATTGATCATTGATTGGGAACTCAAAACATCATGGAACGCGAAATTTGAGGCAAGGTATTTTTCTTCTTTTGATCCCACAAGAGAATGAATTCCTCCTAATTGATTGATTAATTTTGCAGCAATTTGTGAAAAGGTCACCCAGTGTTTGACATCACCAGAAGAGATTTCCACCGCTTGGAGAAGAATTGCGCACGCCAAATTCTTGATGAGATCTGCCCGGTCAGTGTTTTGGGAAAGGTTAGTATCAAGAAGATCTTTGGAAAGATTAAGGTACCGCCTGCTGTCGGTGTTATCAAGAAACACTCCGCCCCATGAAATTAGTCCGTTGAGGACGCATTCATCATGGATGGCCATCGGCAAGTAAAAATTGAACCAGTAGTTGGTTTCGGAAGGCACAGTAGAGATATTTGTTGCCACAGAATGGATAAAGTATTCTAAGTATTGTTTTTCTTTACCTCTAACATTGAGTCTATCGGGAATGTAACATAACGGTTGGATATGGGTGAGTTGGGTATTCTGATAAGCGGAAACCATTGCTTGTACCGATACATCTGTAGGGAATTCGAATGCTTGGGAGTTAAGGAAAGCTTCAAGGTCGTTGACGGTATCAAGAGTGAAATCCAATGGGCTTGGGTTGATTAAGAGTAGCGATTGAGGAGATGAGGGAGGATTCTGTTTCGATGCATGGTATTGATAAGCTGGTACTATCGGTAAATCATCGACATCTATAATTGGTTCTGAGATCATAGGCTCTGCGATTGTGGGCTGTGAAATGGTGGGTTGTGAGATTGTGGGTAGTTGTTTCATATTTGTCGTTGTTATTTTGGAGACATTTTTATTCTGTTTGGAGGCATCTTTCGGTTTGCCACTGGGCCTGATACACTCGGCGCCAATTCTTTGGCATAACCCACATTTGGGGGAGACCTCGTCACATTTCTTCTTTTTCGATTTGCAAGTGGTGCAACCACTGCGAGACCGAGGGGAGAGTCCGACAAAACGATACTGCTTATGTATTGTTTTGGAAGCGATCAGTTTAGACATATAAGAGGGGGATGGTGGTGGCATAGCGCAGTATAGTGTAGTTCAAGCATGTATGATTTTTAGTGGGAATTTTCGCCTGTCGATGATCTCTGATAGGCTTGGCCATCATCTATTATGTAAGCTTGTGAAAAGTGATTATGTAAGTATGCACATCATATGATTGTACAGAATATAACAGAAACATGCTGGGGACCACGTAATGCTCCGGGTGTTTCACCCCTGTATTACTCACCCACGGCCAAAAAAAGAAAAAAAAAAAAAAAAAGAAACACCAAGAAAAAAAAAAGAAAAACAGAAAAAAAAAAGAAAAACAGAAAAAAAAAGGAAATTATCCTGAGTGGATGATTTTTGGGTTATTTGCCAGATAAAAAAAATACAATTATTCGATTATCATCATCGTCTTTACAGCTAACCAAACACATACACATACAACACACATACAAAAAGAAACTTTTTTTTTTTTTTTTTTTACTTTCTTTTTCAAAAGGTTCATATAAGCTGGATCAGAAGAGAAAAAAAAATTATAAAAAAGCATAAGTACTTTATTGTTGTTCTTCTTTTGTGTCGTTTACCTAAATTATCATCGTCTTTTCATTTCTTTCCAAATACATCCATTAAAGCATCACACTTATCCCATCCCTTTCTAATCTGAATAGACCTCACACATTATCCCTCTCATATTCCCATCATGAATAATAGAATATCGTCCCAACATCAGAAACAAGACCCATCGTCATCATCCCAACACCAGTCTTCTGGTGGCTCTTCCTCTAGTAACAACACCATCGTGGGTTTACACTATAAGATTGGCAAGAAGATTGGTGAAGGATCATTTGGGGTGATCTTTGAAGGTACCAACATCATTAGTAACCTCCCAGTGGCCATCAAGTTCGAACCTCGCAAAACCGAAGCCCCACAATTGCGTGATGAGTTCAAGACCTATAAGTTCCTTAGTGGTAGTGAAGGGGTGCCATCTGCTTATTATTTTGGTCAAGAAGGCTTGCACAATATCTTGGTGATTGATTTGTTGGGTCCATCTTTGGAAGATCTCTTTGACTGGTGTGGAAGACGTTTTTCTGTAAAGACAACTGTCCAAGTCGCCGTCCAAATGTTGTCCTTGATCGAAACCATCCACAACCATGACTTGATCTACAGAGATATTAAACCTGATAACTTCTTGATTGGTAGACCAGGCCAGGCTGATGAAAATGCTGTCCATTTAGTTGATTTTGGTATGGCTAAATTTTACATAGATCAAAGAACTAAAACCCATATTCCTTACAGAGAAAAAAAATCCCTTAGCGGTACCGCCAGATATATGTCTGTCAACACCCACTTGGGTAGAGAACAATCCAGAAGAGATGATTTAGAAGCTCTTGGCCATGTGTTCTTTTACTTCCTTAGAGGACAGTTACCATGGCAAGGTTTGAAAGCCCCAACCAATAAACAAAAGTATGAAAAAATTGGGGAGAAGAAGAGATCCACCCCAGTTTTGGAATTATGTGCTGGGTTACCTAGACAATTTGCTCAATACTTGGAAACTGTCAGAAGTTTGGGATTCGATCAACAACCTGACTATGATGGTTACAGAAGGTTATTACTCAGTGTCCTTGATGACATAGGAGAAAAAGCCGACGGCAAGTACGATTGGATGAAATTGAATGGCGGTAGAGGCTGGGATTACTCTATCAACAAGAAGCCAAACTTGCATGGTTATGGCCATCCTAACCCTCCGGGCGAAAGAGAAAGATATCGTCAAAGAAGAAACCGCCATCAAGCAACCAATGGTGCTGGTGCCAATAACAATAGTACTGCCAATCCTGCTCAAAATACCGGAGCTAATAATGGTAACTCTAAAAACAACTCTAATGCTCAGCTACAAACTTCCCAACCTCAACGTATTCCAAATCCACAAAATAATACATCTGCCAATGTCCACCAACAGAACCTCCCAGATGTTCCAGGTAATAACAAAGCCCCAATTGACCCTAGACAACAACGTGCTTCACAAAAAGCTTTTAATGATGAAGAAGAAGAACCGGAACGTAGTGGTTTCTTTGCCAAGCTTTGTTGTTTCTAAGCGGGTTGGTCATCATTTGAATTCAAGCAGAGCTGGTTTTCTATATTCATCATATATTACATATTATTTTTTTTGCGTTGTTCTAGTTTATTCAACATCTTGTGATTTTTATCATTTGTTAACTTAAGCTTTTTTTTCCCTTTTTCTTTTTCTATCTTTGCTCTTCTTTTTTTTTTTTGATTATTCTCACTATTATTATTTTCTACTTTCTAATATTTAGAAGACCAAAAACTACTCATTCGCATTTTTACTGTTCATCCTTTTTTTTATTATTTACTTTTTCATCTTAATTTATTTTGCTTATCTGTTTCTCAAGTACATCCTAATATTTCCCTGATTATTATTGTTAATTTTTTTATCAATTGCAATTATTTTGTTAATCTTTTGATTAGTGGCATTCTATATTTTTCTCTGAATAATGCAATGACGTTAGATCATCGTCTTTTTGTCGTTTCAGATTAATTGTAGTTGGCGATGTATTTGGGTATTTGGTACATTGTATACGAGATATGGGTGGGAGGTAAACGTCCATGACACTGGTACATCCCACTTGTGGCAATAGCGAAAAAGAAATGAAATCGAAGATGAGAGAACAATTACTGATTTTTTGCCACCTGAAAAGATAGATAGAATATATATATATATATATAAATAGCAGCTGTTCCTATTCTTTTATTTGCCTTCTTTCTTTTTGATTGACAGACCTTTTTTTGTTTTTTATTACCCAATACATTAAACACAAGAAATAGAATTCACAACATGACCGACTCAGAGGGTATGATGAACATTGGCAAACACTGCCAGCATTGTCGACAGTTAGATTTCCTTCCGTTTGTGTGTTCTGAATGTGGTGGGACTTTCTGTGGAGATCACAGGGTTCCGGGGATCCATCGTTGCTCCAGTCTTCCGTCAAAAGATACATCTGTCATAATGCCTACTTCAAAAAAAACCAGCACCACCCCAGGACTCACAGCAAAAGAACTTTTCGCACAAGCTAAAGAACCAAAAAGTTACGAGACCGATCGCCGCCTTGGAACGGGGACCCCAGGGACCCTTGGAGAGATGTTACGTTCAACCCAGGGACAGAGCATGGGGGGCTTTAAGGCGTTAGAAAAAGTCCGCAAGTTTGTGTTCCAGCAGCGTAAATCTCTGTCAAAAGAATCTTCATCGTCATTCAAATCTTTCTTCAAGAGTTCACCAAGCCAAAGAATAGTGAATGTTTCTAAACTCAAATCTGTGGCGAAAGGCGACCCTAAGACCCCGATGAGTGAACGAGTGTACGTGTGGCTTATCGTGGTGCCCGATGATAGTGATTTTGGTGAATTTTTTGAAAAGAAACAACATTTGCAAGGAGATTTCCGCAAACCATTCTACGCTTCCCGAAGTTGGCCGGTGGGGAGGGCGCTTGATAGTGCCACCCAGATTTACAAGATCAAAAACCAGAATAATAAAGCAGTTGACAGGAGTCAGAAATTGTCAATCTTCAGGTTGGCCCGTAGTGCTGAGCAGAAATCTAATGATGATGAATTGGTCCGTCCTGTGGCTGCCAATGGCAGGGTCAATAAGGAATTCCAGGATGGAGATATATTGTACTTAATTAGAGGAGCAGATTTATAAGAGAGATCCTCTGTGTATATTATCCTTCTTTTTTTATTCAATAACACCGGTTTATATATCAAAATGTTGTAAGATCATCATACAAATGTTGGATGTCGGATGTTGCGATGGGGTCCATAACCTTTTTTTTTTTTTTTTTTTTTTCCTTTCTTTCTCAGTTTGGAGTCTCTAGAGACTTCAAACATCTTCAACCACCATCTATAATTGTATTCCTCCATAATTGAGAAGAAGAAGAAAAAGAACAATATTTTTGCTTTCTATTCCCCTCTCCCCATAAGTGATAGAGAGCCTTTAAATGCACATATAATTCATATAATCCAACGATCAACAACATACATGCCAACATGAATTATAGTTATCCCCAGCCCATGCCCCCTCCCAGAAAGAAACTAAAGTCGTTGATGGAGATCTGTACCATTAGACTACTTGCCAACGTGTGGAACATAGACGACGTGGGAGAGTACCCCAGCTTCCATCTTTTACGACCGATGCTACGACGAATGGGTGCCTCGCAACTACGAAGAATCGAGACCCAGTCTCCGGATTTACTTGACCAAACTGGATCTCTATGGAAAACTCTTATTGAGAAAGATTTCCCAAAACACAATTTGCTGGACGATGATGAATCTGTTGGTTTTTCCAAGGTGTATTTCCGATTAGAACAAGAGCAACAACAGCGGCGGGCCGCAGCGTTACATAAGCTTAAGACCAACCAACAGCAATTACAACTGGCAAGAAACCAGATAGTGGGGTTGAATGAGGAGTCATCAATCAGGATGATCAATCTAGTGGTGAACCGCAAGCGGAAAAAGCGATTCCTTGGCGATGATTCGGAATTCAAATCGGCAGCGATGAAGAAAGTCAAGCGGGACGTCAATGTGAGAAACAACTTGTTCAAGGTGGGACCTTCGCCGTCTGCGATGCTACAAAGGCCCTCAATTACGTGTAGTGGTTTCAACAAGTCCAGCCGAATTAAGAATTCTGGGTTATTAGAACAGATCCAAACAAGTTCCTCCAGGCCAGGGATTTTCACTCATAGAACAAATAATGGGCTTAAAAGTCCAACAATCATTAGACAACCTTCCAAAAGCAACCGGGACATTGGTAGTTTCAGACCTAATCTTCCTAAAAAACAAACCACTGTATCCAAATCTCTGGATCGACCTGCTAACGAATCTCAATCGGCGGACAGATTGACCAGTACGTCTCAATCGCTAGATGGACCTGCTAATGCGTCACCAACACCTTCTTCCGTCTCCAATAAATTTGGAAGGCAGTCCAGCGGACGTCCTAAACTGTCAATTTTCTTACCTCGCTCAAAGGGCGGTTCCAATGTTGCGAAATCCAAATCACCACCAGCTGTTCCATCATCATCAAGGAGAAAAGAAATCGGCGACAAAATGGTGGGACGTACCAAATCAGGATTAGAATTGTTTGACCCTAGTATCAGAAGATCTAGATCTCCAGGTCCTAAAAAACCCTCGGTGAAAAAGCCGGGAGTAGTGGTTATTCATCGAGATAACCCTAAGATATTCACCAGTAGGCTATTTTTGAACAACAAAAAGCCTTAGAAAAAAAAATTTGATGGTCAAATAGGACTTTTCTTTGTATTATATTTTTACAGTTTTATACTATTACCAATAGTGATGTGTTGTATATTAGCATAATGAACTTTTACGATCGAATTTCAAGTTGTAATTCCATACTATTGCCAGAGACTTTTAAATTCTTTCCTGACATTAAAGACTGTCAATATAATACAATGAAAAAATTGTACCAAAAAATCTAATAAATATATAAAAATACAACAGCTTGGGATTGATCTTGGAGTTCATCTCATTTCTTTTGGGCCTTTTCCTTGGTCTCTTTGGCCACATTATCAACAAATGTCTTCTTAGCACTCTTGAAAATGGCATCCAATGTTTTATCATCAGCAGGAGCAATTCTTGCCACGACTAGTTCAGGCTTTTGCATGTCCACCACCACGTATTCGTCGTCTCTGGAATCAACGCAGGTGGTACCGGCCCAAGGAGCTTCATCGTACTCGGCAAGACTCACCACTGGAGGTTTTGAGTCGACGTACTCTGGATATTTGGTAGTAGAGGAAGACATTGATAGTAATAATAATAATAATAATATATGGTTAATATATATATGGAAATAATGTTGGAGAATTCAATGCTTTTCACTGCTCATCTCGAAGATTGACCCTTGGTTCGCAGCCCGTGAAGAAGGTTTTTTTTTTTTTTTCTTAAATTTTTCACAGAGGGAAAGTAGGGAAGTCCTACCCTTTATCAAGTTTATATAGCATTTCAAATTAGATAGATTGTGGGTACTTTTCTGTTTCTTAATAACATTAATACTGCTTAGATTTTAATAATGAGCGTGGAAATTCCTAGAGTAGTGGTGCCAGGACAACCCATTGTCCCAGAATTCGATACCGCCTCCCACAGTGCTGACCATTCCATCACCCAGGCAAGAAAATACTTATCAGGTCCAGGAACCACTCTTTCGAAGATTCCTACGGGTCCAAACGAAGAAGTAAACGCTATTGTTGCCACTCTTAAGGGTAAAACCGTGATTTCTCCTAAATTAAAAGACAAGTCCACTCCAGCTTCTAAAGATGAGCTACCGGTGAATGAATTTCTCGTTAGTGTGGTGAATCACCAGACCCCAAGGGTTCCATTACCAAAAGAAGGCGATTACGTGCTTTGCCGGGTGATGAAATTAACCTCGCGCCAGGCGTTTGTGGAGATTCTTAGCGTCGATAACCAGTTTTCGATCCTCGCAGATTCCGGAGTTGGATCAAATGGGACCTTGGGGATGGCCGGAGGCACATCACTTGTGGCTAATGTTAGTAGTGGATCAGTGGCTGGGACTTCGGTATTTTCACAAGCGGTGGGTGCGACCAATGCTTCGCTTGGGGCCCATCCTGCTGATTTGGGAGAAAGTTTCCGTGGGTTGATTAGGGTTCAGGATATTAGAGCCACAGAACGTGATAAGACCCAAGTAGTGGAAAGTTTCATGCCAGGGGATATTGTCAGGGCAGAAGTCATTAATATTGGTGATGGGGCGAATTATTATTTGAGTACTGCGAAAAACGAGTTAGGAGTGGTATTAAGTAGATCCCATGGGGGTAGAGGGGACATGCTATATCCTTTGGATTATGAAACTATGGTGAGTACCAGTGGTCATATTGAGAAGCGTAAAGTTGCTAAACCATTTTGATCAAGGAGAAAAAAGAGATAATGCCAGAAGAGCAAGAATGAGGAGGAATTACGAGGAAGGAAAATTGGGCAAGGAACTGAAAAAAATGCAGTTTTGATAATACATTTTTCGGGCTGCAATGCATTGTAATGCTAAATACTATTTAATTTCCATATGATGCACCCTACTGTTGTATGGTTCAGTTTGTCGCTGAATGCACTTGTATTGATGATGAAGGTTATTTGGTAAATGTTGATGATAACGGTTAGTTGACAACTATTGTTGCTACTGGAACAAAATGGAACCTGTTCTAACAATATAGATGATAGCGAAGTTAGAAGGTATGAATATCCAAGTAATGGAAATTCACTTAGTAATGTGAGTTGTATTCATATTATTTATATTATACAAGAATTAATTTATAAACTAAGATTGGAGAACGAACTTTAGTGGTGCTCTATATGTAGGTATTATTAATAACACAATTGAGCAAGAGGAGTAGCCTGAAGTATTATCATCTTCATAATTATTATTTAATTATTATTTAATTATTATTTAATTATTTAGTAGTAGTAATAGTAGTAGTAGTAGTAGTAGTAGTAGTAGTAGTTCTGCCTGTATATGATGAGTTGGTTTCATAATGGTTATGGATAAAAGTCAACCTACTTACATAATATCTATTCTAGACCGATTTTTGCCACTGCGCTGAGATCAGATCACACTGGTGCGATCTGTCAAAAAAAAAAAAAGCGACATTGAAAATTATCAATAATACGGTGGGTGTAGGGTGTATGTATGAAGAAAAAAAAAAAGAAAAGTTTATTAATGTTGGAAGAAGCTCTCAGATGACATGAATTGTCCTGTTGAAAATTGGAATTAGATAAGACGATTACGTCCCAATTTGCAAATTACAGAGTGGAAATTGAAAAATGTAAAGTGCTAATTAATTAATTAATTAACGATTTTATGGCATGATTTTATCATGAGTATCAATTAATTGGGTACCACCGAAACGACCACTTTTAGGGATTCTTTATGTTTTTTTGGTAATACACAATCAAAGTTATTGACATAATGCGGAGATCCTTCCTCCATATATGGTAATGTAGAAATTAATTGAAACATTGGTATCAACCAGAGAAGTCAATTTTTAGAAGCTTAGTTATAGTTTACCCTCTTATATTATAAGCTTGATGTATGGTGCTCAAACTATTATACCCTTCGCTTACATATGTAAAGTAATCAATAAAAAAAAAAAACCAAAGATACCAAAAACCGCAAAAAAATCTACAACCAGAACAATGTAAGAAGCAGTCTATTATTGTAAATACTGGCCAACATTCTTCAACCTCGATCTGAAATTTTTGTCAATCATCGCGGCGCTTCAATTAACACTGACATCATCGACATGTCTTTGATCATACATTCTGCTTTTTTTAGCTTTGATTATGTCTGAGAATTTAGAAGCCTTCTAATACTTTGGAATAATTAACAAATGAATATGATCAAAAAGATGATAAATGGAAAAAAGAAGTTGAGATGGAATTTTCACATGAAAAAAAAAATGAAAAAAACAGGCAAATGATTACCTGTAACGCTGATCAATTCCGTCTTCTTTGGCTGCGCCAATCTTTTGCTTTTATTTCCCGTCCGATCATTCGTATTCCTACCGATTCTGCTTTGTTTGTTGTGGAGTCTTTTACGAGCCATATGAATTTGAAATTGTAAATAGACATACAGTAGTCAAACTAGTGACATGTGGAAATAATACCTATAGGGCCTCCTATTTAGGACAAGTATAAACAAATGATTGAAAAAATTCACCACGGCAGCGCCAATTGACGATATTACTAATGCATGAAACTTTAAAATGAAAATAAAAATAGTGAAAAAGTGATATATTATTAAAACCAGAAGGCCTTTTGGAAATATATTCGCATATAATTTATTTTAACTATCAAGACCTATTGGTGGTCAATATGTTCAAAGCACTCTCTATCGAGCATAAAATCCCATGTTGTTAGGTAGAAATATCTAGTGCTAAGTTATATGGTTGTTTTGAGGTTGCCTCTATCAAGAATACTAAACAATAAACTTTACTAGAACAAACAGATCTTGCTAATTTAACACGACAGGCGTCAATAGGCTTAGTAACAAAAAAAAATATCAAACAAAAAAAAAAAGTTTTATTCGGTATTTAGGTACATGCCATATATGAAACTAACAATAGATATACTTGACTCTATCCATAGTATTAGTATTACCAAAAAAATATAGAATTGTTGATGTCTTCTGACCGCTCTTATCATCCAACGGGATCCAAGTGGCCGCAAAAACCGTACTTCAGAACTAAGACAAAAAATAAATTGAATAAAGATCGTCTAGAAGGAGACTATCAATTAGAAAAACGGTTTTTTTTTTTTATTAATGCTGCGTCGCCAATCGTCAGTTAACTCACCATGAAGTTTTGCCGGGGATCGTCAAAAATTTTTTTTATTTACTTACATCGTTTCGTAGAATTATTTAGGCACAATGCATGAATCAGTGATGTCCAGTGCTGCGACAACATGCGTCCCATCAACCATAAATAAAGAAGCATTTCGTCCATAAACAACAACAATTCAATGTCGAAATTTTTCACCGATGGTTGTTCTGGACAACACGATGTATGGCAGGAAATGAGGATTGTGTCAACTGCAAAATACTCCAGCTTACTTGAATAAAATAAAACTACACAAAACTACATTATGGTATAAATAAATAACCGGAAAAAGCGAGCAGAATATTAAAGCTAAAAATATGAAAAAAAGAGTCATTAGAAATAAGAGGGAATCATAAGTCCACAATCTACTGGCCAATGCCAGTGGAGAGAGGTAGAGAAAGTATCAAAAAGGTAAATGCAAAATAAAAAAACTAAAAAAACAATGCTGAAAATGTAAACTGTAACAAACTAATAAGCGGTGCTCAATCTTTTCTTACTTGGCAAACCCATGGCACTCTTAAATCCTTGAAACATCTTCTTACCACTGCTCAAGTTACTAACAAGGTCTCTTTCTGAAGCAGAACTGCTGTCGCCAGTCTTGGTGCTAGCACCATCGATGGAAGACATGTCTGGCAAGAATCTCGATGGGGATTTTGTCATCATTGGACCATTGTTGGTGTTTTGTTCCTTGAGATTTTTAGCAGAAGCTTTTCTAGAAGTCAATCTTGATCCACCTCTACCAACCTTTGGCAAGAAGTTAGCGGTGGAACGAATACTAGCGGCGTCAGAGTTGTCGGCACCCATATATTTCAACATCGAAGATGGGTCAGTGACAGATGTAGAACTGGAAGAAGTGAATGATTCATTACCATCTTCCATCAACGATGATGTGACTGACACCTGTGTGTCCAAGTCCATGCCCCAATCGAGTTCGTCGTCCATGTGTCCCAAGGCAAGGGTATCTTCAGCACCATTTGCCAACATGGTGTTGGCCAAGTACAGGTAAACTTTAGCCCAAGCGTCTTCGGCTTGCAAAGTGAAACCTCTACCGAATCTGTCGGCAAAAGTCTTGATGAATGCAGCACCCATGAGGTCGAATTGCACTGGTTCAATACCTAAGATTCTAGAGTGACGTTTTCCAAGGGCATCAAGGTAAGCGTCAAGAGCTCTCAAATCTTCCAAGTTGAGAACGGTCATTTGGAGCACCCCGGCAAATGAAGCAGCAAGATGTTTGATCGATGGGAAAAGGGTTTCGAGATCTGGGGCGAGACCTAACAAGTTACGGTAAAGCTGGTCACAGAAAAGTGAAGAAGATGAACCAGCATAACGGGAACGAGGCTGTTGTTTAGGAGTTTTATTGTCGGAGTCGTTATTGGCAGCTAGAGTTGGAGCGTAGTTGATATCTTGTAACATCTGGGCCCATGTTGTACGAACAGTTTGGATTTCTGAAGGCGACAACTGGAGAGCAACTGAGTATTTTTCAGTAGCAAGCACGTATGGGTTTTGTGGTTGGGTTTCAAGAGTGTAGTTCATTGTGTAGTGAGGAATATATGAGGAGAATTAATGAATAAAAGACAAGACGAATGGAAAATAGACAACAACGGAGACTGGAAAATTTGCCAGGACTGCCCAGGGCCTTTATATATATATCCAAAGCACCGTCGATGATCTCTAAAGTGACAGGGAAAGAACGTATATTCTGCATCTTCCTGCTGTCTAGGTTCGGATGACTACTTACACGCGCAGGGCATGGCAGAGCGCATGATGAAGGGTGCGAAGGAGAGAGAAAACCCTAATTCTAAATAGGGGGTTTGATACACCTTTGCCCCAATGTGGCAAGGGAACGCCAGCTCACAAAGTGGGGCTCACCGACGCGAGCGAATGGTTGGGATTAATTAGTGGTGTGTGTCATGGAAAAGTAATTAGCTGAGATTCGAGACTGGTTGGAATGTGCTAATTATCAATTGTTCTTGCATTTTGTCAAATATGACTCCTTTGTTCCTTCCAAAAGTCTACCCCTCCGCACCTTGCTTGATGGTGTCCTCAAGACCGTGAACAATCGTGTGTCTCAAACCACAACTCCTGCCCCCAATAAATATGATTGATTGAAAAATTGTTTCTGGGCTTCCCTGCCCCGAGGAAAATCTAGCCTAAAGAAAAAGAAAGAAAAAAAAAGCTTTTTATGATAATTAACTGTGACTACAATTTTATTGAGAAAATAATACATATTATTTAAACCATAATCGGCATCTTACAATAAACCATTCTAGTACAACTTCAACTCTCCAGTAATACTATCCAACACTGCCTTGGGGGCTGGACCTAACCCCAATACCGTAGCGCTTCCCAGGGCGATCTGGGTGCGTCCAGCATCATGGATCACCACGCTGTTGACCCCACGATCCACCGCCATGGCAAATAACATGTCCATTTGCTCCTCATCGGGACACTTCACTGTAATCTTGGCTTGACCACTTCTTTCCCACCGTTGTAAAAGGAGTGGGTTGTAGCTGGCAAGTGATGGGTTGGAGATCTGCTTATATAATCCCACGGCGGCGTGCCCTACTTGAGCCGCCAGCTTACCTTTGGTCATTCCGAGATCCATTCTGATGGCGAATATCATGCGTACTTCTCCAGGGATTTCATTCAATTGAGTGGAATCGATTAGAACAGGTGGTTCATCTTCATCTTCGCTATCGTATTCTTCATCTTCGTCATCTTCATCTTCTATGCGGTTTTTTGCAAGGGATTCCTTACTTGGTTTGGCATCTACAAGGGTTTTTCCGATGAAGATGCCGGTCAATAACGATACCCCACCGATCGTCAAATAAGTAACGAGGTTATTGTTGGTCATGGTCTTTGCAATGAATGATCTAGTGAGGGCATCTCTCTCTCTCTCTCTCTCTCTCTGCTTTACTGCTTGTTGATTTTTCACAGCACAAAAAAAAAAAAAAATTGAACAATCACGTGAACGATAATGTACTATATACCGTCATCACGGATCCATGTTATCATCTTAAACACGAAAGTAAAATAAATTTCAGTATACATTACACAAAAATAAAATACCGAAAACAGGACTAGATGGGTGTTATGCTCTTTCTCACATTCCTCATGGTGAAAAAGCTGTTGTCTTCGCTGTGGTGATTCCTGATGTTACTCACTCCTACGTAAGCCACGCATCACCCAGGAATCTTCTGTATAAGTGAGGTGTGCAGAAAACCTTTTTTTTTCCTGGGTGCTTTCTGTTTTTGGTTATTTGACTGGGATCTGACGCATTTAATTTCCATCGAAGGAGGAGGAACTAACTTATAATATATACTCCATATTTCCATATTATCATGATTTTCATGTTTATTTTTATATAATACTCTATTGTATTCTTCTCATTATCAATATCGGGGGTCGCCTCTCCATTCTTGGTCTTACCTTCATACCGTTAGTTAGTCCAAACAACACCACAAGATCGCTCGGCATAAGCGAACCTTTTAGCATCAATGCAGCGTAGATGTGAAAACACTATACCATGGCAATTCTCTTTCCTAAAGCAGAAGTAACCATTTAAATCCTGCTAACATATCCCATGTCTACTTAGGCATATTTGCATCTTTAATTAATCTTCACGATCCCCCATGCTATTGTCTCGTTTACCTGGCTAACGCCGATTGGTGTCTTCTGTCAAAAGCTACGATCGATCGACCGATCTCCATGGCTAGGAGGGAAAACACACCCAAAAAAAAAAAGAAAGAAAGACAGCCTAGCCCCAAAGTCTAGTTTGTAGTAGGACCAACCTAAAGCTTAACGGAGAACTAGCACCGACAAGGTGAAGAAACGGCCAGCTCGGTTTCATTAGTGTTTACTTTTCTGACTCACATTTTTTTTTCATGTGCTCTTTTGGTTTCCGTTTTTGCATGGATGCTAATCTTGTTATATTTATGCCAATCATCATACATATAAGGTTTTCATAGTACTACAGCAAGTTTATTCGGTGAATCAATTGAATTGCAATCGTTCTAATTGTGAATTACGAGTAGCATAGATTGGTTCTTTATAAAATAAAAAAAAAAAAAAAAAAAAAAAAAAAAGAGAGAGCTTGATATCCAAATAGAGTTTGTCAAATTTCAACTATGCCTGTTCTCTTTGAATATCTTGATATTTCCTATTGATAAAATAGCATATGGGAAGGGATCATATACCTAAACATGAAACTCGTTACTCTATATCATCTCAAGAATAAAAATATCCTCTCACACTAGCTTTTGATTATTCCATATTAGAATATACATGGCCTTTGAGATTCATCACATTTACTTTGGGTGGCTTTCTTCAATGGTAGCCTGAAATTTCTGAAAGCTCTGGGCTTTTAAGAAAGCCCTAATGAACAATATGCACCATTATCCTAACATCAAGATAAATGGAAATGGTGAGTATTATAGATAGTAGCATCTTTCCCATTTTGAATAAGCTTGGGTTTGCAAACCGTACCACATTCATACCAACAAATTCTTCTTCTTTTTTTTCTTTTTCTCCAGCTTTTTAAGATAATGTTGCCAATTATTCACCCGATCATCACGCTGATCTTCCCACTCTTTGTCTCTTTTCCTTTTGCGTTCTTTTATTTCCAACGCCTCTTCTCTCCTTCTCTTCACTTCCCCATCTTTAGCCAATTTCTGCTTGATTTCCATTCGTTTCAAGAATTCCTCTTCGATTAACAATTCTTTGGTCTTTGCCCGCCATTCTTTCAAGAAATCGTCACTTTTGAGACGATCGTCATCAATGCTCCACTTCTTCTCTCGTATCAACACCCGTCGCGCATCACTGAAGATCTCGTCCAATTGTCCCCGTTGTTTATCATCCGCCAACAACGCTTGGGCTTTTTTCAAACTATCAAACGCATCGGGAGCTCGAGGATTCGAGGTCTTATCAGGATGAATCAAGAGCGATTTCTTCCGGTACGTCCGTTTAATATCTTGTGGGGAGCAACCGGGCTGAAGTGATAGAATCGAATAAGCATCAAGTTTGAAGCAGTTGAGGATCCTGTCGATTTCTTTATCCTGTGATTTGGGTTAGCATATGGTTTTTTGTAGATTGTCGGTATTCCTAGGATTTCCTAACTCACCTTAATAAGTTCTGCCTCCTCCTTGGCAAGGGTTTTCTCTATATCCTCGACATCACTCATGATAATAGGTTTTGATGGGGTTACTGTGCCCTCTGATTAAATGTGGGAAAGAATAACAGAAAAAAAAGTTATTATGGTTGCAGGGTGCTGGTTACATAATCCTTCACCAATGTGTTTGTAATCACACCCTCATCACTAATTACATAATCTCTCCGCATATTTACATAATCGAACACTAATCAGCAGCACAAATCCTTAAAAAATTTTCTTAAAAAATTTTCCGGCCATAAAAAAAGTGACAAAAAAAAATAAAACAACAAAAGAAAAAAAAAAAAAAAAAAAAAAAAAAAAGAATGAGAGCAGAGGTGTGTCAAATTTTCTATCTTTCTCTTTTGCCTCCAACTTACATTTTCAGCTTCTAGTGTTTCCATTTGTTGCCCTTTGGAAAAAAGATTCTATCTGGAGATTCCTTTTTCTTTTTTCTACTAGTTTCTTGCTTCATAAATATTCCAGTTTGTATTATATTACACGAATAGTTCTTGCTTTTTTTTATTTAAATCGAGAGAAAAGTCCAAGGCAAGTTTAAGGAAAAGGTCGAAAGAACAAAACAAAATAAACCATATCCTTTTTATCACATAAACCATACGCTCATAAACAAATATTCAGTCAGTATTAGAACATGGGTCAATTTCTTTCTCAGCCCGTAACCGAAAAGCATTCGGAAGATGGAGGCGATGAGTTTCTCAAGTTTGGGTTATCTTCAATGCAAGGTTGGCGTGTTTCAATGGAGGATTCCCACTCCACCATTCTTGATCTCAACAAGGTGAAAAGTTACAAGCAATTTTCCCAAGGTATTTACGATTCCGCAACCGTTACCGCCAACGACGACGATGATAGCGAAGCCGAAAAGGAAAGCACTGATTGTGCTCCAACCCCGAAAGATGCTGATACCTCAGTGACCACCGAGATTCAATTCGACGAGCAAGTGTCATTCTTTGCAGTGTTTGATGGCCATGGTGGGTCTCGTGTGGCCTTATTTTCCGGAGAACATTTGCCACAAATTCTTAGAGACCATTCTGAGCTCATCCAAAAGAAACAATATGCCAAGGCTTTACAAGACTCTTTCCTTGCCTGTGACCGTGCTATTTTAGACGATCCAGCCATGAAGAACGACTCCAGTGGTTGTGCTGCCACCTCGATCTTGTGTACTCCTTCTAAACTTGTGTGTGCCAACTCTGGGGATTCCAGAATTGTGTTATCGATCGATGGTCAAGCCAAGGCCATGAGTTATGACCACAAACCTTCTAACGAAGGAGAAAAAGCCCGTATTGTTGCTGCTGGGGGTTTTGTTGACGTGGGACGTGTCAATGGTAACTTGGCACTTTCTCGTTGTATTGGTGACTTTGATTTCAAGAAATCTCCAAACTTGCCAGCTGAAGAACAAATCGTCACTGCATTCCCAGATGTTATTGAACACACTCTCAATTACGCCCATGATGAGTTTATTATTTTGGCGTGTGATGGTATTTGGGATTGTTTGACCTCGCAACAATGTGTCGAGCTCGTGCGTCGTGGGATCCATGATCGTCTTAGCTTGACGGAAATTTCCGAGAAAATCATTGATGTTTGTGTGGCTCCAAACTCTATGGGTAGCGGTATAGGATGTGATAACATGTCTATCATTGTAGTTGCCATTCTTAACGGTAAATCTCTTGAGCAATGGTACGATGATATCATTGCCAAAGAAGGTACTCCAGTTTCCGAACCATTCAACGAAATTAGAAAACAAATTTTCAAGACAGAGTTGGGACCAAATGAACATTTTCAACAAGATATGCAAGCCACTGGTGAAGAAGCTTTTGAAGAAGAAACCCCAGGTTCGGGTGAGACAGGAATCACTCAGTCATTGAGTCAATTACTCAGTAGCAGTGTCGCTACTTTCCAAGACGGTACATATTACATTGATACAAGCAACAGCTCGTCGATCTTGGCATCTCTTGGCATCTTACCAGGTAGCGAATTTGCTGAAGCTGGCGAACATGAAATGGACAGAGAGATTGATGAGGAAGAAGATGAGGAAGAAGAAGAAAATTCTAAAGTGGAGGAAATCGAAGTTGCAGAAGAAAAGAAATGATAATATGGAATATATCAATTCAAAAGATTTCTCTCTGCGATGAGATGTGTAAATATATTTGTGAGAGAGAAGCCCAGAGATTAATTACTCTACAAATATGAATGTGAAAAATAAAAACAGAAAAAGAAACCCTAAAAAATTGAAAATAGAGAGTCCAGTCCAAGAATGTCAAATAATTCATTACTTTGCCTTTGTTTTTTTTTTGTTTTTTTTTTGATTTTTTCAGTTTCCTTTTTATTTATTTATATTTTTCTACCTTTTGTTGGCCTATTTATATGTTGTTACGATAACTATAACTATTGCTATTCATTATCTTTATTACGATCATCTTTATTTTCATTTTTCCATCACTTTTTTAATAATCCTTTCCTTTCCCTTTTTTTTTCCATGTATTTTTGTTTTACTTTTGTCATATTTTTACATCGTCATTTTTCTCGTCTATGTTGATTTTCTTTTGTTCATTCTTTTTTTTTTTAACATATATTTTTTTTTTGTATTTCATATACATTACAGTTTTTCTATCTTTTTATTTATTTTTATCTGTTCCTTTTATTTCACTTTTTTGTCATTTTGTGTTGAATTTCTTGTAAAGTTTGTTTTGGAATCGACATCAAGATATTTACTTTTTTTTGAATTTATTTTATTTAATTTTACTTTCTTTCCCTCTTTCTTATGTTGATCATGAATTTTTTTTTAAATTTTGGAATTACATTTATGTCAATAAAGTCGAAACTATGTAGAATGGATTTTGTATATCACGTAGAATGAACAATATATTGTTCTCTCCTGAGGCTTCAATCCTATCACTTTCTATCAAGATATTTCCTCGTGGTTCAACAGCTCAAAAAAAAAAAAAATCTATATAATCACACCTCCTCAGCACTTTGGCTGGAGGCTAAATTATTGACGAATATTATTCTAGGAAACACTATTAGCGATCTAGTTTATAGCCATTCAACATCTTCAAAGATTAACCTGTGCGTTGACATCTTTTCTGTGTTTTTTCTTCTTTTCTACATCAAATACCTCAACACTGTTTTTGTAAGCTATGTCAATCAATACTTCTGGATCAACCTGTTTCAATTTAGCCATGACCTCGGCAACGAGTCCTACAAACACTGGCTCATTACGGGACTTGATCAATGGGGATGCCTTGATCCCAATTTGTGCCTCTGCGTGGGTCTCAAATGTTGCCATCTTTTCCTTCTTGATATTTGGGAAAGGTAAATGATCATGAAGTTGGACGACACCTTTTTTCTTTGACGTTGTTGGTTTTTGGGCAGTTTGTTCTGATGAGGCTTGATCTTCTTCAATGGCGATTTCTGGATAATACACATTAGGATACCCTGTAAGATACTTATAACCGGCATGACTTTTACGGATTTCACACCAAGGAGCATCTGTTTCAATCATCAATCTTTCCAAAGGAATTTCTGCTGCCACTTGCAAATTCTCCTCGGTTTTCAAAGAACAGCCATTGACACTGATATAGAACCCCAATTCCACAAGTCTTTTGAGTTCCGGCAAGGTTCCGGTGAACGAGTGCACCACATGGTGTTTACAGGTCAATTTACCATTGGACGACGATGAAGAAGATGGTGATGAGGCAAGATACGGTTCAATGATCTTGATGAAATCGTCACAAGCAGCCCTCATGTGCAAAAACAATGGTAAATCACAATCCACGGCAATATCAAGTTGTTTTTTAAAATATTCTCGTTGTAAATCTGCCAGAGCATAATGTAATCGATCATAATCTAACCCGATCTCCCCAAACGCCTTAACGATCCCCAATTTTTTGCCTTCAAGGGCAAGCTCTCGAAGTTGTTGAAGATGCAGTTCTGGATTATCAATGAACTCGGTGACGCTGCACGGATGGACCCCTACGGTAGAATAAAGGAATCCTGGATGATCACGACATATGTCCATGGTTCGACGAGATTCTTCTAAAGTAGATCCGGTAGCGAGGATTTTCTCGACGTTGAAGAGCCTGGCGCGCTCAAGCACTAGAGAAAGATCCAGATCGTGATGAGGTTTGCCATTATAGTGGCCGTGGAACATCGGATCGGTGAAATTGACACCAATGTCAAAATAACGGGGTACGAATCTTTTCATGGCCAGAGTTTTCAATGTGGAGGCCATTATCAATAACAAAAGAAAAGAGAAAAAGAGAAAAAGTACTAATCTCTCGTCTGTTATCGGTGGTTTCTACATTTTACTTTTTGTTCTTTTTTTTTTTTTTCTTGAACATTTTTCATGCATAATCAGATCAAGGATAACGAAATCCTTAAACAAAAAGAAAGTATTATTATTATTAAGCTGGAAAAGAAACAAACATTAGCGATTTATCAATCTGAAAAGCGAAAGCAACAATTAGCGAAACAAAAAAAATTAGCATGACAAGAAAAATTAGCAAAAGAAGAAACAAAAAGTAGCGAGAATTATAATAAACAAAAAGAAAAGAAAAAAAAAAAAGAGCTAGAGAAAATATTACATAACAAAATAATCGAATTTAAACTCCATATGTCTCTGCTCAGGTACAATATTTAATACTCTTCCCAATTCCAAGATGTTTTTGATATTCTTAACGGCCCACTCATCATCACCATTGATCACTTGTTGCGAATATAAGTTGGTTTGAGGAGTCAAGATCAAATTGGGCATTTTCAAAAGTTTCATCACCAATTTTCGGTCACTAAAATCAATGGAATCCGTGGCCATTGACCTGATTTTCCCATTACCAAGATATTTCTTGATAGATTTAAAGTTGATGAGTTTTTCCAGTGCAGTGTTCACCAAAATCACTCCATCCTTCATACTAGAAATCATTCCATTGTTAATCATCCGATAATACTTCGATTTGCTGCCCCGTATTTCATCGCCGTTTTGTTTTCTAGCAACATCCGATAAAGTCTTTACAGCCGAAGTATCAACATGATCATCACTAGTAGGGAAATCCTCCCTAATGTTGATCGTGAAGATATCAGATATCTTAAGGAGCTCTTCTAAAGTAACGTACTCCAATCCTAAAGATTGTTCAATTACTGTAGGAAGTTGGTACTCATCATGATATATGATTCTCTTGAAATTAAAAGGTTTTGCCCGACTGGCAATGGCCTTGCCAACCCCATTCATCCCAAGAATCCCTAAAACTTTGCCATTGGGCAAAAACCCAAACTCCGCTTTGCCGGCCAGGGTGTATATGCTCTCCAATGGTTCTGGTGGGAAATCAAAAAGCCAAGGTTTGGAAGTCCAGCGACTTTCGTACTCCATGTTTTCTTCGTACGACTTGAGCAAATTCTGGATACTTTCTTGGTAATTTCTCATAGCACTGAGCATTAGAAACATATGGGTATCCGCGGTAGAATTATCTTTCAACTCGCTGTTAATATTGTAAGAAAACTGGATATTTCTTTGGGTTAATTGGTTTATGATACTTGAATTATACCGCAAATCAGAATTTATCACTGCCACTGTCGTCTCTGGTAAAATTCCAATGATTTCCTCATCAAAAGTCCCAATTAATCCATCAGTAAGCTTGCTGGTCACAAGAATGTTGTAGTCGGTATATTGCGATAATTGGTAAATGAAATCTTCTCTTGTCTTCATTTTGTTGGTAGGAATTTGTATCACTTCGGCATTGTAATTCAAGCGCAATTCATCCCAAATGTCCTTATCTAGAGCTAATGGATGAAAAACTGCGATTTTAGGATGTTTGATATACTTGGCCTTGGAGTGTTCTGCCAAGAAAATCGTATTTCTTTGATAAAAGATAATCCCTATAAAAATTAACAATACGACCCCAAGCACTCCACCACCAATAGCTAGTAACTGTTTTATATCTTGAGGATCCAAAGCTTTTGGGACAACCTGTTTTTGCTTCGTTAATGATTCTTTCTTGGTGCCTAGTATTGCCTTTTTCTTTTTCTTTGGTTTCTTTTCACTTGGGATATAATATTGGTGATCTAAATCCTTATATTGTTCTATCATTGGCGGGGCAGTAGTTGGCCTTGAGTGAAAATTTTGTTGTTCATAATTCTGCATCACTGATACTCCATCATCAGGATCATTCATCACGGCCGTCGCCAAAAATGATACCATATCTGAGGAAGAATTAGAGGTTTTCAAAACCAGAGACTTCTTCTTGGAATAATGGCGTGCTTTCAATACAGGTTGTCCCCCAACGGATCCAGGAATCATTAGAGAATTGAAATATTGAGGGAACTGCTGGGTCTGGGGTATATCATGGGAATAACCAGAGGTCTGCACTAATGGGTTAGGCATTGGCGGAGGAGGATAAAACACTTGATGGACCCCAGCATTATTCTTACTATTATTATTCGGACTGGCAGTGTTTCTATGTTTCTGGGGGTTTGGGGTCTGATGGCCCTTGACGTTTTTATAAAAGCTTTGATGGTATTTCACCGCGTACTTGTAGTCACCAAAGTACTGGTGAGACTTGGAGGAGGTCGGCTGGTCTTGGGGGATCATTGGTGGCTATAAGTCTAATGCATCATTGAATTATTTAGCAATGGCCAAAGATATATAGATATATATGAAAGTTAATAAACAAGAGAGATTCTTAATAAACGAGCTCGCTTTCCAGGATGTGAGAGGATGCATGGGATGGTCTACTTTACAGCGTATCCACGTGATCACACTTCCCAAAACTTTTGGCGGCCACAAAAACGCCCGTCAAAATCACCAACATCGTTGTCGCAGTTGATCGTTTGATTTTATCAAACAGCAAATCATGGTAAGTTATTGATCCACAAGGGGTTTTGTAATCGGTATCGTTTCTAACTAACACCCTACTAGTCTGCGCTTTTCAACTTCCAATCATTATTGCAAGTGCTTCTCTTGCTAATTTGTACCTCCACCTATATCCATTCGGCAGTGCCAGCTTTACTCGACAAGAATAAGAGTGGGTTGTTGGGAGTATTTTGGAAATTTGCTAGAATCGGGGAAAGAATGAGCCCTTACATTTCCATCTGTTGCATTATCATGGCGTTTTCTCATTTGATGTCCTGAAGAAAATCATATAGGATAATGGGTGATAGATATCCCGGGTTTTTTG
Organism: Saccharomycopsis amapae; assembly: GCA_031125765.1. Lineage (NCBI taxonomy): Eukaryota > Fungi > Ascomycota > Saccharomycetes > Ascoideales > Saccharomycopsidaceae > Saccharomycopsis > Saccharomycopsis amapae. Next base: position 76,508 of record JASTVC010000043.1, read on the forward strand.
AATTGACATGATATTGATATGACGTTGTTGTACGAATTTTTTTCTTTGGTATTGTATTATTAGCCTCAATTGCCGCTTTAATTATAAGGTGCTGCACATTGTTCTTTTTACCTCTTTTTTTTTTCTTTTTGGTCATCCGTGTTTTACAATTTTTGTTCTAGTCTTTATTTATCCAGCAATATAATTAACGTTTATATTTGAAAGAAGGAAAAAAAAAAATCTATTTGATCATTTAAATTCATAAATTTCATTAGAACCAAAACATAATACCGGAACTCTTTGGGTCCCCACAATTTTTTCCAACAAGTTGGCGTCCCATTTAGAATACATAATCTTCACCACGCTCAAATTGATATCCTTAATGACATCTCTCATCATTGAGTCACCCAAAAATCTCAACAAGATCTCGCTATAATAAGTTTCATCTGAAGGGCACTTATAGAATACCACATTTCTCACACCTTTGATCTCAAATCTGTTGTAATGATGCAATCTTTCAGTATATAGCATAACTTTATATTTCCCTTTAGCAAACCCATCACGGTATTTTGTAAGTTTTGATTGCGAAGAATATTCATCAAGAGAGCAGAAATTCACGGAAGTTTCATACCTAAGGTAATTCTTCACTCGGAGATAATCGCTGTAATCAGGAAGGTACACCAACGCACCCCCGCCTTCTTTGTCATCTGATTGTTCTTTCAAGAATGGTACAATATTAGTTTTGAAATAGTTGAAACGAGCATTTGGATCGTTGACCGGCAATTCACATTCAAATCTGTTGAAAACCTGTCTCAACTTGAAAACAATCTGACCAATCCCCGATTCGTCACTAGTGAAATTACGCTTGAATTTCACTTTCCCGGACAAATTAAATGAATGTTTATTACCAATCAAGCTATTCATTTCTGGAGTACTGAATTTTCCAAACACTAAATTCTGGCGCAAACACTTGAATTGATTATTAATGGCCCACATTCTAATTCTGCTAAAATCCAAATCTTCAGAATAATTTTCTGGGATCTTATTGAGATGTTTGAGAATGTAACTCACATTTCCCCAATTTTGATATTGTAGCGAGTTGGATTGATCCACCACAAACACTTCAATGGAACTTAAAAACTCCTTATTATTCTTGTTTTTCTCCTTCTTCTCCAAAATCGCTTTCAACCCCAACGGCGATGCCAAAATTATATCGGATTGGTTGAACGCCGAGTAGAATTTCAAAGTTTTTCTGGTGAATTTCATCCCTAGACAAAAGAAATCATTACTATTCCCATCAAAGAGATATTTAAAGTCGTTGGATTTGTATTCTGGGACTTTATCATCGGAATAATATTGGGCATAGAATCTCTTCTTGTTTTCCACGGTTTGCAAGCCGGAAATTTCGATAATTTTCTCACCCACTGCAAAACATGCTTGACGAGTAGGCAATAAAATCAATACTTTTGGACGGTTGAAACTTTGATCTCTCAACTCAGGTTCATCCTCTACCGAGGCTTTCCCTTGCTCTAAGGCTTCTTTATAAGTGGAAAGTTTCAAATTGTTCTTGAGAATCCGATCTCTGGTTTTATAAATGTGGTTCACTGCATGGGTTGCATACAAGTCTCTAATAGATGATTCATCATCGTAGTGTTGATAAGGAAACACCACATCTTTATATTTGAAAACCGAATCAAGTATGAGTTTTTGAGAATTGGTGATGTTGGAACTGTCAAATGGGATATCCATCCGAGATTTGATCTTGAATTGCTCAAGGCTCCCATCAAGTCTGATGTTTTGCTTGCCTTTAGATAATTGTTCCTCGATTGGAGCTGATTGGCCAATAACCATGTACTGATTGTCAGAGGTGCTGGTTTTAGTGGATTGCCATTTCAAGGTTGGATCTTTACTGACTTGTTGCTCGAAATTCTCCAATATCGATTCCTGTGGATTGGCAAAATGGTATTCGAATGGGTCACTTGGTGCCTCATCGTCTTCCTCATCTTCTGATAAATCATTCTGATCTTCTTCATCTTCCTTTTTGGCCAATTCCTCATCTTCGTCAATATCCTCAATCCCGTACTCGGTTTCCTCGTCTTCATTTCCTGGAGCATTCCCATTGATATCCTGGACCGCTGCGGTCTTTTTCTCGGACTTCTTTGTGGCTTTCTTTTCGTCTTTTCCATTATCCAAGAGTACCATTAATGCATCGTAAGCCTGGCGAGGATTGTTCTCCAAACTCATGGACCCAGATGGTTCCTCGCCAATGTTATCTCCTGATTCGTACCCTTCATCATTTTCTGGGAACTCTGGGAAATCTTCTTGGGTTTCCTCATTTTGGTGTCTTCTTCCCATTCTTTTGATCTCACGCATTTGTTGCCTTCCATGCTTTGGTTTCTTATTTGCCTGATCATGACGAGAATTACCAAAGGATCTCTTTTGAGAATTACCAAAAGATCTTTTGTGATTATTTCTGTGAGGTCCTGCCATCTTTGCAAATAACAAACTTTTTTTCCCTCAAGAATTCCACAATTCGTTTCTCAGACTATCTTGACGATTATTATGAAAAATGTTCCTTCTCATCTCTTCTGAAAAAAAAAAAAAAAAAAAAAAAAAAAAATTTTATTGATATTTTTTTTTCTTCGCGTGATTCGTACAGAATAGTGCATGTAAGTACACTTAAGTGGAAATAATAGCCATCAATAAATAACATTTATTAAATATCATCCATTATTTATTAAATGGTACGATATATTTTTATTAGAGGTCTCCAGGATATTTGCTATTAATTGAAAGGTTATCACTGTCCAATTTTTATTTTTTTTTTCACAGTTAACTTCTCCAAATATTCCTAGCAAATTAGACAGTCAATTGAGCTAGTTCTTAAAGACAAGCTTCATTTATTTATTGGTTCGTCTACAATTTTGGTATTGCCAGTGGCTGATAATTGCTAAGTACCAGAAGTAGTTTCGACATTTGGCGCGTGTATAAAGTAATGTAGAACTATATCAGAACAACTTTAGCTGTTTTGTAATAGACATATCAAGCCCATAAACAAGTGGATTTCGACAAATCGACATCTCTGTCATCTTCGAAAAAATAATAATAAATATTAGATAGTAGAGAAGAATCTCATTACCAGCCTCATGTTAATTTGATAAAGGAAACAGAAAAGAAATCTAATCTAACAATCGAGACGAGTATATCAATCCAAACTTTGGAATTCTTTTGCCCTATAAGAATAGAAGATATATCAACCTTTGCACAGAGAAAGTTGATATCCTTAACTTTGGAGAGGTATTTAATACATATTATTTATCTATTTAAGAGATCAAGTGTTTAATTTTCGTCAACCGTGAGAAGCTTGTAAATGTTTACGATCATTTTGGAATCTTCGATGCTGACAATTTGAAAAGTATACTGATTTTATCGTCTGCTTGAATTTCCTCAACCTTCTGAAGAAGTGCTAGTACACTTTTTTCAATAAAGTGATATTGGCTAGCCTGATATAAAGGCGGATGTATATATATCTCTTTAATACTAGGGAGAAGGATTGACAGGTGTACCTTTCTTAGAAAAGTCTGTAGGAATCCCTTACTCAAGCAATTGTTTAATAATCACAGTTCAACAACCCCTCGAATTACAGTGCAAGTAAACAACATAGCTACACGATTAATTTTAAAAAAATTAAATATCCATAAAAGTAAACACGATAACCACCAAGATAATAAATAAGATAACCAGCCAAAGGACAAAGTTTCACTCACAGTCACATGACACAGCGAAGTAAAATTCCATCACCAAAAAACAACACATTGAAATTGAAATCGTTACTGATTTATCCTTGATCTGTTTGATCCACGTTTCCACAGGATCATCTCTCCCACAAATACCATAGTAAATGGCTATCGACACTAGTTTACCTGGCGCTTTGGCTGGACAAATAGATGGGGAAATCGCCTCGGTTAATCAGCAACTTGAATCGCGGCTCACCATCCTTGCAGAAAACGAATCATCCAAACACAGTCTTAGTGTGAACCATTATGCTAACCATGGGAACAACAACAATAATAATGGAGAAAGAGAACTCAAATTGGGACTATTAGATAAAATATGGGTCATTAAGAATTTGATCAAGGAAGTGGAGTTTTCTTATGAGCAGCCATTTGCATTCCAGTTCCAATCGATCAATTATAACGTCAATAAATTGGATGAAAAGCTCGGAAGCTTGAAAAACTATATCAATGATGTCTCGTATCACCAAGAAGTTTCCAAAGCCAGGACTGCTCCGCAATTGACCCCGAGGGATCAAATCTTATACCCGAATGGCGTCGAGAACACCGTGCTGCTACCTGGCGGATTCAGTGATTTTTCTCCAGAGAAGTTGCAGAATGTTTCATTAACTGACCAAGAATTGATCTCTACCGATACCACCAAAGACTATTCTAAGAATATCATTATAATAAGGTTGTTTGAAAATAAATTGAGCGAGTTCAAGACGGACTATTTCCAAAAATTACTTGAATTGATGGATAAATTTTGTCAATGCGCCGAGGACGACAGTACCGTACTGGTACAAGTCTCACATAAGTTAGTGAATACTTATGATGATCTAATAGAGGAAAATATTACGATAGAAGAGTTTTGTGAATTCCTTGATGAGAATTATCACACCTTAACCATGAAGAACCCGTTATTTAAGAACGATTTTGATTTGAAAATCAACCGTTTTTCAACCCTTGTGGGAGAAAATGTTGGATCGAAGCTTCTAAGTGTCAATCAACAAACCAAAAAATTAGAGCTCGTTAAAGATAACAATTCTTTCAAGTTGGTCAGCACCAACGATGCATCAATGAAAAAAACATTCAACACCTTTATTACCAATATGCTGCAGTTCCTTGAATTCTTTATTCTATTGCCACCATTCCTCCGTAGGAGCTTGCTAAAACCAAGTAAAGTTGATGGAATTTCTTTATTTGCTAAAAATGAATTATCAGGGTTTATTAATTTCAATTTGCTTTTGTTGATAAGCGGCTACAATCAGTGTTGCATCGACCAAACTAATAAAAGATTACTCACAACGATTAAACAGAATATTATCACCCTAATCAAGTTGATCTACCTACTTATCAAATTGAAAATCTTGAATAAAAAAGACTTTTATTTTTTGAACTTGGACCTGAATGAATTGAATGACAAATCTACCAATGAGGTATTCATTGCATACTTGAATAATTTGCCTACCATTGAACTCAACGAATATCATGAAAATTTATGGCTGGAAAATATTAATAAGTTGATCGACTTTCATCTTGATAAAAAATTGAACCGCATTATCAACCAAATTAAAAGTTACTTGACCACTTTTGATACTTTTGATTTGATTTTCCATGAATTGGTTGATAGATCAGAAATTGATTTCAGAGCAGTTAAGAGTGTCGAGACTCCAAAATTACCAGAGCCTCCGGCTCCTGAACCTGAAGTTATTTCTAAACCACCATCGCCAATCAAGAAATCACCAAGAGCTCACCAACGTACATTTTCAGGAGCTACCAATATTATGGACTCAATCAATGAAAATGAGCAGTCTATTGATTCTTTACTCGGTTCTGGTATTCAAGAAAAGACTACAGGAGAATCTAAAAGAAAAAATAATCGAAGAACCAGTGTTTTTGCGTTGAATTCCGGACGTGGATCTTCGAATGCGTTATTTTCCCAATTACAATCACCAACGATTTCCGAAGATGAACCACAATTGGAATTAAAACTACCGCAAGATCGATCATTCAATCAAGATGCGTTAGATTCATTGATTGGTAAAACCTCTACGCCAAACCTTGGCCCCCCTGCACCACCAAGCATTGTCACCCAAACCATAAACGATGACGGTGATCCATCACACAAGTCGCTCCAGGGACCCCCTTCGGGAATTACTTCCCCAATGTCTCCAGTTACTCCGTTATCACCATTTGATTTTTCATCTAATTCCCAGAGATTTTCCAACATTGATAAGAAACGGCCAGATGATGATCGGAAGAGATTTTCCAAAAGGTTCTCTTCCTATCAACAACAACAACAGCAAAGCAGCGGTACTGATGAAGACTCGGGGTCGATTCATAGTGAGGGAACTGCGGATACCAGCAACGCGTCTTTTGCTACCTCATTGGGGAGAAGGGCTTCAAAAAGAATTTCGAAAAGATTATCAAAGAGATTCTCCACGTTTAGCGCGGAGAAGCCAAAGGATAAAGCGGGAAGTTTTGATGATAGTGAGGACTTTTATTTGGATGAGGATGCATGGGGAGGAGACGATTATTTGGATTTGGATTTGGAAATGGATGATGTTAATACTACAGTGACAGCAGCGGGTGAACACGACAAATCCAAGATGATCACCACCCATGGGATTGGGCTCATGAAAAAGGACGAAAAAACTGTGTCCAAGAAGAGAAGTTCGAAATCGATCGTCTCTTTCAATTCCATTGATGAAGAGTTGGATGATTGGGGATGGGGAGATGATGATGATGAAGATCTTGATCTTAATGAGGGCGATATTCTTGGTGGAGGTCAGCAGAAGCAAAATAGTAACGATGACGCGAAAGAAGAAATAGAAGCTGCCGTCACGGATTTCACGGTGAGCTCGTTCAAAAGCACCAAGATCCCGGATGAGATTTTCGGAATCATTATGAATTTTGTCGAATATTTGACCGAACTATCCAATAAGGTGAATGAAACTCAGGAAATTAGCGACTTTTTGATCACCAATGAAGAAATCATGAATAAGATCAACCAATTGATGGATATTTTCTATTTGATTGGCGGGTACCTGAAATACGATTCGAAGTTCTTATTTTATAACGATGTTTATTATTTGAATATTTTATTAAAGCAAAAGCTTATTAACTTGAAGATTTTATTTAATCCCTACACTAGAGAAGAATTGGCAAAGCTTACTGAACCAATTAACCCACAAATTGCCTTCAAAGGTCCGGTGTTATTTGATGAAAAAATTGAAAATTATTTGACCAACATTATCAATCTTGAGAAAATTTCGTTCTTGAGAATTTACCGGAAATTCCAAAACTTCACCAACTTGTCGTCACCAGCCAATGGCAGTAATAGCTCAACCATGATCTTGACTCAGTTAGAATTCAAATTCAAAGAAATTTTCTTTGCTGGTGGGTTTCAACAGCTTTCGATCAACTTGAAACAATTGATCGTGGTGAATTTCCTCAACGAATTTTATCAATTGATCATCAATGACATTTTACAAATCAACTTGATTTCCGAACACGACAGTGAAGAGCTTTGCAAGGTTATTTCTCACATGTTGCGATTTGTCAGTTTTTTCGGCAATCTTCACGTTGCCGATGATACTGTGGAAGACTACTCCCAGATTAACGAAAAAGATTTCTCAAAGGAGACCAGCGAAGACGTGATTTTCTATAAGAAGAACATCAGCAATTTTTCAAAGTTGGCGAATTTCAAGATCGTGGTATCGTCACACCTTGCCCTGATTATGGAAAATTTCTATAATGGAGAGTTCTACAATATGGAAACCGAAGAGTTGATTCACTTGATCAAATCGTTGTTTGTGGAAAGTGATATCAGAAGAAACGCGATCAAGGAGATCGAGGAAATAAGAAATATTTCGATTTGATGGTTTGTATTATTTTTTAATTTACGTTATCTTTTATGTCCCAATTTTCTTTTACCTTGTAAACAATTGTTATGCGTGTGTATATGTATGATACCATATGCAAAAAAAAAAAAAAAGCTCTTTGAATATATCAAACCATTTATATCGCAAAAGATGATAACAATTAAACATTTTTGCTTTTGGAAGTACCATCGATAGAGAAGATAAACCAATAAAAATATCGTATAGTTTCAAGGTATTAGAGTATACCTCTGCGAGAGAAGGAAATCTGTTAATACTAATAATATATATATGACGCTATGCTAAATGAAGTAGAAGACCACTAGATAATTAACAACTATCATCCACTGACCAGTGGTAACTCCAAGTCTTCCAGTATCATGCTACGGGTGACTAGCCACCATCATTCGTCAATGAGCCGGGGTTCGCATGGTGTTTGTGTTGGTACCTTATTGTGGTGAATTTTGATGCTACATTGACCGTGATAGACAAATATCCTTTGCAATTTTCTTTTTTATTGTAGTTGAGCCTTTATACTCCAAGACATATCTTTCCTATTGAAAGCAGTGTAATCTAATAACCAAATTTGCATCGCTTGAATTTCGTGAACCGAGGACCCATCTGTAACCAGACGCTTCTTCAATAGGTCCAATTAGTTTTTTTTTTTTTTTTTTTTTTTGTAATATATTAGCAGCTGACAATTGTTGTACATATTACAGTAAACGCTAGTTTATAGAAGAGCCATTGACCAGGTATGAATTGAATCTCCTGCCACCGCAAAGCTGGTATCGGTTTGCATATCACCGTTTATCACTAAAGCACATAATTCTTTGATATTCGCATGGAAAATGTTTTGACTCTGTTGTTTTGACTCTGTTATATATACCGGATGATAATAGTATGATTACCTTGAGTAATACATGTCTCACCTCTGGGAGTCTGGGAGTCTGGTTGTCTTGAACCAAAACCTACAGTTAATGGCTATCGAACCGAGGGTTTCCTCCCAGGATTGGGATAGTTTATCTGTTACTTGATACTCTACAGCAAAGATCTAGGTTATATTTGATTTTTCCGAAAACCCTTCATGTTGTAATACTCTTCGGCGATTCCAAAAAAAAAAAAAAAAAAAAAGAGGCCTTTAACCATTAAATGAAACTTACAATGAATGAACTAGGAACTTTTGAGGAATGCCATTTATCTTTTACGACAATTAGGATACAACATACAACAATGGACGCTGTTTGATGATCTACACAACCAATTAATACTGTTCTGGATCTTCTTAGATCTTTACTTGACTACAGAATGGGAAATTGTTGAAATGGGAAATCAACAATTGGTTTCCAAAGGTTTGATAAGCTAAGTAAGAAAAAAAAAAAAAAAAAAAAAAAAAAAAAAAAAAAAAATGACGTTGGTGCGGACAAAGGAAAAAAATTGCCGTGGAAAAAAAAAAAAAAAAGTTTCTTCGTACAGATCGTCTCAGAGTATACGAAATCTTGGTGGGTTTACCTTGGACTCTTACGGTATCGATGACAATCTCCCTGAGCGAAGACCAAATAACACGGCCGCGGCCGCCGCTAGTGGATCATCAACAAGAAATCCAACAATTGGAGTATCTTCTTCCACGCATCGTCGCAAAAATCATCGAATACATCAAACCTGATCCCGAATCCAGCTTGGTGGTGCCTCCATGTCTCACGAAGCCTTGCGATGGCAACAAGGTGGCTGTCAATGGAAGAGAACTCTACAATGCTCTTACGTCAACTCCAGGGAAGCTTGAGTTACCTCTAAAAGGGTTGGGGACCCACGAGGACGGGGAGGCGCGCGCGGTGCTGCTCCAGCCGGTTATTGATCAGATCGATTTGATTTTGGACAACAGCGCCAATACTTGGTCGCTAGGGTTTCTTGAGAAGTTGTACGCCCTGACCAATCCGATCGGGGTGATTTCCGATTTGGTACTTCTGGTGTTGAACACCAATTCTCATGTGTTTAGTGCCAGTCCGGTGTTGACGGTGATCGAGAAGTTTGTTGGTCGGGAGTACGCCAAGCTTTTTTACGGGGATGGTGATAGTGAACATTGTGGGGGGTTGACATTCCCTGGAGGCAGTTGGTCCAATGTCACCAGTCTTCATATGGCAAGGGCCCATCTTTACCCTTCGACCAAGACCGAAGGAAATTCCCGCCATCGATTTGCAATCTTTACCTCGGTTGATTCTCATTACAGCATCACCAAGGCGGCAATGCTTTGTGGGTTGGGCACCGATGCGGTAGTAGGGGTTCCTGTGACCGAGGCAGGAGAGATGGTTGTCGAGGCGTTAGAATCAGAGATTGTGAGGATGAAGAGGGCTGGATGGACACCACTTTATGTGAACGCCACGGCGGGGACCACGGTGTTTGGGTCGTTTGATCCAATCGAGGAGATCTCGCTGGTAACGAAGAAGCATGGGCTATGGTTACACGTTGACGGATCACTAGGAGGGAATTTCATTTTCAGTGGCACCGATGGCACAAAGTTGCAAGGGATTGCCAATGCCGACTCGATCACGGTTAACCCTCACAAATTGCTAGGAGTGCCAGCGACTTGCTCGTTTTTGTTGGCAAAAGATGAAAGAGTCTTCAAAAGTTGCAATTCTTTGAAAGCAGAGTATTTGTTCCATGATAACGCCGGCGATAATTTTGATTTGGCGGACGGTACCCTTGGGTGCGGCAGACGGGCGGATCTGTTGAAGTTTTACTTGAGTTGGTACTATTATGGGAAGTTGGGGTTCACTCAAAGAGTTGACCACGCAAAATACATGGCCGACTATTTTGCCAACAAGTTGGCGTCGATGGCTGATATCTTTGAAGTGTTGAATCTTGTGGATGGCAGGGTTCCGGGGGTGCAGGTATGTTTCTATATGAACCCAACCCCAGCAAAGGATATTGACGATTATACCAGGATCACCAGGCAGGTGTGTGATCGGTTCCACGCTGAGGGGAAATACATGATTGATTATGCCCCGTTCCCCCAGGCAAATAAGAACGATCTGCGAGCTAAGGGGGAGTTTTTCCGGGTGGTGTTCATTAATCCGAAGCTATCGACGGGGTTTTTGGACCGGATGGTGGAGGATTTGTGCAGTTTTCTGGAGGGCCATAAGTTAGTTACGTAATCAGCAGGTGGGGGATGTTTCTCCGGACTGACCAGTCCGCGGGATCAACAATCGTAGTGATGATAACAATAAAACTACTCATCGATAATTGCAATATACATTCAGTGTTCTGAGACATGCTTCGTGCACTACTAGGCCCAGGGCAGAGTAACTGCGTTAGATTACCGTCGGGGTACTATCTATTGTTGGTGGTGATTCGACCTATTTGGGGGAGTTGGGAGTCGGATATAATATCGCTTATAGAATTACTCTATCCAGGCGGTTTGTTCCTTACTTTTTGGGGGGGGGGCACTTCAGAAGAGTGGCATTAAGAAGCAAGCTTCCACGAACCATGATGATTACCATCATTAGCGGCGGATTGCAGTTTACCATTGGACGGGGCCTACAGACTTTTTGGAGGGGGAGGGGATCTGGCCACCCGCAACTTTATTGGTTTTCCAAGGGAGATGATGAGCTAGTTTCTCTCGCTAATTGCGATTGTTTTCGATCACCAAGAAAGCTTGTTTTTTAGGCGACGGAATGCAAATAATCAGGCGATTTGTGGGTATTTGCAAACCACTGCAGCAGAGACCAAAAAAAAAAAACAGCATCGGAAGGGAAGAAGCCCATTTGTGGGGGGAGAGGCCGGGTAGCACGATCCAAAAATAAGCCAGAAAGCGTTAGATGGGAACCGTTAGATCTCACAGGATGAATCTAATCTCTGAGATATAATCTGCGATCTCATACCTATATGATATATATAATGATGATGATGATAATAATAATAATGATAATAACAACCAAGAGAATGGAGAGCATCCCATCCAGGATGGTGTTGACAGAGACAGCAACGATAAATTGGCAATGATAACCGGCCCAGCACCTTCCGAGGGACGTCATCTTTTGTCCACTGCGAGGGGAGCAGCAGTACCACGCAGCCCTGGCGACATCGCCTGTTTTTTTTGTTGTTTTCTTTGTCGATTATTTGTATGTATATTGCAAATATAGTGGTATTATATATAGATATATTTATATAGATATAGATAGATAGATAGATAGATAGACACTTGCAGAGCACCTTCCAACCATTACAAACAGTGTATGAACAACAACTGCCCCATCATCGTAAATAACCGCAGAATCATTCGACTTTTGTGAAAACAAACATCAATTTTAAGGGCGCCTGCAACAGAAACACGCATATTCTGAAAAATTGAAGAAAAAAAAAATAAAAAAATTTTTTTTTTATGTCATCAATCACTCCACAACTGAAAAAATACCCATTTTTGTCTGCTAATATGTGCATATATAGGTGCTTAATACATATATCTCCCAATGTAAACACTGCTATTACCAGTATGTATCTACATATATATATTCCCTTGTAATTCCTTCGGTGAAAAATAAAAATATAATATAATATCTCTCCCTTTTATTCACCCCTCCATAGTAAGTAAATAGATCATCATTACCACTTCACTCCACAATGAGACCTCTTTCAGTTACCTCCACCACCGCCTCTTCCGCTTCGGTATTTACCTCCCTCGATTCGGAATTGACCTCAGTCAGCACCCAGATCACCCATATTTCTCGCTCGACAACCCCCATCAAATCCAGTTTCCCAGTCTCCGATAATAGACCACCACAGCAGCTGCATCCCCACACCCCAATAACCCTAAGCCTATCCCCACGCGAAGTAAAATTGCTCAAATCCAGCTGGAGCTCAATGCTAAACGATATCTTTGATGAATCGTCCGACTCTTCCGAAGAGGACTTCAACCAATTTGCCTCGTCGTCCGCGTTCTCCAAACACGGCTCTCCCGGAGTCGCTGCCTCGGTATTCTGTCAACAATTGTACATGAACCTCTTGAATCTCGATCCTCACTTGACAACCATGTTCCCAACCATCCAGCACCAGGCGTCAGCGTTTTCCGGGGTGATCACCATCGCCCTTTCGTCGCTTCCAAATATCCATGTGTTTGACGACTACCTTGCCCAAATCGGCCGCCGCCACAGCAGAGTGTTGAACATCGAAACCGCCCATTTTGAATTGATGCTCCAGGCGTTGCTCACCACGTTCGAAGACAGATTGTCCGAAAGATTCACTTTGGAATTAGAAGACACTTGGGTCAAGTTGTACGGGTACTTGGCCAACAAGATCTTGGAAAGTTACGCCGAAGAATTCATCTTGGATCCAATCGCCGACGAACCAATTAGAGCCACCATCGATCCCGTCACCAACCAGCCCATTGCTCCAAATACCAACTCCAAAGTCAACACCAGCGTCAACAGCTCTGATCTGGAAAGTTTGTACTCGGCTGACTCTTTATCAGTCAAGCACAAACCATCGCTTCATTCCCTCAATACTGTGTTGACCAATGTCTCCTCCAACAACGCCTCGGTTGCCAAAAAGACTCATCTGAATCAAAGAGTGAGCTCATCCTCTCATACCGACAATGACGAGATCGTTTCCAATGCCCAAGGCAACCAAAATGGCCATGGCTTCAATAGCAAGTTATCCAAGTTCTATAACTTCTACAAGCCAAAGGCTATCAGGTAATCTCATCATCCTCTTTCCCTCACTGCTTTTGCTCTTGCGTCTTTTATTGTTCTTCTATTTGGTTTTTCTAATTCTTTATTTGTTGGAGTTGTTTAATTTTTCTTTTCTTTGGTGCTTCTGCTCATTATAATTTTTGGTCTCTGATGATGATGTTGCCATTTACACACTCTGCTGCCTTCACCAATCTTGTAATTATTCCTGCTTCAGTGTTAGCAATGCTTGACATGGTCCTCTGGCCCTTCTTCCAAACCCCTTATTCATTTAATCCATCTAATATCCAATTACAGGTTGTTTTTTTTTTGCTTCTTTCCTGTTGTGTATTTTACGATCAACTAATGTTGCCTATATTCATGATTTCTTACTTCTTGACTTTTTTTTTTTTTTTTTTTTTTATGTACCACTATTCTTTATGTATTTAGTTTTTAATAGACTAGCTCTAATTTATCTGTGCCAAAAGTAAATCATAATTATCTGATTTTATTAGAAAAATGGGGAATCTATAAGAGATTTTTGCCATGATGTGACACCCACGTGATGATATATGCATCGGCAACTCGGAGTTTTATTTTTCAAACGATCCTCTCGTCTCCCTCCCGCCATTGACGGTCCGGGGGCAAGGACTACAAATAAAAGCACAAATCAAAAGATATCACAAACATAACAAAACATGAAATAAAACAGAAAACAATTTCTAGCTATTTATATAGAATGAATAATAAATAATAAATTAGGCCCCAAGCTGCTCTTCAACTTCAAACACCGACTTCACGACAATGTCGATCAACTTATCAGTTTGTTCTCTGGTAATAATGAAACTTGGAGAAAACAAAACATGGTCCCCGATCTTGTTGTCAACAGTACCTGGGCATGGCATACTGGTGGCACCGTTCTTGCTAATTTGTTTGCCAACCACCCCGTGCATCTTCAAGTCAGCAGCAAAAGGTTCTTTGGTCTTGGTGTCTTTGACCAATTCCAAAGACCAGAAACCCCCGGAACCTCTAACATCCCCAACGATCTTGGACTTCCCGAGCAATTTCTCTTGCAATTGTGCTCCGAGATAGTTACCTTGTTCATTCATGTTGGCGATCAAGTTATCTCTCTTGACCTTCTTTTGCACCGCAAGGGCCACTTGACAGTTGAAGGCGTGTTGATGGTAAGTTTGGGCCCCAATAATGTAGTTGGATCCATCAGTCAAAGCGTTCTTGACTTTAGGAGACACGAGGACCGCGGCAATGGTGACGTAACCACCACCAAGGGTCTTACCAATAGTTTGGATATCTGGACCTTGGCCTTCTGGCAAATATTGTTCCCAGGCGTGGAAAGTACCACAACGGCCAATCCCACTCATAACTTCGTCCAACATGAATAAAATACCGTACTTGTGACACACTTCTCTGACCCCTTCGAAATACCCTGGAACTGGAGGACAAGTCCCGAAAGTCGAACCCCCAACGGTTTCCCCGAGCCACCCAACGATGGTGCTTGGATCATTGGCAATGAAAACGTCTTCGACATCCTTGACCAATCTGTCCTTGTATTGTTCTAAAGTTTCTCCTTCTTTGATATCACGGTATGGGTAAACGGCTTCGGTCTTGAGGAAAGTCTTTGGATCACCCAAGAATTTGTCGAATCTGGTTCTTCTTGGATTGTGACCCACCGACAAAGCCCCCATGGTGTAACCGTGGTAAGCCTTCTTACGGCTAACGAATTTGTAACGTTGGGATTCCCCGATTTCATCTTGGTATTGCTTGGCCAACTTCAAGGCGTTTTCGACGGATTCAGACCCAGACCCGGTGATCAACACCGCACCAAACGCATCTTTTGGAGAGTTTTCCACCAAGAATTCAGCAAGTTCTTCAGATGGGTAGTTGGAAATGGCCCCTGGGTAGTTGTACACCGAGGTTTCGGCGGCGTGCTTCATGGCGTCGATGATTTCTGGATCCTTGTGTCCGACGGCACCGACGGCAGCCCCAGTAGACCCATCGATAAGGGTGGTACGTTCTTTAGTGATTGGGTCTTCAAGGGTGATGTAAATGCCATCACCATCAACGGCCATTGGCTTTGGAGCGGAGACGTTGGATTGAATCACAAGAGGTTGAGCAGACTTAGTCATGGTTGATTAGTGTTATTGGTATAATGGGGGGGAAAAAAAAAGTGTAGTTGTGAAGAGAAAAATCAAAAAAAAACCAATGGTAAATCAACCTTCGATAAGAAGAAACCCCTGGAAATTTATAATTCTGTGTTGCGGTTATCTTTGAATCATTAAGATTCACGGACTTGGGATGCCTTCGGGGTTGGGATCCCGCACCGCGTTTCGTCTGCAACTGAACAATCAGGAAATTATTCCTCGAACGTCCAAATCATCACTGGAGATCAATTAATCTTGAAATATATAAAGAATGTAAATCAATGGATTAGCCGAGAATTTGTCTAGCTTCCCCATGGTTTGTGTAGTGCCAAACAAAAGTTTCGGCTTAATCTTATCTATGGTTGGGACAGAAAAAAGAAAAAAAAAAAAAGTTGACTGGAAGTTACAAACAGTAATTGCAAACATATACATTGTTGGACTTATAAATAACATTGTGGTGGAGATCCTCACTTTCAGATTGAATAAATCACACTGCTGGACTGATCTCAACCTCTTGCTCATCATCATCATCATCATCATCATCCTGCTTAGTTTCCCAAGGCTTTCTCCGCTGCTGCAACACCGACTTTGATGCCCGATCTTCTAATACGATATTGGGGATTTTCCTGATCCCAGGAATCTCCTTTCCTGCCACAATCAACTCCACTAGCTCATCATAACTCAACGATGATTCTTGTTGTTGTGTTTGTGGTTGATCTTCCAATAGTACCTCCGGGGTGGCTGGGAATCCGGGGGAACAGGACTGTTCTTGTACCCATTGGCGGTATTGCCCAAGATCGACCTGAACACCAAAGGTTTTCTTGAAGTAGAACACCTTGGAATTGGCGATTATTTGCAGTTTCTTTTCCGGAGTCATCGAGGTGTTTGCCCGGAAATACGAATTGTAGATATTTTTCAATCCGGCCTGGCAGATGAGATAGGTTGTTAGTTACGGGATCATCAGAAAAATAAAGCCAAAAAAAAAAAAAGAGGTCAGCTACATACCTGATACACCGAATCATTGTCCCAATCATAGCCATGGAACTTAGCAAATACCTGGGTACTGTCTGTGGTCTCCATGGTCAACATCGTTGGGTTCCCGGTATCGGCAAAAAAAGGGTTTGGTTCGTCTCCAGGAATCTCAGAAAAAAAAAAAAAAAATTCTGTGCATTTTTCGTACCAGCCGACCGGGACATTTTGCCCTCCAACTTCTTATCGCTCCAATCGCAAAAATCTACACCATCTCCACTTCGATTCATACGGACCTCGTTTTCCCCCTCCTCCAGTTATGTGTCGGTTTGATAGCTACGGTGGAGCTCCTCGTCGCTGCCGTCCCCGGTGACTAATGATACTTACTCCTTTCTCTTCCAATGATTTTCAAGATCTTTGGTGATTGCTGGATTGTCAATAGAGTGATTTTGCGATTTGCGATTCTGGTCAACCAAAAGGCCCCTCCCTGTTTTCACGTTTCTTTTGACATCATCAGAACTAGCTATTAACACCATCGATTCTTTTGGAAACAGCGAATGCTTTTTGCTGGTGATTGAACTAGAGCTGTTGAGATGCACTGGCTCCACAAACCAAGTTTCTGGTTTTGCATGCTGGAAGTGGCCGAAGTTGCCACTCTGATCTTTAGACCTGCGAAAGGCAGGCAGGTCTTTGGGGAATCCCTCTTCACATAATAGGTTCTATTGGAGCTTATTGTGGACCGCCCTGCGATACTCACGGTAACAAACACATCATGAATACTCACGGTAATACCACACACATCATGAAATCGCCCAGAGTGTCTGATATTTTTTTCAAGTGCGTTCTTTTGATGCTCCTTTGCATTTCAAAATGGAGATTGTAACCAAACGGTGCTACAGCCTCAGCGCAATGATTCCCTAGACCACCTCCCCTCCCCCTCCCATCACCATGAGATGAGGATGATCTCGGTGGTGGATCCGGTAAATAACGAGACCTTCTGTTCCCTCCAGGAGACTCTCACCTTGAAATCATCGATGTTGTTCCTCTCTATTTTTACCCTCCTCTTTTCGACAATATGTATATTCCAGTAGTTGT
Source organism: Saccharomycopsis amapae (assembly GCA_031125765.1). Classification (NCBI taxonomy): domain Eukaryota; kingdom Fungi; phylum Ascomycota; class Saccharomycetes; order Ascoideales; family Saccharomycopsidaceae; genus Saccharomycopsis; species Saccharomycopsis amapae. The sequence goes on from JASTVC010000043.1 coordinate 94,024, forward strand.
AGGAATTTCACTTCTGAGCGGTGTCTCTCGAGAATCCCCCCAATGGTGGCGGGAAGTGGTGAGTTACTACGGTTTCGTTCACTGCAGTGAATGTTCAGGCTCTGCTGTGATTTGACAGAATCGCCATTTGCCGGAAGCCATTACGTTAAACACACCAACGAACTTAACACATAAATTCATTAAATATATAAACATATATATTATACCCTCCCTATGTTTTTCTATAATATACACAGCAGCTTAGTTGCCATCACTGCTTGACTTCCGGATCAATCAACTTGAGACCGCCCAACCTGGCAACCCGCAAATGATTCCCTAACTCTTCACTGGTCACCCCGGAAAGAGTCACCGCTGGAAGATCCTTGGAAATTCCAAAAAGGTTGGCGTCATCCGCATTTATAAGGTACACTTTTGTCCCATACCGTTTCTCAAACGATGCCCGGATCGTATCATTGTGAGACTTGATATCATCGGTCATAATCGACGCTTCTGGGGTCTCTGAACTCTCCTTCAGCGTGGTCTCCGGCGATGCTGTGAATTCTTTTGATAAGTTCTTGATTTCTTCCAATAAATCAAACTGATCACTTGGCGATCTCATGGTGTCGTCACCTTCCGCTGTATGCTTCTTCTCAAATAAACCAGTACCAACGTTGGTCGAGCTCAGTAGTTGTTCAACTTCCCGTTGCAAATCGGCTATTACTTCATTGTACTCTTTCCCATCAATCTTCCAGTCACTATCACTAATATTGTAATCGATTAGTTCTTTGCCATCCTTCAAACTTTGTTGGTCCTTATTCTTTAACAACCCAAACACCTTCAACATGGCCTCATTTGCCAATACGTAGTTGACAGCAGTGTCGGTCTTCAATGAGACGTCGGTGATCCCCCCATCGATCGTCGTTCCACTAAGCACAGATCTTGGATGATGGAGAAATCTATCTACACCTATCGAAATTCCTGCTGCACCGCCATCAATCTTCTGTCTTTTTGCCATGGTCATTGGGAAATTATAATAATAATAAAGGGAAAAATAAATATTAAATCTATTTGATTTCTTTTGTTTATTCAACAGTATACGCGTCGGAGCATTATTATTATTGTCATATTTCTCTTTTTTTTTTTTTTTTTTTTTTTTATGGCTGTCGCACAAGGCCGGGTACGCTGCGCTTCCTCGCTTTTTCTGAATGATTTCTCTAGGTATTGTTGCCACTCTCGTTATATACATTGGGGCGGTTGGTTATTAGAACAACATCGCCATCTACAGAAAAACAGATATCAATTGAATACTCAGCGAAAATGGTTCTCGAGGCTACTATGATCATCATCGATAACTCCGAGTTCATGAGAAACGGAGACTACCCAACTAATAGATTCGAAGCGCAATTGGACACAGTTGACATTATCTTCAACGCCAAAACTCAATCAAACCCTGAGAACACCGTTGGAATATTGTCAATGGGTGGCGACGGCCCTAATGTATTGAGCACATTGACCAGCGATATCGGTAAGATCAGAGTTGGTATCCACGACTCCAAAATCCATGGCAAAAGTCATTTATCCAGTGGTATCCAAGTGGCAGCATTGGCCTTAAAACACCGTCAAAATAAAGTACAGAGTCAAAGAATAATAGCGTTCGTTGGAAGCCCTATTTCAGAAACAGAAAAAGAGTTGGAAAAATTGGCCAAAAAAATGAAGAAGAATAATATCGCCGTTGATTTCATCAACTTTGGGGAGGAGTCTGTCAATAGTTCCAAGTTGGAAAAATTCATAAATATTGTAAACAACCACGACAATAGCCATTTGGTGAACGTTCCTTCTGGCCCAAAATTGCTATCCTCAGTGGTTATTTCCTCCGCAATACTTTCTTCTGGCGAAGATGCCGAAGGGTTTGAAAATGACGGGTTTGGCGGCGACGGGTTTGACTTTGACGCCAATGTCGACCCTGATTTGGCGTTGGCGTTGCGTTTGTCTCTTGAAGAAGAAAAGGCTAGGCAAGAACGTGATCAGAAACAGCAGGCAGAAAAGTTGGAAACTGTCAAGGAAGAACAGGATGGTAACGCCAAAATGGATGAATCTAAATGATCAGCATATTTGCTCCGCAGGCATATTGCTAACCATTTTCGTTCTATGATGTATTTTTACTCTTTAATCAATATCAATTTAAACGTGCCAAGTGGGATAATTCAAGATGTGAATTGTCTGTGTAGGTATTTTGGACTATTCTTTTTTTTTTTTTTGGTCTTTTGTGTCATAACATGCATCAATAGAGTGTTGGAAAAACCAACACCCAAAATTATATATATATATATCCTGCCATGACTGGAGTGCCCTTTTTTTTTTACTCTCCGTTATTGACATCTCTAGACCATTACAAAATATTGAAAATATAAAAGACAGGCAGGCTTGTTCAATGATTCCGCAATTGTCACTCAGATCGAGTACCTCAACCCAAAGCTCAAATAGTATAACAAAAAGAAAGAGCGTTATTTTTGAAACTGGCTCCAATGATATACCCACTGCTTTATGGTATGTAATTCTCGTTGTTTCCTTTTGTCACTATAAACACTCCATTATTAACACACCCTTAGCCAAGAAAACAATCGTTATGTCTTATCAAAACTCAGAAGACAAGACAAGTTTTTGACTCCCAGATATGAAAGCTGTGTCATAAACCCGCTACACTTAACTAAAGGTCATTTTATGGAAGCTTATAGTAAGGTATGTCGTAGTTTTTTTTATAACTTGAAATTTATTCAAAACGGCTAACATAATTAAACAGGGAAAATGGAATTTATCTGCAGTCCCTTGCCCAGAGTTCATTACCAATCAAGGATTGATGATCCCTCCAGAAAGCTACAAAGAGTCTATCAGAATCAAGACTGTTCAGCAGTATATGACTTCTAATCAATGGAAATATCGGTCCAATGATTTGGAAAAGATAATCAGCCGTGCTGTACAAATGGGATCTGCCTCTGGTGCTTGTATATCTTTGATTGACAAAACCAAACAAATTGTCAAATGCGGCCACTCATCTGTCAGAGAATGTCCCAGACAAATGTCTATTGATGGGCACGCAATTTTATCTTCTCAGTACTTCATTATTTTGGATGCTTCCGCCGATTGGCGATTCGCAAATAATCCCTTGGTTAAAAACTATCCCAAAATTAGGCTCTATGCTGGGGTTCCCTTAGTGGCCAGTAATAGACAAGTTATTGGGGTTTTATCAATATTTGATGGTTTTCCAAGATCGGAATTCAACTCTTTTTGTATCCAGGAGTTGCAAATTATGGCAAAGGACATCATGGCAATATTAGATTCTGCAGACAAATCAAGAACCCGCGGACCACAAAACCAAGCATTACACAATAACACTTTGATTGAAAATCGAAAAGATTTGATAAATCAGGTAGGTAGAGCCACCGGGATTAAGAATCTAACTTCTAGTACCATTCCTGTGTACGAGAAAGATGGTTCAGGCTCTTCATATGTCCAGAATCATAATTTCAGGTTTGGAAAACACAAATTTACTGAACAGGACATTTTCAATGCAGAGCTTGGGAAGATGCTCACAGAATCAGGGGATTTCAAATTAGCGGCTAACCTATTGTGCAAAATGATATTAGAAAGATTAAACTTGACTGCTGTATACATCATGGAAATTAGAGTGGTAGAGGTCTTTGAGATTGATCCGGACTATTTTCCAAAGCGGAATGAGGTTGACGCGGAAGATTTTAAGTTTGCAGAGATGTTGCGGAAAGTTGAAAGGGAGCATATAATCACTAGAGTTGTGGATTGTTATCCTGATGAAATTTCTGGCGAGTTGCAAGGAGATGAATCTGAGTCGTCCCAATGTTTGCATTATAAATCGCTTAGCTCAGAATTTGGGATTTCTGTTAGAAGCACGATAAGAAATTGTAAATGTGGTAATGGAATTTGTTTACCCTTTTATAGAAAGCCCTCAAAGCTAGTTAGGAAAAAAAAAATTCGTACTAATGATCAAAGCTTTGAACCAATTGAGTTGTATCTCAAATCAGGAGGATATATCATTGGAGCGTTTTCCGAAAACGACGGAGTAACCACCCATGAGGATATCAATTATATATTGAATGCCACAGATATCTATCGGAAAATGTACATTGAGAGCATTGCCTGAAAATCTTTTTTCTTTCTTTGTTTTCTTTTCTTTTATATCTTATTGTTGGAGTACAAAGCGTCTTTTAGAACAAAATATTCCATTCATTACTCTTCACATTGGACACAAATTAAGTAGCAACACGTTTATATATAGTACAGTAGTAAACAAAAGTTTTCAAGAATAAAGTAACAAAAAATAGAGCAAAGAAAAAAAACTGAGGGAAATAAAAAAAAAAAAAAAATAACAATAAGATAAATATGTAAAGAAATAAAGATATATATTATTATCAGCCATCAATTTCTATGGGGTTCTGAGAGCCACCTTGTGTGCCATTCCCAATTACCGAGGAAATTTTTGGCCTCTTCAAAAGAACTGCGTCATCATCATCACCATCATCATCATCATCATCATCCATTACATTTCTTTTGTTATTTTCTGATTCTTTCATCTCAGCTTTTCCAACATTTGTAGCTTTTTCAGAATCGGAGGTACCAGAGACTCCAATATTCAGTTTAATAGTCATGCCATTTTTATTGTCATCTTTATCGAGAGGTTCAGGATTTTCAGGCTTCTTGGTAGATGAACGAATGTCAAGCATATCAATAATATTCATTGTCCTTGAGGTCTTAGGTTTTTGTGCTTGGAAATCATCAACTATGAGCGCACTTGGTTCCTTTGTTATGACGGACTCCTCTTCCTTGGTTGGTTGCTCGACAGGTATTGCTTCTGATACGTGAACCTTTGGATCGATGGTTTCTGATTCTGTTTTGATACCAGTAGCTTCAGGCAAAGCTGTATTAGGAGTAATCGAGACGTTATCATTGATAATTGAACCTGTATCGGGAGCGGTTGGCACTTTATCGCTAACGGGAACCGTAGAAACTTTCTCAGTTTCAGTTACTGCTGACTCAGGTACTAGTTTCTTTTCCCTAGTGTCAAATATGAGTTCATGTATCTTTTGTAATTGCTCAATTTCATCAGCAAGCATCTTCAAGATCGCAATGGCACGAGGGTAGATATCTCTTCTGGCAACTTTGGTTTTAATAGGCCCATCAGATTTGGAAGTCAGAGTTGTTGGCAGTGAGTTGCCAGTAGATGAGGAACCTTTAGTGGCGGTTACAATTTGGGCAACTGCCGGGGTTACGATTTCGCCTCCTTTAGAAACCTCCTTTCCATTAATTGTCATGTCCCCACCATTTGTAGCAGCAGCAGCGGACTGGTACTGGATAACAGATTTCTTCAAGATATGCTCCTCAACGTACTGTTCGTAAAGCTTCAAGTAAATGGCAGCAAAAGTTTCGTCAATCGCCGCAGTAGAAGCAAACCCATTGTTCATTCTTCTCATCTCAGAAACTTCGTATAAAAGCAATAACATCCGTGGCTCGATCAACTTGAGTCTCTCCTTCTTTAATTTCCCTAGAAAATCTTGAGATCTATCAATAAACTCTCGATATACAAGGCGTGCAATGATAGTATCAGTAAATGATTGCTCAACATACAATTCTTTTGTTTTCACAAGACGACAAGTGGCACGACATGCAGTTTCCCAGGCACCGATCATATTGATCATGCTAGATCCCGATCTTCTGAGTTTTTTAAGCGTCAAAAATAAGGTTGACAACGCTTCTGATTTTTCCAATAATATGACAAAGAAATTGACATATTGGAAGGCATAAAGAAAATGCTTTCCAGGTCTTTCATTCTCAGGTTTCCAAATCGTAATCAAATTCTTATTGGTGGATTTCAAAGTAAGTAAAGTTAGCATTTCGTCTATCGCACCAGCAATATCCTCAAAGTCTTCATATAGAATCTTGGCAATTCTATATCTTGGTTTGTGATGCCATTTTTTTTTGTCATGAGATAATACTTTCCTAAGAATGCCAACACACGTTTTAGAAAATGCCTTGAATTGCTCCTCATAAGTGATCTCATTGTTGTTCATAATGTCTTCAATTTCATCAGGAATTTTATACTGGTAAAAATCATTATCTTGTTTCAAATATTTGAGTCCTGTCTTGATATCAATTCTCCTGCTCTTCACGTACTTATAAACCAAGGAGCATAATCTATAATGTGGTTCAACTGTCGGTTCAGATGACGATCCATGTTGATTCTTTGCTGATTCACAAGACCTCAAAAGGATTTTTATTGCATTCTCAGGTTTACTGTTCAATTTCACTTGCAAGTTAGCAGCATAGTAATAATTGGACCAATCATCGTCGCATAATTTAATTGCCATTCTGAAAGATAGAAGGTTTGTTCGATAAATAGCAGTATCAACCATTGGTTTTTCAGAATGTGTTTCACTGTACCCAGATGCACTTAACAAAAACTTTGGTGTTGTACTCAATTGATAACATAGCTTGCCCATCGGTTGCATACTAGAGTTATACATTTCCTTGGAAAACAAAGTCCATAATAATGCTACCATACGTTTGGAATTTTCCTTTTGCTCGTCTGTCATTTGGGCATAGATACTTACCGCCATCAAATAACACAAGATGGCTCTCTTTTGTGAAATGGCAGTATTATTCTTTCGATCACTATTCAATTTATCAGATGTCCAAATTAAATCATCTTCAACCAAGAAACTATAAGATTGACCCAAAAGAATCCAGCTTTCCAATCTTCTAGTACCACAAAACAAATCTGCCTTGAACATTTTTATCACAAAATCCAATTCTGCCGATCTACCCTGCATTGATCTTTTTCTTATTTTGAATAATGACAACGCCATTACACCTTCAACATAATAAAGACCTTGTTCCGCAACATTCTGAATATCTAATTGAGTTTTTGATATTCCAATATCAAGCAAGCCATAGAAAGAGTCTCTGAAGATTTGGCTGTTCAAAGAAGAATCGAGATAGGTCTCCATCATGGCATCAGCCCTGACTATTCTTTCATACTTTGTATTAGGTTCACCAATAACTTCAAAAAATGAATCAAGAACAGCTTTTAGATCACTCTTGATGTTATTAAAATATGGATCCCTTTTCTCGAAGGCGAGCGCGAGAAATCTTTTGGTCAAAATTAAAGCAGATTCTCTCTCAATTGGTACACTGGTGGTTTTGTGTTCAAAGGGTTCATATTGCTCAATAGCCCAAGGTAAATTATACAAACATTTGGTTAACTGGAAGATATCTAGATCCACATACGACCCCTTTGCTGACAATAATTCATTTTGTAAAAGCTTTAAGAACCTACCAGAAGAGCAATCACACATTAAGCCGAAACCAAGAAGGGCATGTATGTTGCTGCCGAGTTCAAATAGTTTCTTTTCTTTGTGGTCGATAAGCTCATTACCCTTTTCATTGCCTTTAAGGATGAGTGGCTTCAAGGAAGTGTACAACAAAATGTAAGAATTGACAATGATTTTCTTTAGCTCGTTAGCCGCCTTTGGATAAATTGTGCTGAAAGATGAAGGGGTTCCAGCTAATTTTAAAGAGACTTGGTTAAGATAAAATACATTAAGTATGGAAATAAGTTCGATGAAGCATCCCACATATTCCTCTGGCATGGTTTTTTTCAAATTCCAATTATCACTCTGTAAAATTCCCACAAGTCTGTCCAGCATAACCCCAAAATATTTCAATATTTTCAAAAGGGTAAGAGGCCTTTGCTTTGAATCAAAAGACAAATAATTATCACTGTTCAAGTATTTTACTATGTCCTTCAAGGTTCTCATAAAAGTATTTTGGAATTCAACTTTATTTAATTCCTGTTCTTGAACGCTATTAGCATCAGTATTAACAATTCCTTGATAATAATACTCAAATAATATATCTCGTAGACGTAGCTGAATATCGAAAGGTGAGGATTGAACAAACTTGGTCACAGATGCCTGATCTGTGGTCATCGATGCTGAACCTTCTTCGGGCTGTAATATCA